>JAWWEW010000112.1:36533308-36578549 GCA_035583185.1 Anabacerthia variegaticeps | reverse complement strand
AGAACAATTGAAACCTTGCTAGTCAAAAAAAAAAAAAAAACAAAAACAAAACAACCCACCCCCCCCCCCCCCCCAAAAAAAAACCCAACCAAAAAAACCCACTACCAAACAACCAAAAAATCCCTAGGTGCCATGTTTAGGCACTGCTCTGGCAATCCTACAAGATGGCTATTACAAAATCCTGAGGTTTGCTAAGCAGACTCTAAAGCACCAAGAAATAACTTGGAAAATGCAAAACCACCTTTCCCCACAGTCCTGGTCTCAGACGTCTTTGCTTTACCTTGGGAAGCAGTATCCCAAAATCCAGCTACTTTTCTGTTAACTGCTAGAAGAAGTCAGCTCAGAAAAGAAAATGAAACCCCCTCCACACAGTGAGTGAGAGAAGGAACTGGAGCCTTTCCCTTTCTGCCCACTCGTCTCCCATCACACATGCATGGGCTCAGAAAACTACACAAAACCTAACTATGTACTAGGAAACCGTAGCAACACTTAACTTTAAGCCTGTACACTATATAATCTTTAAATCAAAACATATAGAAAACCAGGATAAAGAAAGAGATCAGAAGTTTGGTCAGTTGATTCTTTTTAGGAAACTGCATTTTATCCAGTTGAGTTAACTTCATTGTAGAATGCTCCCTGGAAAGAAAGCAATTTTTTTCATCGATTGCTCTTTAACCCACTCTGCTGGAGCAAATTTGCTCAGCCTTTCTTTTTTTTTTTCAGTCTGAGAAAAACCAGCATCATTTCATATGACAGACTTAGCAGCAACAGAAACTCTTTTGGCAACACAGTAAATTAACTGCTAGCAAATGACTACTAGGAAAGCAACAAAAAACTCAGTCTGCTGCAAACTCTCTGAGAACAGTTATTTGACAATAAGCATCAGAATAAAAGCATTCACTTAACCTTGCTGTCCCACATCCATAGGCTAAGGATACTCCCGGGAGCGCACCCTGGCCAGAAGGCAAGCAACCCTTTCAGCAGGTACTATAAACCACAACCAGGTATCCCATCAGGTCATGCTGCTTTAAAGGAACAGTGCCAGCAAAGCCATGGAGAAGGAGGGTCAAAAGTTTTCTACAGGCTTTCTTCCGTAAAGTAGCTAACCGAAGAGTTAACAAGCTCCTAAACTATCCAACTGAAATTTTTTGATAGGAACCTTAGCTATCCTTTTAAATAACATCAGACTGTCATGTTGTGTGCGGCATCCTGAATTATCAGTATTTGCAATGCGGGTCTCTCTATTCTATAGCTTTTCCTATGTCCTGGGACCCATGTGACTCTGTTGAGTTCATTACAGGGTCAGGGCCTCAATGAGATTCTGATGTGATGAGTTCTTTTTCGTACAACAGAAAACAGAACTGCCTGGCAGTTTCTTTGTGAGACAAGGCATCTGCACTTGTTTCTCCTGCTCTGCATACCAGCAAAGTAAGAGATCCTCAACAGCAAAAGAAGCAAGGTGAGCACAGCATGCCAGCCTTAACAGGGAACTGTTTCAACAATCCTATTATCCTACAGTGGACAGTGTTTCTGAAATAAATAAATAAATAAAAAATAATAAATAAATAAATAAATAAAAAGAGCTGGTTGCTGTGTGACAATAGTGAGCTTGTCTATCATTTACAAACTTGAAGAATTTATCATGAAATGTATTGTTAAAAAGAACTGAAAACAGGCATGCACTTCAAGCACAAATCTCACACCTTCAAAACAGAGAAAAATCAGACTGTCCACAATTTCTGGAACGATGTTTTTATCACCCGTATGTTCCACATGGGAAAGTCTGAGATGCTTTAGCTATGGATAGCACTGTGAAATCATAATATACTGACACAAAAAAAGGCAATTAAGAGTAAAAGAACACAAAACCCTGACAACACACTGGAAAAATAAGCAAGTATATGAGAAAATAATGCTGCAACTGTTCAGCTTTAAAGGAAATGAATGAAGAGCATTCAGGAGGCAAATCTCTAAATAAATGCTTAAACCCAGCTTTTTTTTCCTTTATCCTCTGTTTCTTTTCTGAAGCTGGTCTCATCACAAAAGCCAGTATTTTTTTTAACTCCATAGTAACTAACTCTAGCAATCCCAGTCCAAGTTCTTAGGCTTAACAAGATGTGAGTTTGTACCTAATACCATGGTTTTGCAACCAGCAATAAATCAGAAGTAAGCTTTAGGTCCAGTGTTTATTTGAAGCACCATTATTATGAGGAAATATGTCTGGTAATACTTCCTTTTGTTCCTTTGTACTTCTCACTTGCTGATTTATAGCTTTCTCTATATTCTTCGCCCATTTGTATGTATCTCAAATGCTTTCATATACTTGAAATACTCCATCATAATGATGCAGTACTTTGCTGGAACATGGAAAAGTCTGGCTTCAACCTGACCTGCACTGGCAGTGGATCACAGATTGCGTCAGCCCACATGAAATGAGCTGAAGATCTCCGTCTGCTTCCTAGTGAACAAGGGCTGCTTTGGAGAATGCTACCCCAGATAACCCCCAAACTGACAGCCTGGGAGGGAAGTGAGTGAACATGGGTGCTGAGTCACTTTTTGCTTTCATTGCTGTGAACAGGTAACAAATCCACAGGAGCCAATTCAGCAGCAAAACTTGTGAAAATACTCCTCCTTTTCTCATGCCTTCCTCCTCCCCTCCCTCTGCATACAAACTGTTATTGGTGTGATGGGGAACCCATTGGAAACTTGCACTTGTGGACCCAGGGACAGAGCACTTGCCTTTGCAAGAGAGCTAAATAAAACCCTGCAGGAGCCAAGGGCTGGTATGGACTCATCGCCCACAGCCAGCAGCACTTTGGGCCCAATTTGGGGAATAAGCACCTGGAGACCAAAGGCTGGAAAAAGTCTGCAGCCTGGTGCAAGAAAGGGAAGAATTTGGTTGCGATGAGTACTGTGGCTTTACTGAGGGGCTGCAGTTTCAGGCAGAGGGCAGGAAGGAAGAGTGTGAAGCGCAGGAGCTGGAGCATCCCACCCTGCATGGGCTGAAGGAGAAGGGCTGGTGGAGAAGCAAGGAGAGTGCTGCCTGCACGCACAAGGGTGGGCTGTCAGCTGCCTCATGCTGAGATGCTACCGGGTGTTTTCTTGGGTGATATCCAGAACAAGTTTGAATAAAGCAAAAATTTAAAAAAAAAAATTTAATAAATACCAGTGGTAAAACACTCTGCTGTTCCAGAATATGTTCTGGATTTTAAGCAGTTTTGTTGAGAACTGAAATTTACTTTGCTCCTTTAGTCAAGTTTATTAAACTAATGTATTACTTTTTTTTTTTCTCCTAGAATCACTTCAGAGATTCTGTTAATTCTACAGAATAACAAAAATGAGAAAACTCCTTAGAATTAAGAAAAGAACATTTATGCAACAGTGTTTCAATTAGCAATAAAGTTGGTTGTTGCAGGGCACCAAGATCTCTTAAAATCTTAACAGCCTATATTTTAAAATGAAGGCATGTAAAACTGGCTAACAGTATGTTAATTTTGCCCTTTCTGCCCTTTAGGTATATTTGGAACCACATTTGTAAAGATAAAGAAGCATTTTCTTTCAGTACTTTTAACAGTCTGATGTTTTATCTGAATTGGAAATTGCATTTGATTCCTGTCTTCTTTTTCTTTATTCCAGCCTTTACTGTGGCTGCATCTGCTGAAACTGGGGGTGTAAGAGAGGGAGAAGTGTGATTTACACTGGTAGAGCTTACTGCTGAACTCCCTGGTGTTGTGTGAGGTAAAGCTAAGCATATATATTTGCTTTATGACTGGGATTGAGTATGAATATATGCCTCAAGACTGGGGTTTTTCCATTAGCCATTTTGATCTGCTGATATTTTGGATCACTGGATCTTCTTCTCTTTTCAGCTTTTGTTTTATTTTGTTTTGTTTGTTTGTTTTTGTTTTTAAGGTTTTTTTCCCCAAAAAACTTAAAGGTTCTTTATGTATCACTCTGACAAATAAATCTTCCTTCCTTCCTTCCTTCCTTCCTTCCTTCCTTCATTCCTTCCTTCCTTCCTTCCTTCCTTCCTTCCTTCCTTTCTTTTTCTTTCTCTCTCCCTTCCTCCCTTCCTTTCTCTTTCTCTCTCTCTGTCTCTCTCCGTGTCTCTCTCTCTCTGTATTTTCTTTTATTCTTTTTTTCCTGATGCTTCTGTTTCAAGCATTTAACTGTGTTTTCTCCCTTCTCTTTCTTCATTTTTGTTCTATTTTGAAATCCTTTCATTTAGGTTTCATTCTAATTCTTCATATAACATTAATACCTCACAGATCTTTTTCTTCCCAGGGCATATTATCTGTTTTTCTCAGTAGATAGCACGTATGCTCTCTTCAGCTTCTAGATATTAGTACTTTTATTCTTGATTTCCAAATGACAATATAAGTGATTAATTCTGTGCAATTACTTGTGATCACAAAGTTGACAGAAAAAAGGGCTCCTACAAGCTAGGTTTGTCTGTGAAATCTTACGTTTACCATAAATCCAACTCCTATCTGCTGGAATCCACCAGGCTACTGAAGGATGTAGGGAGGACAGAAAAAAGAATTTGGTGATGGCTCCCTTAAAAGCAGAAGATACCTTCCCAACCACTGGATTTCTGCTAATGCCACTGGCCCCTTCAAAACCAACCATACATTAGGCAGATGAAATGCCAGGCCTGGAACTTTGAGTGATCTGTGAATTTATGGAGCTCATTGCCACCCCTGCCTCCTTTTTAACTGTGATATTACTGAAGATTGTCCCTACTGAGAAAAAGAGATAGGTATTGACTTCTTTCAAAGTCTCAAATCAGAGATTCTCCTCTGTGTTTCTTATTTCTCAAATCTATGGGGAAGCCAATAGCTCTAGGCTGATAACTTTATGCATTCATGTTTCATCGCAATGAATATAGGTTGGAAAGTGATAAAAACAGAGCTCTGAAAACCAGCTTCTTTCTTCTATTGCTGAATCAAAGTAATCCCACAAAGATGAAAACCCTCTTTTATTCCTTTCCGTGTCATATTTACTGAGGAGGTCTTCAGTCTGGAAGACTGGACTTCTGAAAATATACTAAAAAATTGGCTGCTAGAGTTGTTCAGGAGAACAAGAGGTTCTCAGACTTGTCAAATTTTAGATCAGAAGAATCATGTGTATCTCCATGGCTACCAGATCATTTTGTGAGCATCCTGGCAGATTTCTGGTAGCCATTTTGGAAGGTTTCATAGATAACTGCTTAATGAAAAGACTACTGTAGCCATGCAGGCTTGCTGGGCAGACCAAGGGAGGTTGGACAAGATGACCCCATCAGTGATCCCTTCCAACTTTAACCATTTTGTGATTCTGTCAAGGCTGTATATATTTGACCATCAGTTAGAAGGGAGAACATGTTGCTGCACCACCTTGTTATCTGACCTTGTTAAACTTGCTGGTGTCAGGGCTAAAAATCAACAAAGTGGTCAGTTTAGTGTCTTGTAATCTGACAATCATGGGTCTTTCTACATCTCTGTGAAACCTGGATTTCTAGCATGCAGATATTTCACTATGGGAGAAGGAAGAGTGGTGGTGACACTGAAGGGAAGGCTTCAAGTATGTGTCTGCTTCGAGGAGCATATTTGGGTATTTACAGAGGCACACAGGACACAAAAGGAGAACCTTTTTAGAAGGCTTAGCACTTGAGTATCCCATCTGCACCTTCAACACATCTTGGATGCTCCACACTGCATATATGAGACAAACTATTTGCCAAAGGGATGGGGAGAAAGGTACAAACACTGTCTTAAAGATATTCTATACTATCTTAAAGATATTCCAAAATACACAACACTAGTATTCAGCCTACATGCAATAGACACATGATACAACACTCTTCAGGTGAGGCAATGTGAGCTTTTGCAGGTTGGTTGTTAATCCTGTGAATAACTACAGATCAAAAATCACTTACATGTGTTGGTGTTTGAAAAAGTGGGGTTAAAAGACATATACAGGGTCACAGCTGCAGTCTGGTAACAGTGAACCAACACTTAATAATTTTATTGGCAGATTCTCTCTAGTTTAGCTACAGTGGTATAAGATCTTACTGTACCAGCAGCTGCACTGTTTGAGATGTGACAAAACGAGATGTGGGATTACTTTCTAGGGTACAGCTATGTTTATCAATTTAAAGTATTAAATAGGCTGTGCTGTGTTGAACAGCCAGGGTGAGGGGAGAGGAGGTGGAAGGAGATGTACTGGGGCATCCACCCCCATTGCTATCTGAGGAGAAGACGCTAACTGGCAGTGGAAGCTAAAGTCACCGACATACAACAGTAGTTCCTCAAATCACTGCAACAAGATTTGGTCTTCAGGCTTCCAGAACTTGTGGTTTAGTTAAAAACTACCCTCCTTCTTGGACTCTGTTTAGTTAGTTACTGAGTAACTATAGCTCTCAAGGTGACAATGATGTATACAAAAATGCCAATAAATATCATGAAAGTGTATATATAAACCAGATAAAAAAATGTGTTCTGTTTAATTATATACTTCAATAAGTAATTAGAAGAAAATAACTATGTCACACTCTAAGTGATACCACTTTTAGGTTTATTTCCATAGCCTTCCTGTTTCTGAGGATAAATCATGGTGCCAATAACATAGAACTGAGGAGAGGGTACCTATCTAGGATTTACAGATCATCAGTTTTAGATGGATTATTAAACTTCTATTTCTACTTTGTAAAATTCACTTAGCAGGTAAAGCTTACGCATATATTAGGCAGTCCATTTTCATTATCCTATATAGTCTTAGCCATGGCTTCCTTAAGTAGGCAACTTTCCTATGCTGCAAAACTTTATATGTTGGAGTAATCTTACACACTGATCTGTGTATGGTCAATGTGTCTGACCAGCAACTATCTGATCAGCAGCCAAGCTTAAGCAGTTGTCACTCCCTATGTTATTCCGTGCAAGTATTTATGTGGCTATTTAGCAAATGAGAACTCGTTTCATGGAGAAATAGTACCCATTAGTACTTTGTTGCCTATTTGTATTTCCTGGGTTATTTTTCAGGTTGTTTGTCATTTCCCTGGTGTGGTTCATTGCACAGTTTCATAAATTCCTAAGTGATACAGCTCTGAATGTCCTAACCGAAGACAATTTAAATGGCTTTATCAGGATATTTAAGTGCCTCTTCCTCTTAAGTCTCCTTTATTTGCATCCATCTGCAGTATCTATTAGAATTAGTTTAGCATGTTGTAGTTTTCCCCACTCCTTAGGGCTCTGCATGTGACAACTGCTTGTCTTTCTGTCCCACAAGACTAATGTCCTTGTTTTCCTTGACAAACGCTCGCCTCTACCTTGAATGTACCAACCAGCCATTTCACTCCAATAGTCCAAATGATGTAACATAATAAAGATAAATTTATTTGCAAATGATGACCACTGTACTCTGTTAAAGGGATGCAATTTCTGTTTCAGAGCTGAAAAAGGGATTATATGTCCAAACCCACTGATGGTTGGTTTGTTTTTATCCCTCCAGCTCTGTCAGCTAGTCTAATAAATGATGATGTTTCTTTTTCCAAGCCCTGCTTTTGCTTCCTTGGTGGGCCTCCATGTGAACAAAGCATGACTGGAAGATAGTTCAGGACAGCAGGCATCTGAGTTGGGAGAAGGCAATCCAGTGATGAAACAAAAGCCTCTTCTTGGAGGATTGTGCCAGAAGTCTCAGGCTGCTTCTTGGTGGCAGGTCTGTGTTTCTTCAGTCCTTGTCAGTTGTTCTTACACTGCCTCTTCTGCTATACTAGCCCAGTTCACAACCCGGTAACCACAACTACAAAAAAAAAGAGCATTTTTTAGCTGAATCAGTTTCCTACTCAGATCCTTTCATGGCCACACCTTGGGGCATGGCAGAAAATGTGATACAAAAAGAGGTGCTTGCCCTGGCACAGTGCCACTAAAAACTCAACCAATCCGAACTATTTGTTACTGCTCCTCGTTTGGGTTACTGTGTCTAAGTAGTGCAGCAGACAAACATTTCCTCTTTCTAGATTTATGCCGTATCTAAATAGTTGCACTGGCAAAATTTACAAGTGGAGGAGTGGTTTTGATGGCTTATTTTTCCAGTTCCTGAGAATGAAGAGTACAGCAAAATGTCAAGTCTTCCTGGTAAAACTGGCAGAACTTCAGCTTTTGACAGGGTAACAGTCTATTGTGGTATGAATATTTTACATTCATAGCCAACATGAAAAGTCTCTGAGCACAGATTAGAATTTCATTAATACAGCTATCTATCTTCTGGCCACAAAGCGTCACAGTCCTCTATCCCTCACAAGGGAATCAAATAGCCGTTCAATTTCTTTCTTATTCTGAAGGTAGAAAAAAAATATTTCTGGGATGTGTCTTGGTTCTGTTCCTTTTTCCCCCCTCTTAAAATAACAAAGTATATTTTTATTTCAAAGGAACTTTCATTTTACAATCGTAAGTCTATATAGGAAAGTCTACAAAACATACACTGTATAGTATCTCTAGTTAGATCAGAGTTAACTTTATTTAAATATGGAAATGAATTTAATATCTGTGAAGTTAAAGGTTATATTTAAGTAATAAATAAAATTCATGAACCTGGAAAAACAAGCTAGCCATGCAACTAGCACTTTGAATACAAAACCACTGAGATGACTGAGAACTGAGATGGTGTTTATGCTATAACACTAGTCTTAATCTTGTGCCATTTGTATCAGTGAAGATGAATAAATTGCGAATCAAATTTAGATCAGTCCCTCAGACTTTAACCTTATTCTGACTGAAATTCTGAAGTTAACATGAGGTAGTGGGGTCAGACTTGCAAAGTAAAATCCTGAACATGGTAATGAGACTTGTTGTGGAATATGATTTTCTCCTTTACTGACGTACTGTAGATTTAAAAGGATAGAGCTGCATCAGTTCTTCAAATATTATCTTCATAAGCAGATGGTCTAGAATTTTTTTAATAAATAAAAACTTGCATTCTGAAGAAAACAGAATAATCAGAAGTTCTTAAATTGATGGATTTTCTATACTCAAGTTCATTTTAGTTTTGATTTATTACTAACCGAGTGAGTACAGCAACACCTCTATGCCCAAATAATCTTGACAGATGATCTAAAAGAAAGTGGTTATGTTACTCATGAACTAGGATTTCCCAAAGTATTAAGAAGTACTGTATCATGCCTCAAGTAAACTGATGAAGTGCCACATATGATCATTCAGATGTATAACCTCATTTCCTTCCCTCATCCCGTGTCATGGCTGACAGCCTTGTAAAATTTACTTTGGGCCAATTTACATGTGCTGCAGCCTTTATGCCCTTAAATTGCATGTTATGACATAACAAACAACAAAGTATGAGATTTTTTTAAAGGTTAGCTTCACAACATTGGTAATATAAACATAATTTCAGTGTTCAACATTCCCATTCAATTACAGTTGTCAAAATATCATTCCGAAACCTTAGATGTTGTGGTTTTCTCATGTATCTCTATTTTCACACAGCTTCCAGATAACCACATTCTTAGAGGGCCTTCCTTAAATATTAAACAATTATCAAATAATCTTTTGCTTTTTTAAGAATACTGAAATGAGCCTTCTGGGACATGTCAAATGCCCATCTCTTTGAGTATCCTCTTTGCTAGTGAGGTCTCTCAGCCTCCTACAAATGGTTTATGTTTTGGGGATTTCCTGAGCTAGGGATGTTACAGAGCATTTCTATATGTTCAGTACCACTCAGGAGTTTTTCTTCTTTTCTTCCTAAGTGTGTAAATTCAGATATTTGACAGTATGTTATTTGGGAATTCTATTATTTTTGCATGGTATTGAAACATGGAAATAACTTTTTCCAAAGAAACAGAGAAGTATGGAGCTTGCATTGATGTTGCCAACATCATTGCTTTTGTCTCTTGCAAGAGCAGTTCCACCAGCCTTGCCTTGGTCCTCCAGAAGTCCCTCATTCCTGAATTTCAGGCTGCTGCCTGATACCTTCTAGGCTCTAGAAAAATACGGGTGTCTTGGATATAGAATCCAAGGTCTTTGTTTGAGGAAGCAGGCTTTCTTTTCCAGTATGGGACCCTTGAACTTGGCTCGGTGTTCAGTGGTGAGCCCCTGCTGCCTGTGGAGCACGGGGAGAAGTACTCATGGCAACCCATGTTGCTAGGCAGATGGATGATTGTGTTTTGTTCCTGCTACTGTGTTCTTGGGGATCCTGGCTTCACTTCTAGATATAATTAATGGTAATAAAATCTGAAGGTTAAAATATATGGATCCCTAAGGCCATTTCTGTGCCTGGGTGGGATGGGGAACAACATCCTGGCACTTAAATATAAATAGAGAGCTTTTTTCTGTTGCAGCTCTTTAGGCATAGTCCCAGAGGCCAAGCACTGCCAGCAGCTCCTTGACATTGAAGAATATTGCTGCAGTAGAGAAATGTTTCTTTTTTCCTAGTAACTCATTTTTAATGTATGTTAAGTCACTTTTCCTCAAGTGCAGCTTTGTTGAAGCTGGACAGGAGGAGCAAAAGATCCATAGGATTGTAGCTAAATATGATAGATATTTGCCAGGACAGTTCCAAAGCCATTCCATGGACTGAGAAGGGTTTGAGATGCTGCTATTATAAGCAGACTTCAAACCTGATTTTCCCCTTTTCCCTCTTTGTTTTACTTATGGACTCAGCGAACCACTGAGCCTTCTCCCTGTAAAAGAACATCTCACCTTTCCTGCCTTGCTCTCTATTTCTCTCTCTCTTCTAATTGCATGGTCCAACTTCCTGGGTGTGCTGATTGAGATTCTTGTCAGACCCTTTTCTGAATTTCTTAATATGGCAGAGCACTATTCACTTTTTGATGAACTATTTTTTTACTACTTCAGTGACTTATATCTGCCCTCAGTGAGTGGCAGAGCCAGCACAAGGTAGAAGGAGGATGTGCAGCCATCAATAGGGAAGGAAGGGCTAGACTTGGATCTTCCACTTAGGGCATCAGTGAATTACATATGTGTTAGCGAATCACATGCTGACATTTTATTTAAGAGATCAGATTTTTGGCTTCTAGGTTTATTACCTGTATGAACAGTAAAGGATCTCCCCTGCCAATTTATATGCTTTTGGCTAGTCTTGTAGATGAGAACAGGAAGACTTATTTTTTAAAAAGAAAACAAAATTTTAACAGATAAGGTTAATACAAACATACCAGCAGTCCAGAAGAGATCAATGGTAAAGCAAATAATGGTAGGCATACCTATATGCTGGTCTCTACCCACTCCATCAGGCTTCTCTTCATCTGGTCCAAACATAGGATCAAAGCGTACCATTACAAAGAGAACAAGCCAGAGGAGAAGCTCTCTTCCCTCCCACACATCAAGGAATAAGGTAGTTGCTCTCAGTGTAATTTACCTAAATTCTTTAGGGAAAGATACAGCATAGGCAAGGAATAATGGAGTCTTTTTCTCATTTTTATCTGGTTGCTGTGTATCATTTAGGTGAACAGATAATGTTTAGATGATGCTCCGTTTTGAAGAGTCTGTTTCTGAGTCACTCAAATCAGCTGCTAATCCCAGAGAAAGAGCAGAATGAAGGTGCCAAATGCACTTGGGTCATTCATGTCACATTGGTGGAAAAGGGTACTGTGACATGGAAATGCCTGCTGAGTAGTACAGCTGTACCCATTTAGCTGCAGAGGAGTTACAGGTAGAGTCCTGTCACAGAATCCCAGCTATCCACCTCCTTTCTCTGAGAAGAGCAAATGCTCTTTGTGCCTTCAGTTATATTGCAAATATATTTGCAAACGCAAAGAGCTTCTTTGTGCCTTCAGTTATATCATCCCCAAGGACCCACAGAGGGAGTCCTATAGAAAAGGTCTTTGGCAAGTTTTCGGAGCAAAGATATGTCCAAATGCCTCAGCCCTGAAGCCTTGGGGGATACACTTCTTTGTAGGATGTTATTATACCTCCTTGAGCTGCTTTATCTTTTACGTCAGTTCTCTCATTTTATAGCTGTTTTTTATTTCTGAATAACATTTCTGAACATATGCATGGAAAATATGCAAAATGTGTGATAGGACCCTGATAGCTGACAGGAATGTATGTGATGAAATTAGGTCCAAAAGTAAGGGTACCTTATGTCTATCAGACTTCAGTGGATCCAGGCTTTATATCAATAATACTGGATCCTTCCATATTTTCCCTGAGATATTTTCTGACATTTTTAAAATGAAAAATTACAATTTTAAAAGGGTATGTTCTCTTCAGAGAAGCTCTGTAAAGATCTTGCATGCAGCAGCTGATATTTCAAGCTGTTGAATTAGTGGTTCTGGGTTTCCTTTTGTACTTGTCTGTGCCAAAATGTGATTAGTTGTTTCAGCCCACTCATACCCTTGGTTTGAGATATCTGTGCATGAAGTTAGAAGGGAAACAGCTATGTGGTTCAGGCCCAATATTTGATCTGCATTATAATTCTTAACATTTTTTTCCTACATAGATTTTTCAAGATATGTTGCCAGGAAATTTTAAAGCAGTGCGTTCTCATTTTGCAGTGCTTTCTCATCCCATATTTTGTTCTGTTCTTGGAGACAGCCAAGACATCAGAGCCCTGTGTCTCAGGAGTTGGGAGAAGGTAAAACAGGTGCTAACACTTGGCTGCAAACAAAAGGAAACTCCAGGCTGGAGCAGACAATGCAAATGAAGCACTTTGATTTACAGTAATTGTCCTGAGTGGAATCTCAACAACACGGAGAGGACAGTGCAAAATACTGTTCGCTGAAATTAGTATGAGCTCTAAGTCACTTAATATTCTTCAGCTAGGCTAAAGGCATCAAACTTAACAAGTACAAACTTCCAGGATTTGAGCAACACCTTTATATGCTCAGAACAATACTCTCTCCAAGGAGCTATAGTGGCTGCTGCTGAGGGCCAGAGACAGCTGCTACAACAGGACGTGGATGTGGCATACAGAGCGTGTCATCACTGTGGCGAATTTCATGATTTCCCTTTTCTTCATCACCTTTTACACACTGCTTTTGTTACCATCTCTCTTGAAGGAAACAAAGATAAGTGTGTGTCATGTAGGAAGGGGTGGTGAGGAAAGCCAGGTGCAAGCCCTGATGAAATTGCTGGGAAGATGTTAAAGGTGGATGCCTTAGTGGAATTCCTGTCTTTTCACGTCACATTTGAGGCGACTCACCTTAATTCAAAGGCTACTGTATCACACAATAATCCCAACAAATTCACGTAATAAGCAATATTTGTATTTATTTGAAAGCTGAAAGTTGTTCATATTCTGGACATGGATTTGTAAAGAAAACCTGAATAACTAGGACAGGATTTTTTAAAGCTTTTTTTAGGGATATATAGTAAACACTTGAATCACTGTAGCATTTGTAGAAGAGCAGTTCGTGCACTACGATTAATTAGGTGATCTGGAAAATGAAATAAGAAATGTAACACTGGGCACAATATTCAAGAACGTGAAATTCCATGTTTGCGGTAGGGAAGGGAAGAGATAAGAAAACTCCATCCTTGCCAAAACAATGTATTTTGCACTTTTCTCCAGTTTCAAACAAGCGACTGATCCACCGCCACATGCCTACAACCAGGAAAGACAAAAGTTTTCTGCGTGGACAGGTTGAGGGAATAAGAAATGGGGCCTCTGTGAGACTGAAAGATAAGGGTCTTTCCTTCTGCTGTCACTGCATCCTCTAAATTCGGCTGCCATGCTGCTCTCACCAAAATTTGTGTTACCAGTTTGAGAGGAAACAAATCTGTGCTCCTCCTGTAGTCAAACATGTAATTTGAAATATTTAGTTCTTTTAATAAACTGCTCAAGTCAGTAGATAACCTTTCTGAGGGATCAGCTTTGTTAGAGAGCATAATCGGCTGTTTTCCCAGCAGAGTAAAGATGAAATCTCTTGGGTGTCTATTATACCCTCTTAATTCAGAGCCACATTCAATACAGAATGCAAAAATAAGTGGCTGAAAGGCAAACAGCAAATGCTAAAATGTTCGTAAAAAGTGATTCTTTTAAGGCAGAGAGCACCCATTCGGGTTGAATGTGCTTTTTTTTTTTTATTATTATTATAATTTTTTTAAATTCCAGGCTTCCACGAGTACTGGGAACAGGGTGTTTGTTTGTTTGAGAGGTGGAGCTGACCGTGAGGAGGAGGAGGAGCCGTCAGAAATGTGCAAAGATTTAACATCGCACAAACAAGCACCTGCTGTGGTGAGGACAAGCTTCCAGTGCGAGGAATTTCATAAACATTTATTTCCTTGGGAGGTACGATCACATCTTGCCAGAATATTAATATTTGTGTGGTGTTGTGGGTTTTTTCCCCCCCTACTTTCACAGTTGTTTCAGAGTCGGGAGACCCAGGCCCCGCAGCGCCTGCCCGCTAAATCGCACGGCTAAATTTAAACCGGACCGGTTTATTTAATATCACCAAGACTGAATATTTTAGCTGCCTCGGCGCGGTGGTATTTAGAATAAAATGTTCTTTCACTTTCCAAAGCCGAGATGCACGGAAATCTCTGCGACTGCTGTGGAAACTGTTTTTATTTCTAGGAGAAAGGTGGCGCTCCGCGGGCCGGGCCCGCGTTGCCATGGCGACAGTGCGGGGCCGCCGCCATGGCGGGGGAGCAGAGCGGCGGCGGTAAGGCCGGGCCCGGCACCGGGACACTGTGCCCTGGGGGACACGGGCACACACGCTCCTGCATATATCTGTCTGTGTATGTGTATAAACATGCAGCCTTCAGCACCTTCACGGGGGGAAGCAGAGGGGCAGGCACTGAGCTCCTCACCCTGGTGAGCAGTGACAGGACCCGAGGGAATGGCCTGAGGTTGTGTAAGGGCAGGTTTGGGTTGGGTGTTAGGGAAAGGTTCTTCACCCTGAGGGTGGTTGGGCACTGGAACAGGGTCCCCAGGGCGGTGGTCACAGCACCAAGCCTGGCAGAGTTCAGGAAGCATTTGGACAATGCTCTCGAGCACATGGTGTGACTCTTGGGGATGGTCCTGTGCAGGGCCAGGAGCTGGAGTCGATGACCCTGATGGGGGGGTCCCTCCCTGCTCAGCATATTCTGTGATTCTATGATTCTATATATGTATATATATGTGTACATATATGTGTGTACATGTACATGTGCATGAAGGCATGCACATATGCATATTTACACACAGATACACAGAGAAATACACCATGTCCTCCATCCCATTCAGGGTGGCCACAGCACTGCCTCCACCCTGGGGCAGGGGGCTGCTTCCCAGCGCTCCCTGCCATGGGGGATGCCCCCAGCTGCCCGTGGCCAGTGCCACCTGTGCCCAGTGCTACCCATGGCCAGTGCCACCCACAGGCAATGGCCACAGGTGCTGGCAGCCTTATGGTTGTGTTGCTGCCACGCAGAACTGAATGGCTGAACCCGCTGCTGGAATCACTTGGTTGTCTCCTCTTGCAGTCGTTTCTGGATGTGTTGGACTCTCTCTGCCAGAAAAAAAGTAATCTGTGCTGCTGATAGCACCATGGCTTATTTTTAGAGGCAAGCGTGTTCTACTTTAGGGAGTGTTGCCAGAAATTATATTTTATAGGCTAAAGGTAATTCCTTCTTCAAGGATATTCAAGTACCATCTCAAGGAAAATGTATTTTCTGTAAAGCTCAAGATATTGTGACTTCTGAAATTCACAAGTAAACTTTCGTGTGTTGCAATACTTTGCGAATTCTGAGCATTGTAAGTGAAATAATTTAAACAATGGATTATTTAATTTTATTTAGGAAGCAAATAATGTATTCCACAGGGAAGTTCTGTGTAAATGGTTGATGTGGATAGTGCTAGATGCATAATTTGATTTTGGTGGAAGTATTTCTAGCTGCACTCTCCAACATTATAACACTGATGTAGTTTCATTGAGGACTGTTCTAAATGTGGTCGTTTTTAATATTGTTTGTCATTTTTGTTTAGTCTTGTGAAAGCATATTTTTTGCATCTTTCCAGTGTTGCAAATGAAGCTGAGGCACAGTGCTGGCAGAGGTGGATAGAGATGATGAGATAGCAGCCTAGAAGTCTGCTGAACCATCTGAGAAGAGAGAATCTGGTGTTCTGGCAGGATAACAGCAGTATTGGGAAGTTCTGGCTCAGTATATCTTGGGCACCCATATGTATAATATTGAGATTTTGCACCATTTTGTCAATCCACAGCCAGAAACATGGAGAAGGAAGGTCATGGGTTTTTGACTGTTCAGATAATGACTCTAAATGCCTTTTTGTAGCTTCAAAGTGAGAATATTTTGTAAGAAGTTTAATTCTCTTGGGTTTTTTTACACTTCATGTTTTTTAACATCCTGAAAAACACTCTTCCCAGCAGAGTATTAGATGTCTTCTTCTAGAAGAAAACCGTACTGTTATCCTAAGCGACCTTGATCTGTAAACTCTATATCCCTGGCCCTGCCAGTGGTTCATGGAAAGTTACATACTGGGCTTTGGTTTCTTGTCTACAGAATGAGGGCAATAACTTGTATCACACAGACAAGGTATCTGACTTACCTTGTGCACTTGTGAGAATCACAGTCTGCTATTAGGCAAACCATTGCTTATTGCCCTGTAAAGGTGCCTCATTATTATAAATGTGGCTGAGGTAAGATAAAAGTCTCATTAGCAGAAGCAATCCCCTAAGATGAAGTCGCACCATTTCACACTTGCCATTAGCCTTCTTGCTGATAGCAGTTAAAGGGTTAATTAGGATTCCCTGATTCCAGATTCACACACTGATTATGCTTTCTTCTAACAAGTATTCTACATCTGTGCAAACTGCAGCTTTTACTTTATTATGCTTCAAACTAATAACATTAGTTGTATTGTCAAATAATTAGTCCTTAGGGTATTCCTCTCGGTTCTTTGTAGAACTGCAGTTCCACCAGCTTTCATGGAAAGGTTTCCCTTAGGTCCTATTATCTTCCAAGTTCTGTCTTCTTCCAAGTTGAAATACCTGCTTAATAGTTTAAAAGGTATACCTGATGTACACAAGATAACATGGTGAAAGGCCAAATCTTGCTACCTATTGCACATTACTCACTAGTATTACCCTCCAACTTATGCAAATGTTGTGAATAAAATGTTGTATGTGCATATGTTTTAATGGGATCATGCCCATAACTATCTGTAGCTGCATGTTTTATATATGAATTTATATTCCTACATTTGTGCTTTCAACTATGTTTAATGTTTTCTTTCCTACCCATCTGATCATGCTAGACTGCGTAATCTTTTGCTTTTGTGCATTTGTCCCTATCTTCCCTCCTATCATTCTGTTTCTTTCCCTTTTTCTGCTACTTAATTCAGTTTGTCTGTTATTCCATTTGCTCTCAGATACTGTCTTTGTAATTTGACATAACATGTCAGATTTTCTAAGTTTTTAATACCTTTGATCTCAATACTGATGTTTCTAGAACCTGAAAGCAAAATGTCAGGCTGGTAGTGCCTGAAGTAGAACTAGGCAGAAGACATATTTTTCTCCATATGGGATTTAAGAAAGTACATAAAGGAGAGAAGGCTCAGTGTTCCTGTATCATTATGGAAATGTTATATAATTGATTGGTATTGGAGTTTTTGGTAAGACCATATTCTTTGTGCCAGATAGTGAATATTTAAAATGCAACTAACAAGTAATGAATTTGAATCTAAAAGGAAGTATATTAAACAGTCTGAGTTCATGTTTCACCCACTTAAGCTCATATGAAACCACGTAACTAGTTCTGGATAACAGGTGTCCTTCAGAAAATTACTCGATTCTGACATGAAGACCTATGGAGAATAACCTTCTGCAATAATGGTTTTTTCTGGTAAATGATTAGTAGTTGCTCTGGGTAGTTGAAGTTACAGATGCTGCACAGAACCTCTTCCTACCATGTATGAAGACGCACCATTATGTAGTTGCTGTAAGTGGAGATCGGAAAGAGTTTTCACCACGATTTTAGTATGTAAATACAGTAACAGTGTGTTCAGACATACATATGCCTGCTCTTTACCTGTCCTGATTGGTTGCCTGTTACTGGTGAAATCAGAGGTTACTGGAGATAACATTTGATAAGAGCTAACAGCATATCCCATTCAACTACAACCTTCTTGCAAAGAAGCAGAGTTGTCATTACATCACATGTTGTACCGAATCTTCTTGTGTCTGGAATTAACATCTAAACCTTCCCTCTCCACGTCACTTGGCTCTGCCTGCCTTTTGATACTGCCAGAGAAACTGAAAATGTGCTATCACTGCTCATTCTGTTTTAGTAAAGTTTCAAGGCAAAGCTTAGAAAGCCTAGGAGCTGCCATGAGCACTGTAGGCAGTCACAACACTTAATCCTGCTTGGAGCACGCTTAATTAACATGAAAGTTTCAAACCTGACACAGAAAAGCACTTAAGCCATGTAAGGCTTTGGGGAATCCCACTGAATGGGATAACATGATGCACATGACGCTTAAGCACATGAGTACATTTAAGGGTCTTGCTATATTGAGGATTTTAAAATATGTTTTTGAGAGTTTCACAAATGAGCACCAGCACTTGAAAGGTACAAAAGCTATGAATTAAACACTCAGAATAAACCTTCAGGCTAACGTAGTCCATCAGACAAATTATCTCAATTTAAAAAGTGACAGTGTTTCATTTAGGGGAAAAAATACAAAATTGGTATGAGCTGTTAAAAATAAGTGGATTTCACAGCGCTCAAGCAAGCAATATTTCACCTCTGGAATAAAATCTGAATATATGAGATCACTTAGGAAATCAGTGTGCAGTTTTATCACAGTGGAATTTACAGATGAACACTATGAATATTTTTATATTCTCTTGTTGACATTGTTATAAGAAATTACATGAGGATAAAAGTTTATAGCCTTTATTAGACTGTAATGCAGTTTAAGATGCACCCTGACATCAATCTGATTTACATTTTAATATTTGTATTTATTTGAGAGTGAAACAAAAATATTTCTTCCATCTCACATGGACAAACATAGGTTGTAGATCTGATCCTCTTGGCTATACTCCCACAACAAAAATTGATCTCAAATGGATGTAAAATAGGTAGTTGCAGATTGACATGTTTCTTGTTTCCATGGTGCATAAAGTGGCAGAAGTTTTTCAGTTTGGCTCTACTTCTAGATGATTTATTGAATAAAAAATTGGCTGGTGTGCAGAGAAAGGCTTTAAACTGTTTTGTCTTTTAAACAATGCCACCCAGCAGTACACAGTGCTGACAAGGAGCTCGAGAACTCCCACAAATTAGCTTTCCAACAATGGTTAACATGTTATTAAAAATTGCCATGTCTACATACTAATTACTTCGAGATCTGAGGGGTTGGGAGGTTTTTCTGCAGTTTAGGAGTACCTGTATTTTGTATGAACAGATACTGCTTCGTTGCTACTGGCAATAAAATTTGTTGGGCTAAAGGTTGCAGAAGGGAAATTGACTTTTGAGTAACAGAGATCTGGTGTGAACCTGTTGTCACACCCAGTGTTTAGCCCCCAGGTGGGAGGTGGCCATGAGAGAGGGGTGCTGGTCACCCCATTGCTCTGCCCTGGCCAAATCCTGCCATGGGATTTGGCTGCCGTTGCTGTTTCTGCCTTGAGACTATTGCTGAGGTGGAGGGCAGAGCTGAAAATAGCTCCAACACACCCTGTCAGATGTCCAGACGGAAAAAAAGCTGTGCCAGCAACATCCCAGCCCAGCCTGTGTGGAGGTGAGCCTTGTAGTCAGCATGGCAGTGACATGGGGGAGGCAACAGGGCAGTCAGTGGTAGGGCTTGAGGTGTGCAGAGGTGGCTGGAGAAGCAAGCTCGGATGTACCTGGTGCAGGGGTAAAAGCTATTGGCACACTGCGGGGCTGGATTTCCCAAACCTACCTCTGGATCCCACTGCTTTTGGGGTTGGAATACGTGCTACCTGATGAGTCTCAGGAGATATTTTTATATATTTTATATTTTTTATGTGGGCTTCAATTGTAAATGTCCATCTTTAAGAAAATACAGACTCCCAAATTTTTGAAAATGTGATGTCTTTACTGTTTGATGTTGTATACGCATGGGTAGGATGTGAAAACCCATGAACATGAGATTGGAAGGGATTTCCTTGAGTTCAGCGTGGGACTGTATAGAATTACAGCTTTCAAAAGCTTACCAAGCTCCATCTTAAAAATGGTAAGGATTATTGTGTTGCTGGTGTAAGGTCACAGGGGGTTCTGGATTGTTATTACTGATGATCAGGTTGAAAACTAGACATGAATTCCAAAATTCACCTCTGAACAGCTTGTATTCTTCTTCACCCTGTTCGCCAACGTTTTTCTTTAGCTTAGCCTGCCTCAGATGAATACAGAAATGTTAATTGATTGTTAAATGTATATGTCTTAAATTTGTCAGTTGAAATTCTGTTCAAATTCAGAATATTACTCTTAGGCAAATAAAAAGAAAACTGGAGATTCATATTCATTCACAGTATGTAAAGAAATAGATTTAGCACTGTAAATGATACTTTCAAAACAGCTCCTTAAAAAGGAGCAGCTGCAGCACACCCTAATAATCCCTTGCCATTTTGTGTCATTCTAACAGTCTTCCTTTGCTTGGTCAGACAGAGTAGTGCAGATAGAATTGCAACCAGTTTGGAAACTATTTTTCTAACCCATTTAAGACCCTATGAGGCAAATTGAAGGGTTCGTGATACATTACATAATAACAGCACGTATTAAAAGTCATAGTTAAAACCTTCATTCCCCCATTATATTGTAGATTCAAAAGAAGAAAGTTTACCAACTTGTATTCTAGCAGTGGTATTGTGCTACTGCAGTTAAACATAATAGCTTATGTTTTAAATAAATTAGTTCTCAGAGCACTAATGTCCCGTTGATTCTGGTCCCTGGTTGCAAGCCACTTGAGCAATCAGTGTGCAGAGGCTGTTCAGGAGGCATATTCAATTTACATGACGTTTGCTGCTGCCACACATGCAATCAGGTGTACATTGTCAGTGACAAGTGACAAGGTGCCCTGTTGAGGGTGTCCCATGTCCTTGGCAGAGTGAGCTGCTGTTGTGGGACCCACAGCAGCATGTGCATTGCTGCATGTTGGTGGAGCATAGGTGATGCATGGGTGTAGTAGGCCATGGGTATCAGAGTTGTCCTTTGTGGCTCTGCTGTCTGCTTCTGGGGACAGCACTGTGAAGAGTCTGGGAGAAATGGAGACAAATACCTTCTGCAACCACACAGCACAGCAGCATGGGTTATATTCTGCCAGTGCCACAGCCCATGTAAGCTTTTCCTTTTCAGCAACAGCTGGAGATAGAGCAAGACTCAGCATCACCAGGAGAGTTATATATCCTTGCAGAGCAATTTGCTGGTGGTGGTGAAAGAGAATATAAGTATGGACTAGACATAGCTCTTCCATTATATCCCAGGTGTGGCTGAGATGAAAGAACAAATTGCAACAGTGGAGATGACTCCACTGTTTTTGCCAGCTCTGAGCTGCCACAGGGGTGCTGGCTGGTGCCACTGCCAGAGTTGGGATTTCAGGGATGTGCAAGCCATCCCTGATAGAGATTTATGTTGAGTTTTTCTCTGTCTTCTGAAAAGGGACACTGCATGCAGCTGGTATTAACTTTAAAAAAAGTGTCACAGTTATTTTCTGCGGGCTAACACACATCAAGTGCTGGCATGTTTTTCACTTCTCTGAAGGAAAGATGACATCGTGACTTTCCTCAACTGAAGTGTAAGATACTGTATATTACCTGTGAATCACAGGCATACAGGAAGCAATCCTGCATAGATCAGACTTCCTTCCTTTGTTTCTTTGAATGGCTGGAGGCACATCTGCACATCATCTAATCAGAAGAGAAGATCTTTATATCAAAAGGAAAGAATTTTCCCCCATCATTCTGCAAGTGTGATAAAGCATGTTTCACTGCCCTCAGTGTTGATTGCATGCAATGGCAACTCTTTGGCAACTTGTCTGTGGACACCAGCTAGCAGAGGAGAGCTTTGCTGATAGAACTGGACCAGTGCAAATGATTAGAGTGAGGGATATTAGTCAGGCCTTGCTGCTTTGGGTCCAGGTTTTGTGAAGTCAACCTCAGCCACTAGTGGAGTAGCTGCAAAATTATGTGCTTTTCTGGCTGAAATTCAGGTCATAATTGAGACCAGTTAGGTCCAATTTGGATTCTTCCTGAGAGTCCTTGTTGCATGCTGCTTCCAAAGTAATAATCTGCAACAGTTGTGAGACCTGTGGAAATAAAGCAGCGTGGCTATGGCCAGCTGCTTCGGTGGACAGGCAGGGCCAAATCGTGAGAGCTGCAGTTGAACATTTCTTACTATGCCCCAATTATTGCTCTAAAAATGTTTCAGCTACTCCTGACATAAAATATTTGACAGCTTATCAAATGAAAACGTGTGTTGCTGTGATCCAGGACTCAGTAGTTGTTTTCGTTCTGTAATACCGCTGTAACTTTCCCATCCCAGGGTCTTAAGGCTTGTCTCATCCAACACTTCCCTCCAAAAAGTGCATAAAGGCAAAATGGGCTTCAGGACAAACAATACTTGACCAAATATTGGGAACAAAAAAAAGAAGAAACTGGCTTTTCTGCAGGGACTCTGCAACAACAAATGCAGAAAGTGTGGGCAAACAGACTTGTGTGAATGCTGGTAACAGAGAAACCCCCATGGTCAGTGTAGGTGCTGTTGTATTTTGAAAGAGGAGGAATCAGGAGGACTGCCAAGCGTTTCTGCTGTAAGTAACAATGACTCCAGATTCTTTCAAGCTCCAAAAGATTATCCCTACTTTTTATCTGAGATTTTAGCATACAGAGAGCAAACCCTATATGCTTTCCTTGTGTTTCCCAGTATTCTGTATTCTCCAGAGGGACAGACTATAATAGTACGTTACTGTTCACAACATGACCCTGCACTATTTAAAATGGAGGTGCTCTGACAGCGGATCAGGACACAAGGAGTAAGGTGCTTAAGAAGATCAGGTCAGGGCATTAGCTCTCACTATTGAGTGTTTCAGAGCTCAGAAGGACTTTGTACTTGTTGTGATAAAAACCTGTAAGCTGCAGCTATAGGGAAAGGTGCAGGACTGAGCTATGAAGTCACATAGCAGAAAGGTGCTTGTCACTGGGCACTAGCTGCAGTGTCCCAAACAGCCAAGGGACAGTAGGAGATGACAGGAGGAGCTCAGGGCTGTGACACAGTGGAGCAGCAGCAGAACAACAGTAAATTGGAACTGGAGGAGGACTGAGTGCCAAATATTTGCTTGTGCACTTCTCTGCTTCTTAAAGATAGTAATTGTAGTAATCTTCCTGCCCAGTGCCATCCTGGCTGGTCAAAACAGAGAGCAGAAAACCTGCCTGTGCTGGTGCCTATGTGTTGCCATTTCTGATGGGTTTCTGCCTATTACCACCAGTGAGGTAATGCATGATGACCTCCACTGGACCATTTTCCTTGTAGATGTAAAAGGACTGCTGTGGCATGACTTAAAAATTGCTCACTAGAAAATGTGTCAGAATGTCTTGGAATTTTAACCAGAATTAGGCAAAATTACGGTTTTCTGATTTTTTTTTTTTTCCCGGACATGCTGCTAGGTCCAGAACATTTAATCAGCAGAAGAATCTAGTGCTGTAGCCAATCCTGGCCCCAGCCTGCACACTTCCAAGACCATCCACTTCCCATCTCATCTAGCTGCTGCTATGGGCTGCTGCCTGGGCTTGTGGCAGCTCGGGAATCTCTGCCAGAGTCTGTGTCATCTTAATTGCTTTGACTTGGAACATGATGTATGCTCCATCCCAGATGGATACCAACCAGCCAGCCACTGTACCTTCATTTCTCCTCTTTGGTGGATGCAGACCAAATCAAAAAGTCATTCTGTGAAAGTAGGAAGGACCACTTCCATACCATCCATAAAAAAAAATATAAAAAATTGATCTTTCCTCAAACCTCAGTGCTTCAGGTTTGAGAAAATTTAACTCTTATCTGAGTACAGCCAGGTAGTATTCCTTGATGATTTCCCAGGATTACAGGCTTCTCTGCTGATGCTTATGAAATATGCAGATACATCATTGTCTACACAGACTATGTGCAGTATAACTATCTGGGAATGTTTTGTTGAGCTTTTCCTGGGATGCATGAAGTGCTGTCACTGGCATGGATTGATACATACCTTTGTTGCATCACTCAGAAGAGCTGCCTACAAGGGAATGGGTTTTCCCTAGCAAACCCTATCATTGTAGTGTTCTGCCTCAGTATGTCCCAGAACTGTGTAGACTGAGCTTGCTCTCATCAACAAAGTGCTCAGGAACGACTTGAGCAGAAGGAAGAAAGGAATTTCTTGCCTGTGGGGCAAGGGAGAGACTAATCAAACAGAATACACAAAGAGATCTAGAGATTAAGACAAAAGCACAAAACTGAGAAGGAGGTTCAGCAGAGCAAACGGGTGCTATCCTAGAGTCTGAGATCACCCCTGCCTGCAGTGCAGTGTGTAAGGGAGATCAGCCAGATAACAGGAAACCAGATTCGTATTCTCTACCACATCCTCGGCATGTGCTGCTGCCTTTTTTTTTTCCCCAATGGCACCAGACTTACAGTCTGTCTTTCATATGCCTTCCTCAGGAGCAAACACACCACATGCCCAGAGCATTTAGTGGAATTTTACGGACTGTAAGAAACACTGTATTACATTAGCAAGATTCTAGCTGGTTCCCAATCCCGCTCAGCCACTCCTAACATTTAACATTCTCTGCCTCTCTTCCCTTCACTTGCAAGTTCTGCTTGGTTATAATTAGTTTCAGTAAGTTTAGAGAACGTTTGGTTTGCATTTTGGGTATAGGAGGTCCTTACACCTTTTACTTCTTTGACAAATTGCAACTCTCCATTCTGGGGACTTCCAGAATGAAATGGGTGGAACCAGGGAAATTAATGCTTTGGTTCAGAAGCCTGGGCACAGGAAGGCTGTCAGGGTTGTAATACAGGAAGTGATATAGGAAATAATAGTTTATTGGTCCCCTCCAACATATGGCCAATTTTGCATTGCAGCAAGCATCTGTTATGGAATTTGCATAGGTAGCAAGGGTATTCCTTGTAATTTGCCCTTTTCCATTCCCATATGCAAATGTATTATCTGCAGCAAGCCCAGGCAATGGTTGTAGTTCCACTGTGGCTTCATGCTGACATACTTTTCTGTCTGCATCCCCTGGCTTTAAGAAATCCCGTGCAAGCTCAGGACACAGCAAGCAAACAGGATCCTGGTCAGGATGTGGAGTCAGGTTTAATACGGCAGCTCTTCAAGCTGTTATAATGACTCAGGACAGACAGGTATGAGTTATCAGGTACGGAGAATACTGAGTGATCTCTGTGTGTGGGAGCTGTCTGCCCAGCACAGACCAGGGAAAATGATGGCATCTTGCAGGAGCAACCAGAAATGGCAGCATTAAAATGGGCTTGATGACCTACAAGAATGTGTACCATGAGGAAAAGAAGTATTTTTTCCATTAAGAACTGTGTTTGATCCAGAAGAGAGGGCAGTAGACAAGACTGACCATGACTCCAGCACCTTTGAGGAGAGATAAATGGGGCAAGAACTTTGTGAATGGTGGATATTCCCTTTCAAATCCATGACACTTTAATAGGAACTGTGTTTTGAGGTAGTGTGAACTATGGGTTTAAAAACCTTTGGAAATACTAGGTGATGAAAAACATCATCTATTTATGCCTTCTTTTTCAGCTTGCTGTGGCATCATCCATGGTCTATTTTGTTCTGTCTTATAGTGTCAAGTAGTTTAAGAATTTTATAAGCAACTAGAAGCTTGACTGCTTATCAAGGCAGCAACAGTTTCTATACTTTGTTTCTCAACAGTTGAATTAGTTTGTTAATTGCCCCATTAATTATGTTAGTTTTGGTTCCTACATGTTTTGAAACATCTGCATCTGTGGTAGATTAGAATGCCATGGCATTTAAAATAACATCTACTGAACAGTCAAAACCTAGGATAATATTTAGGATGTCTTGTTTCATTAGGTAAAGTTACTGGCAACTTGTAACTTCAGTACTTACTGCTAACTGACTGCCTCAAACTAGATCTATTTTGCAAATTGGTATATCATTGCATTTTTCAACTTTGAGGTTGAAATGCACAGTTGCTATATTGTTTTTTAATAAGTCTTTAATGAATTTGTCAGCATCTAATGAACTAAAGGAGTTATTTCTATTGTGGTTGATCTGAACTCTTTTTACTTATTCATGGTATCAGAATTCTATAAAATAGTATCAATTTTGTAGCCAAAACCTAAGTCAATATAGTGCTTAATTTTTTACATCACTTTATTACATATTTTGCCCATGTTACAATTGTCTTATGTAAAAAAGATAGAAAGGAAAAATGGTGTTTAATATTTTTGTGTCAGAATTTGAAGTAACTTTAGCAGTTAACTTTTCCACAGCCTTCATCAAACTGACAGCCTGTATTTTATTATCAGACATTAAATTAATTACCTGATTTTTCTAAACTCTATTTGCTGCTAGTGGTTTTGTTCTCATGGTTATTCACATTAGGTGCCATGGGACTGTGCAATGATTGTTCTGATTGCTCCATTCTGAAAGCTCCATTCTGTGTATCTATTTTGAAATATAATCCCTTTATTTTTGTTCTCTATTAGTTTTCTACAAAGACAGTTACTGTGATGGAAACACCCCAGTAACTTTTCAGCTCTCACATGTACTGCCAGTAGGAAAAAAGGTATGACAACAAGGTGAGGTTATGCTTTTAGTCCAAGGTTGCTGATGATGAGTGTAGGGTTTTGGTTTTGTTGTTTCACACTGATGCTGGAGTTTGCTTGTTTATCTAGGTACCACATGGTGTATGCTGTGGCAAACATAAGCAATAGGCAGCAATGACATGGCTGGTTCTCAACAGTGCTGAAAAACATGAACGAAAAAGCTTTTGCTGTTCTTGAGATTTCATTTTTGCCTCTTTGAGAATGCTTGAAAGTGAGCTCTACATAAACCAGTTAAGCTTTTTTATTCTTTTACACGAACAGACTAAAGTTAGATTGCCTGAGTATTATCTGTGATTACTTGGGATGCTTCTTATCTAGGAGAGAAAGCATTATCCCTCTCCTGAGTCTGCAGACCATAGCTTGCATGCTCAAACTGGAGCAGGTACTACTGTCAGTGAAGACAGCCTGGGCATTTCTTGGGAACTAAAATTTACCAAATTTCATGAAGCTGCATATTTTATCTCTTCATTCAATCTGAGTGGCTAAACTCAGGCAACACATTTCCCATTGGTGCCATCAATACTTTGCATCAGTTTTCTTTGGATTGCCGTTCAGGAATAGGTTTATCCCTTCTTTGGAGGACTTGAACTGCTTTATAAATCTCTCGTGTTTTTTCAAAATATTCCTGATTTGTCTTTATAGAATGCAGATTCTTCAATGATCGCATATCTTAAATTATTTCATTATGTATCACAAGACACAAAGAAAAAACTTTTCATATCCTGCAAGCTTACAGCTTAGTCATATTGTTCCTTTCTTTTCTGGTAACTAATAGATTGATATGCATGCTATAGAAGGTACAGACTAAAGAAGAAAAAGTATTTCTCTTACCTCAATATTTTCAGAGCACAGCATACAACTTATGGTTCAGCACATTGGGCTGACTATACATTAAGCTTCCTCTGGAATTAAAAAGGTCACTAGAAAATAATCTAATGTATGCCTTTTCCTCTTCAGGGCAGAAAGGTCTTGCCAATAAGTCAAATTCAAATGGCCTCAGGCTGGTTTTCTCCACGTTCCTTTGCCTTGGTAATTTCTTTAAAATAGAATTAGTTAAATGCTGTAAGGTTTTCTTCTTTGGGGTGAAGAAAGATTGCTGAATTATTTTTTAGTCACTTAACATGAAGGCAACTGAAATATTTGTGGCAGAAAAAGTCAGGGAGTTTTATACTTTGCTTTGGAGCTGGGAAAGGGAAGCACTAGCACAGGAACACCTTACACTGATATCATCACTGGGTATTCATGTTATGACACCACACTAGTTTTCCCTTCTTGTTCTTGTTTTATATTTTTGGAAACACATTGCCTTAATAAAACTGATGAGCTTATTTGAGAGTGTTTGAGATTTCACCTGTCCAGGTGATGCTGAGTAGTATTGTGATAGCTTTTTAGGATCCTGACCTAGGCAATGTTCCATTTAGAACTTGCTTAAAAGCCTGATTAGATCTCATAAGAACTAATTAATAACCTTATCAGAACTTGAATTGTGAAGTCTCTTACTGTTTATTTTTCTTCCTATTTAAACAAATGTACATTGTACGTTCCTTCCATTAGAACTACAGTCAGATTTTGGAGGGTTGTTTTTATTGTTTTTTTTTTTTTTCCCCAATTCTTATGCCTTTATTTCCTTTAGTGGTTTTGTGAAGGGTTTTGGAAGAGGTCTGGTAAAATATTGTCTGCAAACATAAAAGACAAATCTCTTTTGGTTTTTAGTTCATCTCTTTCATCCTAAAAGGATACAAAGGGTGGTCATAGGGGCTTTATGGAAGAGTGTTTGGAGCAGCGTGGGGAGGGTGATTAAAAATGGTAACTTGGATCTGTGTGCAGAAAGAGAAAGTTGTCTGAAGTTGAGTGCAGATTGCAGGAGGCTTTAAGACTCACATCTTTTTTATGTGGCTGCCTGCATAGTCACATCCCCTTTCATGTCCATTGCCTTCTTAAAAATGTTCCTTTTTCTTCATGGCAGTCTTTGCATCTCATTCCCAGTTCAACTGACAAGACCGAAGGTGCTGCCCCCTTTTTTAGTTAAAATAATGGTTAGTCGCAAAGGGAAGAAATGGTGCTATAGCATGTAAGCACTGATAGAATTTTGTACTTCCTGCTGATAAGCTCCAGTTAGTGGATGGGAGATCTACAGAAGAGGTGTTGATAACAGCACTTTAAATAAAACTGGAACAACAACATGTAAATGACTCTAAACTGTCTGTCACTGAGTTGGGGTTACCCAGTGGTGTCCCTTGCCCTCTCAGACTGACTAGTTCCACAAGTTCCTTGTGAGAAAGGGTTCTTGTCAGCAGAGATCTCAAGGGTTTTCTCACACCTCCTTGTAACCATAACATAGTACTGTGAAGGGAGGATGGAGTAATTAATGAGATGTCCACATACATGAAGGAGTTTAAATATAAAATTGACTATAGGTTTTAAAATATAACAAGATTAGTGTTTATAAAGACTGTTGTTTCAGGTGTGTGAGCAGTAACACTAAATAATGAAATCAAGTCCACTGGTGCTTTTACAAATCAACTCTTAATTTTACTCTATGTAGCATGAAAAGGTTCCAGTAAATGTTAATAGATTTATCAGGCTGCACTGAGACTAAATCTTTTCCTATGAGCAGCAGACAGATGCTGCTCTCCAGCATTTTAGGTCGTTGTTTAATGTTGGTCTACCTGTTCTTATGATAGCTCTTTTCTTCTGCACATAATTTCCCTTCAGTGGAAGGAAGGGTTAGCTTTTTGAACCATCAAAGCAACTGGCCTCAAGGAAGGAAAGATGGCAAGCTCATACAGTTAAATGAATAGTAGAATCTAGCAAATTGCATCAACTAGAAATCTCTTTTTTAAATCCTCTTTACTCAAGAGTCTGTCAGACCCACATCTAGTTAATGTCTTCTGTTCCCTACAAAGACTTAAGTGGTCTTTGAAGAAGAAATGTCACAACCAGGGCAGGTGTGCTGCTTAAGGGCTGGCTTTGAATGGGCTTCAGAATGCTGGGAAACTGTCTGGACAAGCTGAAGAGGAGTAATTCAATCTGAAAGAACGACCAGAAATTATTTGGGAGTCCCAGGTCCCTGCCAGTCTTACTTAACTGACAGTGTCTAGAGCTTTATCTAGCTCACACTATACAAACTGGGAAAATAGCAAAGGATAGTCCAGGTAGGAAAACTGATAGTGAATACACCTTCAGTTAATGTGTCTAAGGAATAGATTTTAAGACATTTTGTCTCCTTATTGCATATGTAATAGGAAAATAAATTAGAAAGAGACAACAATGACAAATATCTGAAGTGTTTTAGCAGCATAACATTGGAAATAATATATCATCCCTACAGGACTCATTTAAGGGAATAAGTAGTTGTAAGTATTGGAATCTTTTGTAGCATGATATGTTTCAATATTTATTTATTTAAACCATTAGAGGTAGTCAGATAATTTTATCTTTGATATTGCATATTGTTTTTCTCATTAGTAGAATAGGTGAATGACATCTTTTATTCCATCAAAGTGTAGGTATTTTTGTCCTGAAAAACTGATTGTTCCATGTAACTTTCACTGATCTCCCCATGGTGCAGAGTCCCGTTGTACAGAAAGATTTCAGTACATTAGAGCATCACATCCGTTGAGTTAACTGCATGTCTGATCTCTGGATGTCTTTCTTGAAGGTATAATTTTAAAACTTTACCCTTTTCTTATCCTAGAACTGGAATCCATCTTTTTTTCCCTCCCAAAGACAGGTTTAGAGTGAATCATAGAAGTCTTCAGATAACTAGCTTTGCCATTCCGAACTATGCTGAACATACTTGGCTTTCATTCTTAGAGGGAAGATGAGAGATTTAGGCAGTAGTTTATTAGGTGATCATCTCACCGAGAGTCTTTGAGAGAACTACAGTGTATTATGGTTTTTTCCAAGAATATGGCTCTTAATCAACAACTTCCTCTCAGTTCTTGGAAGAAATATAGATTATCTGCTACCTGTATTAAACCATCAGGTTAATTTCATTTCAGGACCTTTCTTTGTCAGGCCTCCTGAGACTGGTAACATTAATGTATACTGTTTTCATGGAAAAAAGTTTGAAAAGGCTTTACAGTTTCAGTACTTAAAATCTTTCCCTGCCCTCCCTGGGTTAATTTTTATTTCTACAGAAGGCTCACACATTAAGCCAGGAAAATAGAACTATAAATATTCTTTCAGCATTTCCCTATTGCAAGTCCTGGTATACAGCTGAAGTACCTGATCTCAAGAACTAAGCTACAAGTCTACACTGAAGACTAGATCCAAGACTCTTTGAAATCACTGGAAAAAAAACACTTAAAATTTGGTAGTTTGAGAGTCTTGATGGACTTCTCTAAAAGCAATCAGGTCCACTTGGATTTAACTGTGTTTTTTTAGAAAAAAAAAATTCAATATGCATTTTACTGGCAGTTAGGCAAAGGAAAGATAGGCATTACTGTCAAACTCTGAAAAGAATACAGCTTGTCCTGTGTCTGGGGACTGGACAGGGCTCTTCTTCCTCAGTAAGCTCCAGTCTCCAATCCATTGCACAAGTACCTGTCTATGCTTCCATCAGGGGAATAAGGTCCAAGAGAGGAATATGGGATATATTCCTACCTGTCTTCTTTTTACATATCCTCTGGGGAGTCCAGTACCAAACGCAGAAGGAAAGCAGCAGACAGCTGCAGCTTCATAAGGGAATGTCCCTCCTTTCTACATGAAGAAGAGGTTCCTTATAGCTGGCTCAGGCCGTTGCTGTATTGAAGTGTTTGCAGCCTGTGGTGGACTGAACTTGGCCAGCTACCAGGCACCCACCTAGTCTCCCTCTGCCCTCCCCAACAGCCAAGGGGGGAGAAAATACGATGAAAAATCTCATAGATCAAGATAAAGAGAGGGAGATCACTAAGGCAATGTATCATTCAGCTATATTTGCTTGTGATACCCTTTGCCAGCAGAAATATATTTCTGTCATGAAGGCAAAGAAGGAAATGAAAAAAATGATTGCACACTACAGCCCCAAGAATTCCGAAACTATTGGGATTGTAGAAAACTAAGTATGAATTTGTTATGCCTGTGGAAAGAAGGTCCAGTGGCTTAATGTTGGTCAGAGATGCTCAACAACACCTAACACCACATCAGCTAGAGAAGAAAATAAATTGTCTGCTAAAAGAGAGCTGTGTCTTACTATGTTGAAGATACAGAAGAGAAGTATGACAATGAGAAAACAAGCGCCTCTAATATAAATCTCATTCCAGGTGTCACTCAGATTTTCCCTGTGGCATCTCATTGGAGGCTGGGAGGGTAGCTCAAAAAGTGCTGCCTGCTGAGAGCTGGTTTGCCAAATGGAGTTTGGGGCTGTATTTAGCCACAGGAACCAGTTGTTCAACTCCATGTGACTTTGCTTCCCAAATTCTGCCATTTGGAGTCAAACATTCAGAAATGGGCTAACCAGTTCCCTCTTTATTTACTCTGGCTTTCTTGCCAGGGAGTTTTTCTTTTGAGATAGACCTTTTCCTCTGTTTACATTTTTTCTTCAAAATTTATTTCCTGATAGTTAGCTTGCCCCAAGAATGCAATTTCTGGTTTATATGAGATATATCTGTGATAACTTGTGGTTCATCTTTCCGCATTCTTTGAGATTGAGATATGAAAAGCAAATGCAGCAAATTACTCCTTCCCCCTTCCTGAGATTGTCTTCTTTTCCAAACTGTTATAATGGATTATTTACCATGACCTGTATTCACTGTAACTGTATCTTAGCCATCTCTTTATCCCTGGTTCTCAGTTTTTCACACATTGTGACTAACTTAGTGGACATGAGAGCACTTATGTTTCCCTGGATGCAGGAACCTCGATGAAGTGACTCAGCCCCATCTCAGATCAAGCCTAGGCCCATGTTTGCCTTGCTCCTTCCACTGAAAACATAGCAACTGGGAAGGGCTCAGGCTTGTGGTCCAGAGGGAGTTGTGGCACACTCTGGGCAGGGTCCACACCTGGCCAGCCAGGTGATCATGCAGTTCAAGCACACCATTGCCATCAGACTTGATGTAGCTGCAGAGCTATAGCAGGCCCTATAACTAATATAAATGAGAGATTCTGCAATTAGAGTGGGTTTTTTTAGAATAACTTCTGGTTTTTTCAATGTACCTTTCCTGTCTGCCCCTTTATCAGTTTTGATGCTTCTGCTGTTGCAAGTCTCAGGCTGGAAATAAATCAGTTGTAACAGCTCAGTGAATCTTTATTTTTCTTATGTTTCATTTTGCAGATGGCATAGTAGCTGAAATTGAGAAAAAGATTACAGAAGCTTTTGAGGTGTTTGACCGTGAATCCAATAAAACTGTGGATGCCAGGTTTGTAAAAATATTCACAAAGAAATATTACAAGATCAAATATAGAGATAAATAACTCCTTAAACTGGTATCTGATTTACCAGAAAATGTCATCGAAACAGTCTTTTTGGCCCTGTTTGGACAAGTATGTCTATGGTGGTTTGACCTTGGCTGGACACCAAAGCCGCTGCATCACTCCTCAGCAGGATGCAGGAGAGGAAATACAACAAACAGGTCATGGGTCAAGATAAGGGTAAGGACAGAGATGAGTTCAGCATGCCTTGTCATTGCTGCCACTCCTTCCTCCTCAGCAGGAGGACCCCTCACACTCTTTTGCTTCTCCAGCAGTGGGGTTCCTCCCACAGGAGACAGTCCTCCATGAACTTCTCCAATGTGAATCCTTTCCACCAATTGCAGTTCTTCAAGAACTGCTCCAGCATGGGTCCCCTTACTCAGGATGCAGTCCTTCAGGAACAGACTGCTCCAGTGTGAGTCTCCTGTGGGGTCACAAGTTCTATCAGCAAACCTGCTCCAGTTTGGGCTACTCTTCTTCATGGGGGCACAGGTCTTGCCTCTACAGGTCCTGGCATCTACTTTTCCAGAAAATGTGGTTGAACCAGTCCTTTTGGCCCTGATTGGATAAGTATGTCTTTGCTTGTTTAATAGACATTTCGTATTGTTCAGTGGTTGAAGACTGAAACTGGCTTGAGGGAGAGATGCTGGGACTGGTGGCATAATGAGGCAACAGGAAGCTGCAGCTAGAGAAGAGGTCTAAGGCCACAGTTACTGCTACCAAATAAATCCCTGCTCATTTGGCACTACAGGCTCTGGATCCCAGATGAAATTCCTTACTTCCAGGATATCACAGCACATCAAGGGGTGTCCCTGCCAGTGGGTGTCACAGTTACCTGCACTCAGTAGGTGTGTTCAATAGCAATGCATCCTTCCTCTGGGGTAATGTGGGAGATGGATATTGCTTTGGCAGGAAAGTAGTTTTAGGAGATGTGGAAGGAACTTGCCTATAATTTAGTTATGAATAATAATAATGATAACAACAACAGTAATAGTATAAAAATTAGCATAAAGATGATCATACTTGATTGCACCAGAAGTCTGTTTAGCCTGGTACCCTCACTTGAGTTGCCAGTAGTTTCTTGGAGGAAGAATATAAGGAATTGAACAGATATGGAGTATTCCTTGTTGGTTTTGTATATCTGCTACATTATGATTTGAGTGGCCCCTGGTTGATTTTTTTCTATGCTATGATAAATAGCTAACACTTGTTTTCTATTAATCTTCTCATTAATGATTTCATATCTTACTGTCATATTTGTCCTCCATCTCAATAATTTAAGGCTGAAAAGTCTAAATGTTTTTCATCTCTTAGGAGATACTATTCCATAGCTCTAGCCATTCTTTTTTGTGCTTCTTCATGTTCAGCTTTCTCCTTTTCAAAATGGAATGACCCAGACTTGGGGAATTGGGTGAACAGATGGGAATCTGGAGGAAGAACTGCATGCAGCATTACAGAAAAATGTATGTCTGAGTAAGGAGGTAGAAGTTCAGTGGAAGACAAAAACATGGACTGTTCTACTGATCAAGGCATAACTGGCTACAAGATAAGGAGCTAAAGGATGTCAAATTTAAACATTCCAGAATAATCTTAAATCTGCTATTTTTAAAGTTCGAATATTTGACAGTGCTGCTTAAATGTACATTCATACACATAACTATGGCTTTTGTTATAAAATACATAAAACATATGTTTATGTCTCACAAAGCATGTTATAAACTGCTGTCATTGAAGTTTACTGGAGTAGTTTTTCATATTTCCAATTACTTTTTTCAAAATAATATCACCAGAGCTTTTAATTATATATCAATTATTTAGTATAAACACTACAAAGGAGTGTGAGAACTGATGAACTTGTTGTCATTAACTGATGAAATTGTTGTCATTAAATATTCTTCATGAAGCCAAATTGGAAAACATCTTTAAATGCTCTGAGCATCTTTTCTACATTATAGCATATAGGTGAGAGAGGTGCAGAATAATTATGTGATGGTTTTAGCAATGCATGCTTACTAGTGCCTCTAAATTTAAGAAATTGCAAGTATTTAATAGAAGAAATGATATTTCATCTATACTACATAGGGAGAATTTCAGGGTATGTCTCCACACTCAGTGTAATTGCTGTTCCCTTGTCCGTAGGGCTCTTTAGGGAGGAGTCATCACTTAAATCTCTTGGCCCATGCCCAGGGAGGTGCCTGATGCCTGGAGATGGGGCTGCTCTGGTGCTTCCCAGGTGCCCTGCTCCTGGATAGGCCCTGGCTGCCTGGCCCTCACGCAGAGCCCCCTCCACTACCACTCCCAGCCCTGGGCAGCCCCTAACCCTCACTGCCTCCTGACATACTTGTTGCTTTTTTATTTGCCTTTTACATCTGCAGTCTAAATAGCTGTAAAATTTTCTACACCTCTCACTCTATTATTTCGTGGATATACAGCTTGATAAAATGTTACAACAGTGAAATGATACAAATAGACTTTTAAAAAATGTATTCATTCAGACAGGAGACATCCAAAAGTCTATTTGACATAGTAAATGCACAATTTAGCATTAATTTTTATTGTAGTACAGTTACAGACAATGAACACCAATTTATTGTCTCAATATTCCTGGGTTCATATTGCAGAGCAGTATCACAATAATGGGATTATTAATGGCCAATTATCTTGTATCAGAAGGTGGCAGCACAGCACAATTCTTAACCACAATTTTAGACATATGAATATTATTGCCTGAAATATCAGATACCTGTGAAGAACGTGGAAAATTACACTGGCTTGCCAGGCCAACATTGGCATTGCATGACTGCTAAGGCAAATACATATTAGTAAAAAATTAGGCATGAGGAAGATAGTATTGTTTCATGCTGCTTCCAACATACTGTCAGTCAAGTACTTTTGTGATTTTGCAAATCCTGCCATTGAAAGTGTTTTATGTAGGGTGAAAACCTTGATCCAAAATTTTACTGCATCTGTGTTACAAAACTTGTATGATCATAAAGTTGATTTTAAATGTTGTTTTTGTATTCTAGAAACTACAGAGGAGAAATTGCAGCTGCTGAACTAAGTGAGAGGAAGTGGCTGGGAGCAAAATACAGGCTTCTATCAGGGCCCTTTGAACTCTGTGTTATTATCAAATGGGACCTGACTTTTTTCACCACATACACTTCAGACAACATCCTCATGTTGGCATGCATGCAGATTTCCAGATACAGCAGCCAGCAACACCAGATTTTGCAGACCCTTCTGGGGTGCATGGCTTACCTTAGTCACATCACAGTTTTGCTGGGTGTGAGTGAGGTGAGGCAGGAGGCTGATGGCAGCTTTACCATCTCTGGCAGTCTGTGAGAGTAGAATTAGTGTGGGACAGCAAGGAGACAGGATTTGTGTTGAGTGTTCCTCTGGGGGAGGCAGGGAATGCTTAAAAGTACCTTTAACTGGAAAAGGTGAGGGAGTGCAGGAATGAGAACAAATGCAGTATATCCATACTAGAAACAGGATGCATGGACAAAGATTATGTCTAAATGACTGACCTTACTGATGCCAATGGCCATTGGATCCATGGGGGCAGGCTTTCACCAAGTCATTTGAGTAGATTTCATAACAAGTGGATGTGTGGGATTGGGTTTTGTTTTGTAACAAGTTTTATGCAGCCTCTTCCTCTCTTCTGTCTGTTGTAGTGCTTCTCACATGTTTTCAATCAGAATGGGAACTCCTCAGGACTTGTCTGAGGAGGTCAAAGGCTTATGATTTTGTAGGTGCTTGATGTGCCACATTCAGGGCCTTACTGATTTAAGATGGGATTAACAGGATTTCACAAAGGTCATTGCTCCTTGTATCTAGCATTTTTATTAGGCAATCTGGTTGTTTTACCAAATGGAAAAATTCACTACTGGTCAAGATGAAGAAACCACAGAGGTTTAGATCATGGGAACCACCAGCACTGTGAATAGATATTCAAATGTGCTTAAATTTCTGTGTTGTTGAATTGGATCGTAAATCACAAGCAATATTGATGCTTCTGTTATTCTGGTTTTAATCATACTGTAAGTCTTCATAAAGCTTTTTTGCAGCTTTACAGGACATTTGTTTCTAGTCTGTGATGTTATTCATCTTAAACTATTTTGAGGCATTGCCAGTTTGGTCAGAATTTTATTTAGAGCCTCAGAGCAGCTGTACCAAGGTCAGCAGTAAATGCAAGATATGAATATATTTGCAGCATAAACAGAGTGGTGATAAGCCACTTTGTTGTTCTGTTTGACTGTTGCAGAGCACAGCAGGGACATAGAAAGGCTGCCTCCTTTTTGATCTTTTGTAATTGTTCTTTATTGCAGTTAGAATTTTTATCTTTATAACATTTAATGTACACATGTATTTTTTTTTGTTACCTTTCATCTCAGTAGGTTTCCAGGTGGTTTGTTAACTATATAAATGTAGACTTTACTGAAATTAAGGTTACAATTAGAGAACAGCAGTTGAAAAGTAACTTGCACACAGTATCCTCTAACAGTGATAAAGAATTTTTGAGGAAAGTCACAAGAACAGTTGCACTCTTGCAAAGAGCTCCAGAGTATGTAATGTCTGTTAAAATAGACATTGCTTACTGAAACATCATCTTAAAAGTCCACACACATATGCTTGTATGTGCACATTCCTGTATGCAAACTCTGAACTGGTATCTGGATTCTCCACAGGCACTCTTGTATTGCAGACTTATTGACAAAGATGTTCTTTCTTTCTTTCAGAGATATTGGTTATGTTGTCAGATCACTGGGTTGCTTCCCAAGTGAGTCAGAACTAAATGAACTACTTGCAAAGGTAAATGTTTGGATATTTTGTATTTTTTTCAGTCTTAAACTTGCACAAGTTTGTCCCTTCTGCCTTGCAGAGTGGGAAACTTATGTTCTTTTTCCAGATGTTGGAAGTGTCATGGAAATGTTGCAGGCAGATAGGCAGTCTCTCAGCTTGCTCTGAAGCAAACCTTTAGGCTGATGGGGTAACAATGTTGATGGGTTAAAATGAGGAGTCTTTGACTCTGTTACCCCAGGGGGTCACTGGGACACTGTCCTAAGGTGGAGGGGCATTTATAGAAAAAGAAAGAAAAATTGGTTTTGACTGATGAAAAAGAATGTCCTAAACCTCAGTCAGATTAGGATGCCTAAATCCTAACCATCTCACTCTTCAGGCCATGCAATGGACACACACTGCATGATTAGGTAATAAAAATTAGTCCTTGAGCAGGTATTAAATTCCAGAAATACACAGAGGGAAAGCCTGCCATTTTTTTTCACTTGGTCCTGTTATTGCTATCTTATAGCCAGAGCTTTCAACTTTCTGTGCTTCATGAGGTCTCTCCTAGTCGGGAGATTTCTCAGTTACACGTAAATAATCTTCATTACTTAAGCCTGTAAATTGGGCTTCAGGACATAAAATCTCACAAGACTTAGTGGTCCTCCCATTCTTCCACTGATTCGCAGTGGTAAGGAAATTTCTTCACAATCTTTTCCTACAGTAATTTTTGTGTCTTTACCTCATGCTTGTAATAGAAAGGATGATGTGCTGGGGCCTTGGCAGGGTATGGCTAATAGATAGGATGAAGAAGTGGGAAAAACTTTTCACATTCTTTTTGTAAATGGGAATGCTGCCTTGAGGAGTGGGTTATGCTGAAGGTGAGAAGTGGGATAAGTTTTTTCCTTTTCATGCGTAGGTCAGTATACTGTGAATTGATCTCTCTTACTGTTTTGTTCCTGCCCCAACAAAAATTTGGATGGTTGCAATAGTAGTCTCTCCTCAGTAGGTGTGTCTGGTCTCTCGTAGATCAGCATTTAGTGTCAGAAATCTTGTGTTAAGTCTTGTGAAAATGATGCAGCTGATTCAGATGAGGAAGTGCAAAGAACCATCAGAGGAGAAAGCTCTTTTTAACATGATACTGCAATCTGTCTGCTCTGGTTCTGTGCTTTCAGTACTAAGTTGTCCCAGCTCCCACTGACAAACAAGACAAAATAGAAAGAGAAATTATGGTGCTTAATATAGATGATATTTTTAGTATCCCAGAGTAACTTTTCTTTACAACAAATGAACAGTGCAACTGACTTGAGATACAGAATTGTGAAAAGGAAGGGGATGCTTTGACAACCCCCTTCAATTTCACGGGAATCAGGAGAGTTTAAGGCCTGCCTCTACATCCCAAAGACACTGAACTTTCCCCCCCCCCCCGCTGAACATTACTGAAAATTTGAAATAAGTAATTCATAACAAAGTACAATGCAATGCAGTCATTAGGCAGAAGATTCTTGAGATATATTCAAGAGTAATGGCTAACCTTAAAGAACACTAAAATGGAAATTAAATAGCAAAGAATAGTGCCTGTAAGTGAAATCTTGGCATAGGTTTAGCACCAGAAGAACACTGTCCTCTTGTAGAAGCCTTCATATACTATGATAATCACAAATATATCTTAATTATATAAAAATACCATTACAGTTGACTGTGTTAATACCATTTCATCTTATCTAAAGTAAAAATTGTGTCTGTTAGCTGGTTTGTAGCTAAGCTCTTTCCCCAGTACTGTTGCCCATTGTAAACTGTGATTCCTTTCTGTTTCTCACTACTTGTGTCTCTCAGTCATCTGATCTTCCTATTAGCCTTACTGTAGTTAAATTAGTGTATGCCGCCATCAAATTATTCATATCTGTAAAATCAGCATTCATCTAATTATGTTATCTCTGTAAATTATCATGTACTCTTTCCTATATTGCCTTATACTCAGTGTTGTATTTGATACCATGTCTTTAGGCCTACTTATGAATTTAAGATTAAATGATAAGCCTAGAGGTGGTGAAAGCTAATCTAAGGGTTACTACAATGCCTGGAGTTCAGTAAACTGCTCTGCCTGGATCACTCTGGAAGATGGTTTTGTTTCTTTGTGACTCAAGTGGCCCAGCGTTATGTGGACAGAAATAGTATGGATGTGAGAGTAGAGATACAAAACATAGTGGGTGCTACCATACAATTGTTATGGATGTACCGAAAGGAAAGAGAGCAAAACTCACAGAGTTTGACAAGCAGATATGGTTATTGTGAAAAGAGGAGGAATTAGAGAAAAAGGAAAACATCAGTGAGAAATGAGGTGTAGAACAGGAATGAGCATGAGAAAGAGTAAGATGATACATGTACCTGCAAATCCCAATATTTTTTGATTTAGGCAAAGGTAATATACTCAATTTATCCACATATAGATCCAGTGTTAGGATTAATTTTAATTGTTTGGGATGTTGCTGGTCTGCAGAGCCTCTGAAATGGAAGCTGTTTCTTCCAGGTCAGAGGGAGCTGAGGTTGCTAATCACCTCCCAGAAGTAGGTATTTTTTACATCTCTTCAATCAAGCAAGCAGTAAAACAAATGATTCTGTAATGGTAAAAGGTACAATTTGATACAGCATGAACTTTCAATTCCTTGCTAAAGATCCCTTCCACTAGGCTTACCAAACAGAAGCGAAAATGTGTTTTTTCAAGCCAATTTCCACTCTAAAGCAAGAGATAATGGCTGTCTTCTCTTAGCACCCAACCCCCTTCAAGAACACTGGAAAAGAGCATGCAGCAGTAGTTGCAGCTCTCCATTCAAGCAACTGGATGTATCAGGAACCGCCCCAGCTCTGACCCAGCTCCTAGGAGGAAGATTCCTTACTGAGTTTTTCCTGGCTCAGGTAGAAGATTTCAAATCTGTGCCTATTTGAGTTTTTCTTCAATCTGAGCTATGTCTTGGAGAGCCTAGCAAGGTGTCACTGCTGCTATGTGAGACCTCAAGTCATGCATCCAGTTTCAACACAGACAGGAACAGGCTAACTCACATTAACAGGCTCCTTTTGGAAATTTTCAGGAAAGGGGTGCACCCCGATGACAGGGAGCAGTTTTTACCACTTTGCTTATCTCCTGTGGGAGTATAGGAGTGCAGTGAGAATGCTGCTAGAATCATTGTTTTGGGACAAGTCTGTTCATTTATTTGGGAGGCAAAGGGAAGACTTCTTTGTGTAGCATTTTATGGGCTGCCTTATGACTGTTTTGGACTGCCCTGCCTCTCTGGTCCTGATGACTCTTTTTGGCTATGAAAGACGTGGAGGCAAAAAATTTCATCCTTGAGGTGTACTAGACTGGGGCTATGTCCAAGCTAGCCCTTTAAATATGCCCAGAAACATCCTTGGGTGCTGAAGCCAGCTGGCCCAGGCCATCTTGTGTCTACTCTGGTAAATGTTTTATGCAGAGTGGCTGCACAAAGTATCCTTCTGGGGAAAAGTCCTTAAGGTCCTACGCAGGATCTGTTGAGGGGAACGTTGGGTGGCACAGGCCAAAGTTATGCCAGGGAATGTGCTCATGGTTTGCTGTGATGGGTGGTCACATTACACTGCTTGGGAAGGTTCCAGATCCTGATAGACTTTACCAGTATGACTTCAGTCTGAATGTTTAAACCTCTGCTGAATTATTGTGGGAGATTCGCAAGAATGATTTTGAAGCACAAGAGGGCAATCTTGAGTTGTTGGAAGTTTCTGTAATAGTGAGCCTGTGTTATCCATGGGATATTATTTCTTTCTTGAATTTCTTTCTATTTGATCACAAGCATTTAACTCAGATGTTATGGTGCCGTTTGATATTAAAGACCTGATATGAATATTCAAAGTCTAACTCTGTAAATTTAATGCAGGGACCACCTCAATTTTCTGTTTTTCATATTAGTTTGCTAATGAGTCATATACCCTGCCATACTTATGTTTTATTTTTAGTTAGGAGAAGAAGAAGAAGAATCGACTGGATTTATTCATCTGGAAAAATTTCTTCCAGTAATGACAAAACTACTACTTGACAGAAGGTAATGGAAAGTGAATTTTATGTGTCTGTAGCTTATGCCAGATTGACAGGGTTGATTCTGTATAAATATATCTACAGAAATTTTACACAACTGGAAGAAGTACAGATTTTATCTGTCATTTAAACTCAGTTTACATTAGCTAGATAGATTTTGTTTCAAAATTACTTTGTTTACATAAAATTATGTTTTACTGATGATATAAATAATATCAGCTTATAATCATGACTTGTGATAATATGTAACTTTCATATTTTTAATGGGAATCAGAATTAACTTGCTATTCAACATGGTTTGTGTATCTCTAAAATGTTTTGTATGCAAATTAAGGTCATAACCATGGCTTTCTCTGAACATGTGAGTTACAGTTACTGAGAACCATAGACTTTTACAGTGTATTTTGAATAAGTTGTGCAAACCAGCTTCACATTCATGTCTCAAAGTGACTGCCAGGTACAGTTGAATGTATACAACTAGCACTCTAAAAGACTGCTGATCTAAAAGTCTCAAACAAAAACACTGTTCATTGTACAAAGATGCATGGTAGTCTTTGCATGTGCACAGGAACTTGTATTTTGACATTTGCACTAAAGCAAGATTGCTGACAGGGAGTTTATCTTTCCTTTTAAAGATGGTAGCCAAGGCTTTTGAGAAACTCAGTCTTGCTCAATATGAAGAAGTTATTTTGCACACGGAGGGCATTTGATAGGAGGGTGTTCTAGACATAAAATAGCTGTGGCTCCACACTGATATTCACCCTTTTACACAATGATGCCTTTCTGCTCTGGGCTCTCTTCTCCTCCTCCACAACCCCTCCACACAAACATACATACACAAACGCCCCCCCCCCTCCCCAAGCATGTTCTCCCCAGGCTAGTTCAGGCTTGTCAAGACCCACTTTATCTTTTGGGGCACTCTGTCCATAGTTCACTTATCCAAGGGCTCATGAGATTTGGATCATAAAAAACAAGACTTCTTCTTAGAACATTTGATTTTTAGATAGTAAAAGACTGAGGCGGGTCTGGGCAAAGCAATCAAGAAGTTAGAATCTCCCTGGATTCAACTCCTCTTTAGTATTCTGGGGGGTTGGTGAGAGTCTTCTGGGATATGGAAGTTCTCCATTGCTGCACAGCTTCTTTTCAGTCTCTAAAATGAAGCACACATATGCATGCACATGCGTGCCCAGTTCTCCCATCTCTCTGAAATTGTTAGTGACAGACCTTTTCTTTTAAAGCTACCAGCCTCCTTTGCTCATCATCAGCTCATTAAACTGCCCAAGTCCCACAGGTGATCTGTTGCCTAGTTACCAGCATGCCTGGACAAAACTTTGTTTTCTTGGTTTGGCCATCTTCTGTTCAGTGCATTGCCTATGTGAAGTGATTCAGCTGCTATTGATTCCTTTTAACCCACTCAGCCAGCCCAGACATGCAGAAGCCATTCATCTGGCTCCTCAGCACAAGGGAAGTTAAACAGTAGTACAACAGAAGATAAAAGAGTTATATATATGGACAGTTCCAAAAAGTGAGGCTGGAATTAAATGTTTGATAGAAAAACTTAGTCAATTGTCATAGAAAGTAAGTTTTCATTTTCCTTTAGTACTCGTTGTTTTGTTCTTTCAGAACACTGGCAAACAGTAACTTAACTTTTCTGCTTCAATGGTTTCAGCTACTGGCCTATTCCAGAAGATGTGCTTCTACATGCATTTGAGGTCTGTAAACTAAATATTCAAGTACCTAATTGCTGGGAAGAAGTTGCTGCTTCTTAATACAATATGGTTAAAACTACAAGTTTTATGCTTTTTCTTTAAAGGCTTTGGATGAGAATAAATGTGGATATATTACTAAAGAGGACCTGGTCAAATACTTGACTGAAGAAGGTAATATGACTTCTGTAATATCAGTGTTTAAGTAAAAAGCATTACATGTGTATATGGCACCTTGAAGTCCTTATTCTGTGCGCCAAAACCTGTGTGAGTAGATACATTGTCTTCAAACAATACCGTTGCTCTGATGAGTGGTTGCAGACTAGAACATTTCAATGGTGAATAATGCATAGAAAAACATCTATCTACCTGTTTGCAGACATTTTAAGATTATTATTATTAATAATAATAATAATTCTTCAATCATGCCTGATATTTTATGTTTCTGTGCACATCTCTGTGCTTCCTAAGGATGTGACTCTTTTTCTGTCCTGTAAAATTGTAGCTTAGGTTTCCAGATGTTTCAGGTAGTTTGAGTGCTCATTCATTCCTACATTATCTTGATCTTAATTCTAGAGCCATACAGAAACCAAGAGATTCAAAGGCAAGATTTATGTTGTACATCCTGTAATCCTCAATATCCCTGGAAGAGCCTGCTTTTCTTGCATGGCTGACTCATGCCTGCCTGCCTCAAGTACAAACTGGCATGCAGGCTGTGTGCAAGATGTAGCCTCAGATGGTAACACGGTTCTCAAAGAGGGATGAAGTAGGCTGTCAGCAGCTTTGAAGCTCCTAAAAGAGAAAAACCAGAAGTCTTTCATGAAGTAAACACAAGTGTAAGGGCAGCCAAATGAGAGATAATAATAATGTACACGTTAGAAAAATTCCTTCTGACAAAAATGGCAAAAATGACAAAAACCTTAGTTTTTTCCCTTTTTTTTCTGTATGAGAACCAAAATGAGATCCTCTCAAGGAAAAAGCAGTATCATTTGCCAATCCTGGAAAGAATACTTACCAAAACGAAGTTTTATTCTCTCCCGTCTTTCAGGTGAGCCCTTTAATCAGGAAGAAATGGAGGACATGCTCTCTGTTGCTCTGGATCCAGAAACAAATACTCTTCACTACAGAGACTACCTTATAAAGCTGGTAGTGGATGAAACTAAGATCTTGCCCTTTAATGTTTGAGATGCCTTTTGGTAACAGCAATGTAATTTGGCAGACAATTGAAATATGTATTTTAAAGTATAACAAATCTCAGCTTGTGACTTGCTGCCTATAAATAAAATCTGTGTGGTTATATTTCCTTAGGTTCTGTGTGTAAATATATATGTATATATATAAAAATATAAATATATTCACACCTGGAAAAAGAGCTCTTGACAGAAATACTATGTAAGGTCTGGAAAAGAAATCATGGAATTTGGTTTGAAAATAACAGGAAAAATAATGTTAATGGAGTTGATGCCTGAAATCCTGCAAAACAGACACTCTGCACAAGGTTAATGGAGATAAGATATTACCTTTATTGTGGTTTA
>JAWWEW010000112.1:36515050-36533208 GCA_035583185.1 Anabacerthia variegaticeps | reverse complement strand
GAGCAAGAATCCCTTAGAAATCCCTTACTTCTAAAGCTATAAAGATCCATAAAGTACACACCAAAAATACATAAAATCCTTAGGCATCAGAGTCAAGAAATTACTTTACAATTGCTTTTGAAAAACAAATGGAAAATGAGACCTGTGAAAGCAGGTAACAAGTAAGATGAAACTTTTATATTTAAATGTAATCCTTGTTTGTGTTTAACTAGGAAGGCACCAGGTAGGGTACACCTTTTAAAATATGATAATAGATCAAATAAACTTTCTATAATTTCTAGTGTTTTTTAGTTATTCATGTTTTGTTTACCACAGGCAATTGAACTGGACTAGTTAGTTCCATTTTATATTACTACCCTATTGACATATACTTCCATATTTTTTCCTTCCGTTTTAAACATGCAAGTAACACTCCAGCCATTGCCATAGTCAACTTTACAAAGTAACCCTTGAGAACATTTCTGTTACTATAACCAATAAACAATTCCCCTTTCATCTCCAGTTTGAAAGTCAGTAATTTCAGCTCTTCAAAACTTAGGATCACAGGATGGAAATTTGGTTTTCATAAACTGATGAAGCACCATTTTTTGAAAGATGTTACTGTAAAATAGGTGTCTCAGCTTTCCCTGCTATCAGATTACAACAGACCTCACAGCTCTTCTCATTTCTAGTTTTTCTTTACTGTTACTGTACTGCTGTTACTTAACTTGAGCTCAAATTCTTTCCTCTTGACTTCTTGCAGTGTACATCACCTCCTAACAAGTGACCAGCAGTTGCCGTCAATTGATGAGGTCTCAATCTGTCACAGATTCTGTGATCTGGGCACCATCTTGCGCTTCGCACTCCACACCTTCCACTCCATTTGTTTTTCTACTCTCTATCAAGTTCACTTTCCTCCTGTACTGTGTCCTACCACCCCTGTCTTAACTGCATATCTCAGCTCTGTGTCATCCAGTTGATGAAATCCGGGGAAGACTGACACACAGAGGCACTGAGTGCCTTACCCCCTGTCATGCCCTTCTACTGGCAGAGCTGAGAACAGAACACAGAACTCCTCATGTCAGGTCTTTTGCTCTAGCCATTTGTTTCCCTTGAGCTGGAAGCTCAGATGAGCTCTTTTCATGCACAGCTGCAAGGGAGCTGCAGTGCTTCACAGAGAAGAGATTAGCATGATCTAAATGTGGTGATGGAAGCAGTCTGAAGGAGACCATTTTTAAGTTCATTTTTTACTTCTCTAACCCACGGTGTCATTCACTGATATTTTCGTAAACAGCAGGGCAACGAAGAGTTAAGGCAGGTAGACAACATTTGCCTAGTTCTAAGCTGTGTTTCCATGTAGGAAACACTATTGTCCTGGTCCTAAGACTCTGCAATGCACTCTGATTAATACATTTACCTGTGCTTTGCTTCATTGGCAATAAGAACACAAACCAAAGGCAATTGTGAGTGTTATGCTGGGTGAAGATACAAGTTTTTGGAGATTAAAGCAAGAGCAACAAAGACCCATTAAGAAAAAATATTTTTTATTAGCCTTGTTCAGGCTGTCTTTGAAAGCTGAAATTATGTCTCCTAGATGAATCCTTCTTCCATTTGATAAAGTGTGTTATATTGTATTTCTGACAGAGCTGGCATGAGTACAAGTGTCATTCATATTCTGCAGTCTTGGAGTCCTTGTCAGCCTCATCTGTGATGTCAGCAGAAAGATGCTTATTTCAGGATATAATTTCATAGCTCCCAGTGCTCCACAGAGAGCACAACTTGTTTCTGGTGGTGCTGTCCCAGAGGCCACCTCAGCTGATGCTGTGTCAAATCAGGATGCCCATGTACAACACGGATACAATTCATAGTGTGGGCAGGTTCTTAAACTACATTCTTTTATGATATATATATATATAATTTTTTATCCTACTGTCCTCAAATGCAAGGGAAGAGGGCATTCTGGCAAATGATTGTCTGAATTTATCATACAACAGCTCCTCCAGTCTCATCTTCTTATACCTGTCCCCAAGAAAGATATGTGTGAACGGGACAGACAAAAGCAAGTTGGAATCTTCTCTTTGGGCATAAGCATGCAAATTCCATTTTTTAGAGAGTTTACAAACTGAGCATGGAAGAATTGTCAAGAACCAATCTCAGATTCTAGGATCATAAAAGCTGAGTGCTCCCTGCCACCTAGGATCATGCAGCAGTGACCTGAATGGCTTGTGAAGGGGCTGCTCCATGGGTCACCCCAGAGGCAGCCAAGGAGTGGCCACACATGACTATCCCCCTGTCCATGTCTTTCATGACTTGCCAGCCCATGCTGCACCTACCCATTTCCCCATGGTGGTGATGGGCTCTGTAAGGGGACTCTTTAAAGCTCCCTGGCATGGGTTCTCTGAGTGCCCTGCACCTCTGTGCTCCCTGTGGATGAGCAGGGACTCATGCCCTAGGGGAAGGTAGAGGAAACTTAGGGAACCATTTTGCTGTAGCTAAAATCCCTGTTTGTTTCTAGATTTGGAGGGAAAAGTACATTACTTTGTCCTACCTTTGAGGAGGACAAGTTGAACTGCTGAGTGGTCTTGAGTTGTTTCTTGCTACATGCCTCTCCTTGCTGGCTGTTTTGCCTCTTCCCTCAAGATCGGGAACCAAGATAAGGGATTGGATTGAAAGGAGAGGTCTCTAGGGAGGAACCAACCTAGCACCTGGACTAAATCCACACAGGGAAGTAGAGCCAAGGCTTTGAAGAAACTGGGGAAGTCAGGGTTTTTGACCTAGTTGAAGGAGGGAGAGGGAAGGGAACTCATTATCTAGATGTAAAAAAGAAAACAAAATTAAAAGCAAAAGAAGAAATTAAGCAAACACTGGAAACCATATACAAGTACAACTGAATCAGCAGACTGTTTACGTACTGCTGTGAGTTGTAGGCTGGACAAGACTTTACTTGTTTAAAACTCTAAGTAGATTCAGCTGTGTCAGGGCTGGTATGTAGTGGATGGTGGAGACCTTCTCCTCCATCTTATTGATACTGTGGAGATACTCTTCCAGCTGCTGAACTTGTGCGTGGGGGTCCCATTGCTCATATTCCAGATAATACATAATTTTTTATGTTTCCTTCATCAGCTTTGAAGTTGCTTCTACAAAATACTCTTCTGTCTGCTAGTGACAGCCCCATATATACTCACACAAGCAGACTTCAGGATTTTCCCACTACATTGCATACCAATATGATATTTACAGTTCTTTTAGGCTCTCCACTGACTGTGGGCAGAAACAGAAGTTGCAGGACTTCCTCCAGCAAAATGCTAAAGGGCTAGCATCAGACCTAGGATTCCAGGAAAAGAAGTAGGCTGTTCACCTATGCACCTCCACTCATGTTATCACAGAGGTAAAGAGCCTGCAAAATGTTCAGGCTCTTACCTTTGTTCAGGCAATAAGGATTTACTATATGTTTTCCTTCTTTTGTTTCAGTCTGTCTTTTCTCTTGATTCTCTTATATGTCGTTTCATTAATCCAGCTGCATGATAATCTGTGAGGATTAAAAATGCAAGAGTTTTGCTCTGTCCCACACTGCTGATGCCCTGCTGCTTGCTCTGAGAGCTGCCCATATCAGGAGGGTTTTTATCACCTGATCTAGATTTCTTGCCACTGAAATCAGCACTGGCAAGACACTCATCACAGGTAAGAATAAGTGGCTGGGCATGTTGGAGTTCAGCCAAGGTTGTGATGGGCATGGGAAGGTATGACTTTTTAAGTCCAGTAATACACTGTTATCATTGTACGAAAGGGGGAGTGTAGCCTTGACAATAAGGCGCAAGGTTGGCAGGCAGGTTTCATTCTAGATTTTGTGAGAGGTATTGGTAAGTCACACAGTCTCTCCCTAGCTGACTTTTCCATGTAAAAAGTCTAAGTAATTACAAGGAATAGGAGACAGGGAGTATCTGTCTTGCCTACCTGGACTGTCAACTAATTCTGATGTTTGCACAGTGTCTTGTACTATGATATTCTGATCAAAATCCGTGCCTAGAGAGCTCCCTGTCACATAATTATTTAATAAAGTTCTCAGCCTTCAAGTCTTTTGTTCTGGGCTGTATGTTCAGGTCACAATTTCTAAAGAGGCCAGTGTACAGCAAGTATGCTTGTTTTTCATTGAATACCACTCTGTTTCATAGTGTCTTATGCCGTGATAGGTTTGACTGTAAAACTAACTATTGAAACATCTGGTCTTCTTACTGGAGGTTTTTTTGGGCAGGTCAGTACTAGACATGGGGTCTATGGTGATTCAAAAGCTAAATAAAGATGTAGGTTGAAACAAAGCAGATTCTCCCATTTAACCTATTTTGAATCCCTGGGGCTACTATTAGGCTTAGTGTAATTCTGAAAGCCAAGAAAATGTTACTCATTATGCTCAAAAGATTGATCACAGTATTTATGTCCTGAGGCCCAAATCCTGAAGTCCTTATTCAGACAGAACTCCCATCAACTTCAAAGGGAGTTCTGTCTGCAGAAGAGCTTCAGAAATAGTGATGCACTGGCTCACAAGGCACTGTAAAAACCTTTTAGTCTCTTAAAGAAACCTCATCTCTGGAAGATGTAACAGAGATATACAACCAGCATGCAAGTTGTGTCATTGAAATGACCAAAACTGTAAAAACATGGGCACAGGTGGTTAATTCTTCTCTTATAGTAATGCAAGTAAGAGTCAGTGAGAGTCAGCAGTCAGAATTTCTACATATTGTTCAGAGCATAAAAAGTAAAATCTAGGGATGCTACTGCATGGAAACACAAAATTATCTCTTCCTGCCATTATCCTGGAAGTGCTGCAGCCTTAAAACACACACACATATTGTTTCTATGATTTCATATACTAAGCTAATTCCTTTTATCCTGGACTCTAACCAGTTCTTTTAGAAGCCTTTTAGAAGAGGCTTATCTGCTGCAAAGACCTGCTTTAATGATAGTATAAAAGAATACAGTTTGAAATAAGATGTTTCATGTGGAGGAAAGCTTTTAAATATTTGCTGTCAACAGCAGTCTCTTTCCTGCTAAGACAACAGCATCCCCGAATCCTAAGATTTGCTTTATGGTGTGCAGCCATATCTTACTCTAGATACCACCCTAGTGATTAAAATAACCAGACTGGAGTTTTAAGGTTTCCTAGAGGTGTGATTTTGGAGCTGATAATGCAAGAATTTGAAGCTCTCTGAGGTCTTCTGTATTTGCAAGTTATCCAAGTTTTATGCATTACAATATATTTTACAGTGATGGAAGTTCAAGGATTTATTTTGGTCTGTATGGAAACTAGTAGCAAAGGCTCCCCAAACACAGAGGTGCGCTGAAATTCAATTCAAATTTAATGGAAAACTGAGAACCTGTCTCTAGTTCTCTGCGCATCATCAAAGTTGCAGAGGTGGCTTGTTATGCTAAATATGTTGTTCCGCTATCTTTGAGATCAGTAGGGGATAACTTTCTGAGGAATTTGTATAACTAGGAGTGGGAAGTAGACCACTCTAAATACAGGGCCCTTGACTCAACCCATTCCAAGAAAGAAAGAAAGGAAGGAAGGAAAGGAAGGGAAGGGAGAGAAAATAAAACCAAGAGCTCCACCAGAGCCACAGTTTGTTGACTTTCAAATGTTATAAGACATGTCTCTTTGCTTAGGATAGCTATTATTCAGTTTGCAGAGGCTGGCCTGAGCCTGAGGTTCAGCTGTTTGAATGCAGTTTGTTTTCACTGCTAGTCTTCTCTGTCACCTCCTCATCTGGAGACACAATACAGTGTTGCTCTCATTCACCTTTTCATTACAGTAGCTCTCTGAAGCTCAAATCAGGAACAGTGTGTGCTCTAAAAACTAAGAACATTTATCATGAAAAGCAGGGGACAAACACAATAAAACCAGTTACATACTCTTTTTATAGCTTTTTAATTACAGTTTATATAAATAAGCTAAGAGTTTTCTCAGTTGCTCCTTTGCCAGGATAGGTTTCTTTTTGATGTCACACCAGAGTACATATCCTCAAAGCATCTGTAGAAATGCACTGGAAACAGAGGTAAAAAAACTGCAGAAAGAACATAAGCATTGGTTTTACCCCAATGTGAAGAAAGAGGTTCTTCTTTTTATTTCCTATTGGTGGTGCATAGTTGGGTTCTCAGGCAGATATTCTCACAATAATCTTGTGGCTCCAATGGATAGAACTGAGTGGTCATGAAGAAAGGTGGCATGTGGAAATGTGTCCTTTGGATTTTCTTGTATAAAGGACTGAAACTTCTTTTTCCATCTTTCAAACCACAAAGGGATGCAATGTCTTTTGGCAAAGTAGTACAATATGAAATGTGCTTGTTGGTGACATCCCTGCTTTCCTCTTCAAAAATATACCACCTCTCCAGCATAACACAATGGATTAATTGGAGTAGGGGATCTTTTCCTGGAATTATGCTTTAAAACAGCTAAATGAACAGCAGAGACAGTAACAGAGACTGCACAGCTTAAAAAAAAAAAAAAAAAGGAGCTAAAAGAGCTAAATCTCTTCATATGGACTTTTCTAATTGCCAAGTGTGTGTTCTGTCTAGCAGAGATGATTTAGCAATACCCACCAAGAGGATGAGTTGCAGTGGCAGAAAGGAATAATAACTCTTCTTTTGGATGGAATGGCAGAATTTTAACAAGGGAATCCCCCATGCACCATAAACTCTCTGTGTAGCATCCTTATTTCAGAATCTGGCCACTTGGTGTAGTGGGGATAGGACCATTTAAATATTCTGGGAATGGGTTATACCCGCAGACATTAGCCCCTAACTGTGGAAGAACACAGTCCCTGTGTAAGCCATGCTAACTGGCCTTGGATAACCAGACACTGTTCCTCCCATAGCAGGCGATGTCAGCTGGAAGCATACAGCTATAAAATGAAGAGAAAGTCTGTTCTTCTCTTTTCTCAGGATAACACAGAAGTTGAACATTACTGCTCACTCCCTGCCTGTTCTCACTTGGGAAACAAAAGGTTTACAGTTGTAAGTGATACAGTCACAAGGGGAAAAGCTGAACAATAGAGTGAAGACATTTGGGCCAAACATAGAATTAGAAAAAATTACAAGTAGACATGTTGAACTCATACACCTTTAACATACAATGTTCAGACCCACAATAGCTAATGTCATTCATGCTATTATTATATAATGTCTTACAAAAAGGTGAGCTCAGGAAACACATTTGAATTCAGAGAAAAAACCCCCACAAATCAAGGTGGGAAGTAAGGTCCAATTTAGTGACCAGGACTTGCCAAACTGAGTTTCTACAAAATGGCAAGAACCAAAACCTGCGTTCAAAGACTGAGACACACAGTTAAATGGTGACTGCCTGGGCTAATATGAGAACTTCAAGAGATCAATAACCATGGAAACCTCAGTGAAAGGAATGCATCTTCTATGAAATTCAGAAGAGAGAGGAAGAAATGATAGCTGGAGAACCCTTCAGAGGCAAAAATACATGTATTTCCTTCCCCAGAGGTGCTTATGGTAAAAACAGGTTTTGTTTCTAAACATAGTATGTTCTCACTGGCATCTATGAGAAACTATTTGGTGCAAAGACTTTGTAATTTTTCTTCTATAGATATGCCACATTTCTGCATTTATGAAGGCCTTGGTTTTAGAAACTCTTCGACAAACTCAAACTCAGTTTTCATTGAAACCAAAAATAGGAAATAATCTGCCTTCTTCACTTCTGTCAATAGCTTAAAAAATAATAAAACCTACCTAAAACTAAGTAACTCTGGAAGACTACAGCATGCCTTTCTAACCCATATTTAACATGTTCTGTACTGTCCCTTATTGGAAGGCAAATTCTGATTAGTGCTGTTCAAATATGATTCTTATGTCTATACTCAGTGAGGTCTATGAGGTACACTGTCAGAAACTACAGGTAAATAATGGTGGGGAAAAGACTAGCTCTCTGCATCAGCTAATGAATACAGCTCAGGGAGCAAGAGAAGAAACTGCATTCATCAGTGCTAAAATTTAACTATGTTACTTACCTTCAGTAATAAAAATTCATAATGAGGACAATAAAAATGGCAACAGAGGAACATTCCTCCCCTTTCGCTATTGGAATTACCTGCTGTTTGTCCAGCAGTCATGTGCACTGAGTCAAGACCAGAGAGTTCACTTTCCTTTTGTTATGCTCAGAACCAGTTATAAACTGTAAGGTAAAACTCTTGCACTATACTTCTGTTCTGTCAATGAAATCTTTAAGGCTTACAATATTTGTTTAAGAACAACAGATAATATACTGTTTGCAGGGCATTTTTCAGGTAGTAGGTAAATTAAATAAATTTGTTCAGAAATGGCTGTCTTCAGTCCCTGCTGATAAATTATTTTCTGGCCCATTAATACCTGTATAGTTAAATTCAGAATTAGGCTGTTCTGAAGGGACATGTATACAATATAATTGAGGAAGAGTACCTATACCATTTCAGTTGTTGTATGTCTAACCAACATCAGTGTGCACAAGTGCAAATTACAGGAAGCACAAAGTGTTTAGCTTGGTGCCTAATCTAATGGGTTGTTGTAAAGTCTGTGCCTTGCTAGAGCAGTTTACTAGATGCAAACCATGGTTAACCTACCCAATTTCATGGTATTTTGTAGATACCTCTCTGATCACTCTAAAAAATGTAACCCTTAGTATTTCCTTTGAATTCTTTTTGCCTGTCTTGTTTCTTACAATGTGTCAGACACATGCTGCTGGAGAACAAATAGTGTGAAACTGCTTTCTCATCTTCTTCTACCTGTTCTCACATATATGCATCTAAAGAACATAATTATTCCCTACACTAAAAGTTCAGGGAGCAAGCTGAGCCTTCTTCAGCAGTACTTGGATGGGTCAAAAGTTCATATTCAAGAGCATACTTTGACTGCCACCTTTTTCCTCCTGGAGAGAAAGCCTCATTCTGCAGGGTTCTGGTGGCATCAACAGCATACTTTGAATGCCTGTTACTTACAGAAATCTGTAGATCGGCCATGCGCTGCTACATTCACAGATTAGAAATCGTTTCCATTTTTGCAGAACGGTCCTTCAACTACTCATTAATTTGGGCTCCATATTCCATTCCTGAATGGTTCGTACTTGCCAATCTGGTCCCTGGGTCAAAGGAAGTTATTTCCTTGTAAGCAGAGTTTGTTAAGACAGATTCTTCATATTTATTCCCCTTACTGACATCTTCAAGACCCTGAGGAGTAGTTGAGCCTAGAAGGAAGAGAGGTAGCCTCAGACCTTTCTTGCAACAGATGGAATGTCAAAGTGCTCCAGCAAACAAGTCTCATTAAGATGCCCCATCCTGGCACCAACTACTTGGCAGGTATTGTGAATAAGAGAATGTAGACCCTGTTTAAATTTAAGGAACTTCTTATCTGCTTGAAGAAGGCATGCAAAAGAATGTTAATATTAGTCTTGTACTGCATGAAAAAAATAGTCTTTGTGGTTGTGATATATGCAGGTTATCCTTATTTATGAAGACAAGAGCTGCAAGATTCCTGCATTTTAAGGACTGCTGTTATCAGTATTCCATGAGGCTAAATCTTGAAGAGCAATCATAAATATACAGGATGTTTGGTTTAGTTAGAAAATTAACTACATTTATGTAATCCACTAAAAAAACCAACTCCCTGGCCTGTTTGCACAAAGGAATGTGAGTTGACCATTATTCAAGACCAGTTTACAGGACCATTACTGGTAATGCTTATAAAATATGTAAAATAAATATCTATAGATAAGTATCTAATGATTTCTTGCTTCACTTCTTAAAGTTTTAGGATCTCCTTAGTAAGTCTGAAAGCAACTCTAATGCCCAATTAACCCCAGTTTTGTTTCACTAGTATGCTATAAACAAAGAAGAGCAACAAGTGTCTAGGCAGGTAGGCAGCCTTTAAATAGTTCAGCTTAGGAGGTGACATGGGTATTTTTCTTTCAACAGAGAAAATGGTAAACACAAAGTCACACAAAGAAACACACCCACTCAACCTTTGCCAGGCTCCTGAATGTTGTCAGGACCTTCCCCTGAAGAAGCGTACAAGATGTCAGCCTTTATTTTATTGCTATTTGTATGGAAATTAATAATCCTAGTTGCCATGTAGCTCTGACTGCCCATTGTTTTCCAGATGGACTTGAATTATGTGTAGCCTTTTTTTTCCTGCCTAGTTTCTCAGACACTCACATAACAAAGATTTTTCAACTCATGTGTACCCCTCACTTATTAGTTAGCATCTGAGCAGCTTCCTAAAACACTTCCTTAAAAGGTTCTAACGTTCCTTTTGAAGTCTATGAAAATTTGTTCCAGTCAAGCATGTGAAAGAATCTGAACAACTGGACAACATATACAGAAGAAAAGGTAAGTCAGTGATCTGTACCTGTTAGACAAAGATGTTTGTGTTCCAGGTAATTCTGAGAACAACCTTCATGAGACATCAGCCTTTGCAAGTGAGATCAGAGTGACTGTCTGACAGGACAGGATCTATCTCCACATGGGTTCTCCAAATGGTCTGTGGCATCTAATAGAAAAGTTTCAACTTTAGACATTTTGACAATACTCTCACTGTAGAGCTCTCTCCATACTTTTTATGAACAAAAATATTTTCTCTGTGATAAAGCCTCAGCTTGAAGCCCAAATAAGATGAAGATTCTCTGAATGATACAACCTTACATGCATTCCTCTCTAGAAGGTGATCCTTACATCAACTGTCATCATCACCCTGAGGTAGAGTGCAGCTTTTGCCAGGAGGAAAAAAAGTCAGAATCACAATACTTCTTTTTCTGTTTTAAGCAGGCCTAGAATGCTACAGAAACATATGGTTTTTCTCAAGATGTTCCACTCAGTGGTACTGGTTCATTTATTTATCTATATGTAAACAACCCTAAAAGAACACACCTCTCAGGTTTGTAGTGTCTCCTCCAACTAGAGAAGCATCATCCTTGCACAGATTAAAGTGTAAGTAACATGGTAGCAACAACAGCAGCCTCCCACTGCCAACAAGAACAGAGATCAATAAAAAATCACCTGATCCTTTGGGTTCCAAAATGCACCCTGTCCTCAGGCTGCCTCCCCCGACCCACTTTGTTCCTGTTAGCAAACAACAAAGTCAGAGCTGCTCCAAGCAGTGCCGAAGGGCTCCTGTACACATTCACAAGCACAGAGATTTGCCAGCTCCAGGGCACAGATTCCAGCTCTGTTGGATGAAAGGCCTGTTTCAGTTTGCAGTCTCATTAAAGAAGTAACTGTGTGAACATACTGCTGCTCAAGGCTTCTCAGTAAACATTAAAATTACAAACAAGTTCCCGCACCTAGCAATGTTCATCCCAGAATATTGGTCCATCCTTTCAGATGGGACCAGCCTCAGCTGTCACTGCAGCACACCCCATTTTTCTATCTAATACCTGACTGCTGCCCAAATCCCCATGGTCACAGAATGGCAGTGTGACTCTCCTACAGCATCAGACACTTTTCAGACTCTCACTCTCCCTGTACTAGAAGGCTTGGACCAAATCCATTACTCTAAATTGATGCAATGGATGCAGTGGTGAGGCTAGCACTGGTTTAAATGCTCAGTAAAACTAATTGCATAGGTAAATGTATAAACAACTAAATTAAGATGTAGGTGATCATAAATACTCTGAAGCCTTATCTATGCATAAAGAGACATCCTGATAAGTCTGAAGAGAGGGAAACCTCTGGGAAAGAGGCAGTGAAAAGCAGTGCTATCAGACTAAGAATGCTAACCTCGTCCTTCACCTGCACAGATTTTCGTAAAATATTCATCTTCCTACAGTGCAGTTATGATTGTGTGCTGGTTTTGCCTGGGGTAGAGTTAATTTTCTTCACAGTAACTGGTATGGGACTATATTTTTGATTTGTGATGAAAATACTGTTGATGATACAAGGGATGTTTTAATTACTGCTGAGCTGTGCTTACACAGAACCAAGGTCTTTTCTGCTTTTCACACCACCCCACCAGTGAGTGGGCTGGGGGTGCACCAGAATTTAGGAGAAGACACAGCCAGGACAGCTGTTCCCAACTGACCCAAGAGGTGTGCCATACCATATGTGTCATGTTCAGCATAAAAGGTGGGGGTCAGTTGCCAGGGAGGCTGCTGCTCGGGGGCTTTCTGGGCATTAGCTGGTTGGTGGTGAGAAATAGTTTTCATTTTCATCACTTGTCTTTTCTAGGTTTTCTCCTTTTTTCCCCCCCCCCTTTGGTATTTTTATTTTCATTAAAATTATGTATTATTGCTATATTTTATTATATTTTATTTCAATTATTAGACTGTTCTTATCTCAACATGAGTTTTCTCACTTTTACCTTTCCAATTCTCTTTCCCATCCTGCTAGGGGCAGGGTGAGCAGTTGCTGTGTGGTGCTTGATAGTCAGGGTTAAACCACGACAGGCTGTTAGGTTAAACTGGCTTTTTCAAGCGGATGCATCTTTATGTCTGAACACTGCTGCCAGCCTAAAGCTGGTGCTCTCCAGTTCAACTTGCACCTGCTCACATGGGTACAACTAAATGAGTGTAACCAGTAAAAGGGCCTTTAAATTCATACAAATAGCCACCCAGGTCATGCTGATTTCATTAAGGCAATTTGAACTTCTGTTTAAAACTGGTGAAACTTCCACAAGCAGACAAGCCCTCTCTCCAGAATAGAAGATCTTGTTCTGCTGAACCTGGTAACATGGGGTAATGCATTCCACACTGCCAAAGCTTTCCAGCAGTAGGAAGAAATGCCCACCAGCTTCTGCCAGTCCACCTCTGAAGCTGTGTTTGTGTTGATAGCTGCCAAGGCATGGGATTGTTTTCCCTCTGTCATGGTGTTTAACAGAATAGTTATGGATCAGAAAAGAGCCACATCATTAAGGCAGCAGGTGGGGACACGCTGCTGAGCACAGCTGCCCCTTGCTTGTGCTGCTTCCAGGGGAAGAGCACAGCTTGAGGGGACAGACAGAGACTTTCCTAAAGCTGTGTGCCTGGGCATATGAAACTGGGCAGCAATACTTTACCCCAGCCTGTCTGGGCACACAGACAGGCTGCTGGAGTCAGGTCCCCATCCTGACATCTGTGCTCAGTGACAAGACTGCTCCTTTGTTTAATCCTGAAAGAAGTTCCTGTGCACAGCAAACCATGCTCACCTGGAGGACCGACTTCACAGTGTTCCTCTGAGGAACAGGTATGCCTTACTCATCCCCTGCTCTCCAGAGCTGTGCTGCCAAGTCTGAACATTCCTTGATGGGCAGACACAGAAACTGAAGTCATTTGGGTCTAGTCATGAATCCTTCTGGACTTCCCCACTTGGTTATTCATGAACGCAGAGCAGGAGAGCATGAATATGCTAGAGAAAAATTCTCTGCAGTAGACAGAGAAGGGCAAAGAGAGCAGCTCTGTACCTTTCTTAGACACTGACCTGCATCCACAGGAGATGCAAGGTCTAGCCATGGCTCTGCATCCTCAGCTGCCAGTGAGCTGATGAAGAGAGGGATACAGGGACCAAACTGTGTCTTTCAAGGCAATGTGAAACTAGAGACAGGCAACAAGGGGGTTTGAGGGAAATGGAAGGCAGATAAGCTAGTCATCCACTCTCTGCAGTTGCTTCATAAAAAATACAATCAGCATGGAATGATGTACAGCACAGAAAAAAATGGAACATTAAATTTTTTTGGAAATCTGCATGCTCTAAATTTCACTTTTAACCCTCACTTGGTGATAAAAGAAATGTATGAAATGTTTCAAAAAGGAGTTGAAAAAGGTTTTCAGATGAAGCAGAAGCTCACAGACCTGGAGTGCCTACTGTTAAAAAAATCTCAGGAACATACTGTGGTGAGACCTCTGATGTAGCTTATCATGAATGTAATCCTCTGTTGCTTGAGCGCTGAGTTGAATTAGCTCACCTCAGGTGAGCTTAGGGGCAGAAAAGAAATGCCTCCTGCCTTCTGTATCATATATCATTCAAGGCATTTACACATTCAAGACTATGATGAACTAGTGCCTATGATGTTGATCTGCACTGCTATAAACTGCTTCTGCAACAAAAAAAGATGCAGCATAAAAATGTGATTATAGAAATGCTTCACTGTCTGTTTCTCAGGGCTGCCTGTTCACTTTGCTGTCTCTGCTTACCTCTTTCCACACCATCTGCACTGCTCGCCCAGGTCCCTGGCTCCTAGGGTGAAGCAGGCACACATGCTGGCTTCGTGCTTGCTACCCTCCAGCAGCCACTTTGCCTGTTCTCTAACTTTGGCACATGCTGGCCTATATTCCTCCTGTTAATGCTCTTATTTGATAATACCATTAATACCATGTTCTCCCCTTTTCTATCCAAAGATGATTACTGAGAATAATTCTTTTGAAAGACATGCTTTTCTTTGGCCCTTGAGATAGTTAGGAGATTCTTTGAAGAACATTTAAAAGAAATTTTTTGCCCTCTAATATCTCCAGCCATGTCTTTGTGCTCAGGGAAAAGTGCTAGCAGTGTTCCAAAGCCAGGTTGTGGCAGTCTGAGGCCCACAGAGGCAAGCATGGTTTCTGGACAAGAAGCAGCCCATATCCTTCCCTATTAGAGCCTGTGACTGGCTATTGTTACTCCAATAATTTCTTGCTCTGTTGCTGTTCTGTGTAATATCTGCACTGCTTGGTGCTTTGAGATTCACAGGTACTCCCCCTTTGTTCCATTTTGCAGGCTTGTCTTTATTTCTGGAGTTGCAGTGAATGCTTATTGTCCCTCAGAAGATGAGATTGTTGAATTTCAGTATTTGAATTTAGGAATTTAGCCATAATTGGCTGCAGACTTGTCATTGCAATGCATCCAACTGCATAAAATGACTGCAAACTTCTCCATGCAACTCTGCTCTGTGAGTATATGTATATGACACAGTATCCTTTATTACTTATGGAAAACATATCAATATTATATTAATAAGTAGACATTGATTTTTACTGAGAACATAAAGATTTATGGAAGTAGGCAGTGCTGCATAGCAGAAACTACCACAGCAGTTTCTAAAAAATCTATGAAATATTTTACATTTGAGATACAGAAAAAAATTTCATTAAAAATGGATCCAAATAGACAGGTCCCCTTGTGGAAAATAGATTGCTTCTGGTATTAGGCAAGGATGAGTTTTAAAGGCAACTGGTTTACAACCAAATGACACTCTTTGTCCAAATTTTAACACAAATGGCTTCTTTTTAGATTCTGGACATTTTCAAGGAGGTTCTTAGTGAATCAAGGAGAGTACAGGCTAAACACCTACACAATGGTCCCGAGGCAAAGGGACTAAACTAAGCAAAGAGGGAGACATATCCTTCTCAGGCAGACAGTAAAACTCTGCTGTTGTTTTCAGATGGAAAAATTATATTTAAAGTGAACTGATTCAGGTCTGCTGATAACAGCAAGAATTAAAAGCTGTATTAAGTACCACCTAGAGGGTTCCCTGTCCATAGTATGCCACCCAGAACTAGGGATTGTAGCAGTGACTGAGAAGTATATGTTTTCCGGTGTCAGTCTACTTTTATGCTGACACACAAGGTAGATCTTGGGACTGATTTAGAAACTGTGTTGCAAAAAAACACCTCAGCAGCCAGCTCATAGAGAGGAAATGCCCAGCCTTAGTTCTCCATGACATCATGCTTAACAATTGTCAAGAGCAAGTAGAAAAACACAATCTATAAGCATATTATATCCCAGATATTGGGGAAGGAGCGTCACCTACAACACCAGAAATACAAATGCAGTCCATACAGCTAATTTCCTCCTGTATTGCATGTATTTATAAACCCTGCAGAATACTTGGGCTGTGGCTGTGTGTGTTTCTGCTCCTGTGTGGGCTATACAAAAGCATAAGGGACTTAATGTGCTTTATGTGCTAGAGCTTTTTGCTGAAAAAGTCCTGTACTTTGGGCAAGGGGGAGAGAACAAGAACTGGAATGGTTTTAGAGAAGAAATTTATCTAACTGGGAAAGTTCTGGTGATTTTATTTGTAGCTCTTAATAATTGTGTGTTTCTATCTTTACAATTAATTTTTTGTCAGTATTACTACAAATGCCTTCAATTTCCTCACTGTCCCCCAATGGACTCCAGCTCATTAATATGCAGCTCTAAGCAAGTATCGAAGCTGTCATGCATTTCAAATCTCCCCAAGGAAGCTTTTTAAAATTGTAAGTAAGACCTGATACTGAGACTTATTAGCACCAAAACTGAAAACAAAGCTTCTGTGCAGGCAGTGATGACTCTTCAAGTTACAGTTGCTGTCACCTTTTTTATCCTGAAATTTATTATAACTGTGAATACCTCAAAGGATTTCTTTGATGCAGCAAACATTTCCAGCTCTCAAAAACTGCTGTGTATGGATAGAACTGGGCTTGTGCCAGCATCTCAGATTTGAGTGATGAAGTTGAACTTCTAGGTGAGATTTAATTGCACCCACACTGAGAAATACTCAGAAGAAATCCACTGAAGGTAGCAGAGGGACAGTACACCATGTCAAAGGCACTGTGGTGGAATGGAGGAACTGGAAGTTTGTATACTTGCTAAAAGACAGGTCATAAAACTCCATAGATGTGTCATATCTAGATCAAGATCAAAGTCCAAATGCAATGCTTTGAGACTAGCTTTTGCTCAAACCTCTGATACTCAAGCCTGTATCCAAGGCTTCGGATCTTATCCACTTACTTATAAATGTCTGAACAGCCCCATTTTTTCAGCTCTGTCTCGAATTATGAAGAATAATCAGTCTGTATTAGAACTGCTAGCATAAATTAGTTGCCAAGACTAAGGTGAAAGAGACTCCTATGACTACAAGTTACAATAACAGGAAGGAATGTGTAAACTTTAAATTGAGAGGTATCTGTGGTGCTGCCATTGGCATGTTGGTGATTCTGCTAACTAATCATCTTTCATTAGTGACACATAAAGCATGAAGGTTTTTTTTCAGAGGAAACCAAACCAGCTTCCACATAAGGGAGCTTAAAGAAAGGGAGAAAGCCATACCTCAGCACTTCTCAGAGAGAAAGGTATTAATCCAGAGAAACGGTTCTTAGCAGAGATTTTTGTTGTAGTGATACTATACTGTCCCATACTTTGTCCAGCACAAAATAACAAGAACTGGAAAGATTTTAGGAGCAAAATACCTGAAACTGGAAAATTTGCAATGTCTCTCAGCTTCCAAAAATGTTCACAATTCAATAAAATCTTTCTTGAGTGACCCAAAATGTCAGCAAATACTGACACGTGCCAGGAGGGAGAGCTGATTCGACAGCAATAGACTTAGTGCCCAGTAAAGCTGCAAAACTGCAAGTTTACTGAAGTGCTCTTCCAAGCACCTTCTTAACAGTTCCCCCACATCTGAGACATGAGGAAATGCAGATTTGCTACTGAGGCTCTTCAGGCTCAAATGACAATTTCATCACTTCCCGAGGTCCTAATTTAGCGACTGGAGGTGTTCTTATTCCTCACCAGTCCTGACTCCACCTCAAACCAAACTTAGCCATCAGCTAAAGGCCGAGAAAGCCATCCTCCTCAAGATCCTGCCATGTGGACAGGATCCGTTTCTTTCCTGCCGGGCTACCCCATCTGCCCTAGTACCCCTTCATCCACACTGCTGGCAGGCACCCAGCCTCTCGAGGGGCCTTGCTGTTAACCCTTGTCGCCCGGGAGCATTGCTGGAGCTCTCACCCAGCCGGGCAGCAGGCAGAACCTCGGTGGAATCCTGCCTGGGAAAAGGCGTGCTCATACAGCCCTTCGCAGCCGCGCCCCGAAGGAGGGGCAGCACTGTGACCCGGCACGGGGGGAATTGTCCCGAAGAAGGGGCAACACTGTGACCCGGCACGGGGGACACTGTCCCGAAGGAGGGCACCGCTGTGTCCCTGAAGGAGTGGCAGCGCTGTGTCCCGAAGGAGGGGCAGCGCTGTGTCCCGAAGGAAAGGCAGCGCTGTGTCCCTAAGGAGGGCAGCGCCGTGTCCCTAAGGAGGGCAGCGCCGTGTCCCGGAGGAGGGCAGCGCCGTGTGCCGGAGGAGCGCAGCGATGTGTCCCAGAGGAGAGGCAGCACTGTGTCCCGAAGGAGGGACAGCACTGTGCCCCGGCACGGCCCCGGCCCCGGCCCCGGTGCAGCGCCGCCCGCCGCCGGCAGAGGGCGCCCGCCGCCCGCCCAGG
>JAWWEW010000112.1:36500244-36514950 GCA_035583185.1 Anabacerthia variegaticeps | reverse complement strand
ACCCTCGGAGCCGCCCGGCCCCGCCTGGGCTCCCGCGGCACGCTGCCCTGTCTGCGCACTGCCCCTCCCCGGCCGCCCGGGGCCGCCCCGCCGCCCTGCGCTCCTGCCCCGCCGGCCCGCGGTCGGGCGCTGCCTCACCGGAGCAGGCGGGGTTGGCCCGCTGCCCCGGCCCCTGGGACCGCGGGGACAGCGGGGGAAGGGTGCCGGCAGCGGGGATCGACTTCCCGGCCCCGCCCGGCCCCAGCGCGCCTTTCGGAGCGGTCAGCCCGCCCCTGCCCGCAGGAATGCCCGCGGGCACGGCGCTGCGCCCCGGGCGAGCATCCCCGGCAGGCGGGGTTAGGCGGGCATAGCTGGCAGCTTGGGAATTGGAGGTCTGCCGAAAAAACAAAGGAAATCTGCCAGCTCGCCACCAGCACCGCTGAGCCCAGAGGAGGAGCAGTTCCACACCGCAGTGTAAGTGGCCCCCAGCGAGCACCGGGGGACCAGTGGAGGCTGTACAGCTCTGCACCGCTGTGGGCTCTCACGGCATTTCCCTGCCTTACCTTGTCATCCCTATCACGTCTGCCTACAGAACAAACCACGGGATCTCCGCATGCGGATTTATGTGAAACGCATTCACATGCAACAGCAGCTGGGGTGCACCTCCTTTTGTTTGCCCGTTTGTTCAGCTTTTTGGGGGTCACCTATGTAAATGCTACCGATGCAGCCTGGCTATCTTGGATGGCATCACTTGTGTCAGCTTTAGATTAAAGCTTTCCTAACCACATCAGGAATGGCTATTCCACTCTAAGGGTGATAACATAGTGAAGTTAAAACACAGCAGAGCGTCTTACACATCTTTACTATTGGCAGAGTATCTGTGAAGACAGACAAGGACAAGGAGATGCCTTGATCAGTGATGCCGGTTTTGTTTCCTCACAGCTGTTGTGGCCCAGGTACACCAGGGATGCTAGAAGGATGCATTTATATGGAAGTAACAATAGGAGGTTGGAAAGGTGGATGCAAGTCCCCTGTGTGTTCTGACCTCTCATCTGCATCAACCTATCCACGTTACGACCCTATCAGGGGATCTGGCATTTAGTTCTTTATTGCCTCCATTTCTGAGAGAATTAGCAACTTGTTTTGAGAAGGAAGGTTTATTAGAAATGACTTTACTATCTACAGGATTTGAAATAAAAAAGGATATGTGACTAGATACACAGGACCATCAAATAGTAATCATAATTAGAAGGGAAAGATTAATAGGTACACAAGTCTGTAGAATTTAATTGTTAAAAGATCAATTTATTATGCCCTTGACTGCAAGTTAAATTAATAACATTTAAAATTACAACACGGAAAAGAGATGCCAGTGACTGTCATAAATACAGCTTGCTTTTCTTTCCTAGTTATTTAGGGAGGATTGGGAACACTTGTGAAATCATGTTCATTAAAGCCTGAGTAGAGGCAACTAACCAATAACTGCTGTAGAAGCAACAAGGTTCTCCCCCCCGCACCCGCCCGCCTTTGCAAGAACGGAGGGAAATCACAGACGTCAATCAAGAAATACTGCAAAATAAAATGGACCCTCCCGTAAGCCGAGGCAGCGCGCAGAGCAGCGGTGAAGCTCTGGCAGTCTGCTCGTGGCCGCCGGCCCTGCAGCTCCGCCGCTGACCGGGGAGCGCACGGGGCTCCGCAGCCCGGGTCTTCCCTTCCCTTCCCTTCCCTTCCCTTCCCTCCCTTGCAAAACTGTCAGACACAAATGGGCAGGAGGATATTGGCTGCAAGGGACGCGGAGGCTCCTCCCAGAGCCTGGATCCCGATATTTTTGGAGGATTTCTTTTAACTCAGTTACAAACCTTGGTGAAGGGAACAACTTGCCGCTGTAGCGGAGGCAGAAAGAGCCTCTGCTTGGGAGAGCGCGGCTCCCACTCCTTCTTTCGCCTTCCCAGTGCTACCCTTGGATGTTTCGCCTCACTTGCGGATAAGAGCTTTGCTGCCTGCCGGGAGATCATTCCTGTTCTGGATGTTGCAGTTTCTGTGAAAAAAAGGGTTATAAGGGAATGAGAGGGAAGACAATGAAGAAAAACCGACCTGGAGAAAGCCCCAGTCCCAAGCGTTTTCCTGAGAACTGACGGGTGTTTTGGGGCTGAGTGATCCCGTCCGAGGCGGCGGAGGGAACAAGCCTGCCCATTCCGTGGGGTACTTCCCGGGACCGGCTATTCCTTTCGGATGCGGACTGGAAAACCTGTAGGAAATCCTCCTGCCGCCCTGCGAAGCCACCATGAATTCAGTGGCTGGAAATAAGGAGAGGATTGCGGTCACGGCGCGGAGCAGAAAATATGGGGTAAGTTGTCGGCGGAGGGGGCGGCGGGGAGGGGTGGCCGTGCCGGGGCTCCCCCGGCCCCGCTCGGGTTCCGCACTGCGGGGCGGCCGCGGCTCCAGGCGGGGCGCAGAGCGTCCGAGCGAAACTTGCCGGTGCCCGCCGCGCCTCTCCGCCTGACCCGCTGCTCCTTGTCCCCCTCCAGGTGACCGACCCCTGCTCTCCCACCAAGCCGGCCGCCCCCTTCTCTCCTGAGAGCTGGTACCGCAAGGCATACGAGGAGTCCCGGGCGGGCGGTCGCCCCGCGCCGGAGGGAGCCGGCTCTGCCCTTGGCTCCTCCGGCACCCCATCCCCCGGCTCCGGCACATCCTCTCCGGGTTCCTTCACAGGCTCGCCGGGACCCGCTTCTCCCGGCATCGGCACCAGCTCCCCCGGCTCTCTGGGCGGCTCGCCGGGCTTCGGCACCGGCTCGCCCGGCTCCGGCAGCGGCGGCGGCTCCTCGCCGGGCTCAGACCGCGGCGTCTGGTGCGAGCACTGCAGCGCCCGCCTGGCGGAGCTGAAGAGGCAGGCGCTGAAGCTCCTCATCCCCGGGCCCGTCAGCAGCAAGGTGAGCGCGGGGTAGGGGGAGCGGGGCATCCCTGTGCCCGGAGTGGCCTCCAGCAGCCCCTAGGGCTGTCGGCCGCCTGGGCACCCCTCTGCCGGTGTCACCGCTGAGGGCTTGGGGGTTTATTTATGTTCTCCACGTCTTGGCTTCCTTCCCTTTTCCATCCCTTCCTTCTGCTTCGTGTGGAGCAGGGTGCCTCTGTCTTCGGAGGGCTGCCAGGCTTCGAGGGCATCTGTGACAGTCCCTCCAACTCCCTTCTTTTCTCCCTCTTTCATTGCATTGATAGTGGTTCCGTGTTATTTTCTGCGTGCTTGTTTTTTTTTTTTTTCTTTTTCTAGTGGATAAGTAAGGGTGGGAATGCTACATGAGAGTCACTGGCCTCTTCCCCTTTTACTGTCTTTGATCCCTATGGGATGAACTTACAAAATATCCTGAGACTTGGCAGCCAACTTAGCAGTAAAGTGTGTATGTATGGTCTGATACCAGTGGTTTCTACTTCCATTGAGGGAAAGACCCTCCTGTAGCTCCGGGTTCAAATGAGGCACTGAAATGCTGTGTGAGCCCAGAGGTCACCCAGGGAGGCTGTGGCAGACCGTGGCGTTGAACCGAGCTCTTGTGGGTGTCATTAACAGAAGGATAACTTGCTGATGCTTCTCTGTTACAGAGAAAAGCTGGATTTTATTTTATTTTTTTAAAGTTCTTCATAAGAAGACTTGAAAATACTTGATGCTGCTGCTTTCTGAAGTTTGGGTTTAATAATCTGATGTCTAAAGAGGATGTAAGCATTTCTGATATTTGGCCCCAGGTTTTAAGAGCTGACTGATTCTGAATAGACTTGGAAGTCTGCTTTCTGTCTCTGTTGGGGAATTTGGTACCTCCAAAGGCATACTCCGAAATTCCTTGGATTTGTTTTGTTTGGCATTGTTTTTTGTTTTCCCTGTTTGTTGTGCACAGAAAGATTAAGGCTAACAACCCTAAACGAGTGACCAGCCCTTGGCTGACCTCATGCTACCAAAATAGTAAGCACTGGGTTCCTCCATAGCAACCCTGTGAGTGTTGTATTCTGAATGGGTCTACAGCGCCTGGAATGTAGTACAATGCAATTTTGTTTGCCCTGTTGGGTCCAGGTACTATCGAATGATAATATTTACTCTTCCACTTCAAAGAGTTTTCATTAGTGGTTACAATAAAGAGGTATCGTGGAAAAGAGCTGACTGCTGAGAAAGGATTCCGGGTATTGCTGTTGTGTTGTACTCTCCATTATTTATTTATGTGCTCTTTGAGAGGGAGTTGGTGCTCTCACGAACAAAAGATTCTACGGCTGGTTGTTACCTTGTCTCAAGAGCCGACTTAACTGAATTATTCATGAAAAGGGAAAGGTGGAACCACCAAAATTAATAGTAAATTTAACCATTCATATGTGGCTGAGTCACTGTAAATTGTCCCTGTACCAAAATCCTCACCAATTTCAGGCTGTGTGATTTGGCAGTGATTGCCAGCTGTGAATATGGATGGGAAATTACTGATACACATACAGGAGCCATCAGAATAATGAAGACTAGGTGTGGAGGAGAGGATAAAACTAGCATAAAGACACAGTGTTAAATAGAAATTGAGATATTTTGCAGTCACGTAAAGGTTTGCACAGGGTTACCTATTGCAGTAGTGGCTGATACTGCCCATCTTAGCCTTCCTGAGATGTTACCCTTGTATTACTGTTATCTGTTTTGTTGTTCACTTAGTTTAGCTGATGGTGTTGTACAGGCAGTACATGTTGTTCATTTGTATCAGTAGTAAGCCTTCTCTGTTTTTGGTCCCCCTAAGCTATGTATTTGTTTCTTTACACCTCCTTTCCAAACCTTCTAGTTCTATAGGAGTGCCACTTACAAAACCATTGCTATCCAATCTGTCCATTTAAGGATGAAGGAGGCACAAGCAGAGTGGTCTTTGTGGGCCATGGTGACTCTCTGCCCTATTTGTTATGCTCAGTAGTACTTGCAGGCTCAGTTCTGTTGAGATACTCCAGCCTTTTGCACACAGTTCCTTTCTGTGGATGGGTGCTACTGGCTGTGACTGTTTGCAGAAGCATCCCTTTCTCTCATCCTTTCTGGCTTATGACTGTTGAGAACTTTCTGGCCTTGTGATTTTTGCCTTCAGCAGGTGCTACCCAGCAGAGTGATGCTCTGGTCTAGGTGACGTGGGATAAAAACATCATGGCTGGTGCAAGCTTGTTTCTCCTGGTGTCACTGGGTAGCTCTGCCAGTTCAGCCAGGGCGTGTGGTCTGACTTTGAGGGTGTGTGCCACAGTAACGCTGGGTTTGCCCTCTGAGGACAAGATGTAGAGGGTCTCTTAAGGATGTGAGAATCTGTCTGTGTCTGGGGAAACCTTGCTGTGGTTTGGGTTGAGGTGAGAGTCTACCACACTCTGTTAATGTGTCTGGCGTTTTTCAGGGTCCTGTGAGGTTTGCTCCTGATTGCTGCTATGGAAATAATCTTTTTGCGTGTGGAATGGATCCTGCCACTCAGTTCAATGGAATAAGGAACAGATCACATTCCTGATTCTGGGGATTCCCTCAGAACTTGTAAAGCCTCTTACAACTCAAGACTGTGGTGCCCATAGGACACAACTAATTGGCATAATGCCTTTATTAGAACAATTAAATGAAACATTTAAAATGTATCTGCCATCATCTAGTCACCCAGATCTGACTTCCATGTTTTGTATTGTTGCTGTTGAAGAAAGCCTATAAATATCATTAGCATTATAAATACATTGTGTGGCACATGTTTTGGGTTTATGCTGTTTCATGTTTATGCTGTATTTAGAAATACATATTATCTGGGGTGTTGTGTGTTGTAGAACAAGCAGAATATGAGGATTTATGTGTCTTTCATTTTAACATATATATAGTAGCAGATATTGGAATCCATAGTAACTCTCCAAATGTGAACCTACGTAGATGTTTTGTCCAGTGTGCAATCATGTAAAAGTTTGTGTATATCTCTAAAGTGTAATAGTATACTTAATTGCTTCATAAACAGACCAAGATTTATGCATGAAGTTATGTACTGAAGCTTTTCATTTGATTGAGAAAAAGCCACACTTAACCTAGAGCAAGCTGCTTCTGACTAGCTCATTGTTAGTGCTGAGGTGTTGAGCTTCCAGTTTTAAATAGAAACATTCTCTCCTAATATGTCGACAGAATGAAAACTTGGAATTTTTTTTTTTTTTGGTGAGGCACAGAGGTGAAGAATATATAATTATAGTTGTGCTAATTTATTTTAACCATTTTAAATGCCAGATTTCCTGCCAATAGCAAAAAGAAAAGTGCTAAAATCTTATTGTTTCTTTTTCCTCCTCTTGCGATACAGATGTGACTTAATGATTTTCAGCAATTATGTGCATACAAGGGGTTTTGTTTTATGAGAATTAAATTGTACTGTAGCCCCTATGCAAAGCAGGCCTGTGGGAAATGACTAGCACAGGTGGTTGGTATAGTTGTACACTCAGGGTATCTTGGAGCATTTGATGACTGTTGGTGGGGTTTGTGTTACATTTGCATGATGATCAAGATTGTGTCAAAAATGACTAACAGAGCTTTGTTTGTTTTTATGTTTTTTTTTGTTTTTTTTTTTTAAATAATTTTAAGGTTTTTCTTAGGCTGTGTTTTCAGAAGAGCATCAGAAAAAAATCCTACATAGTAGTTTATGGCCTCATATTCCCCATTTATCAGAATTTGTGTGAAATGTATTTGCCTTGAATTCAGCCCTGTGATATCACTTGTCTTCAGTAAACACTAATCTTGCAGACATCTAACAATGGAAGAGTGACTATATTGATGTGTATCAAATTATATTGTGTATAATCAGTTTAATGCTAATAAGAGTACTCTCCAGCTGATGTTTATACATTTGTTAGTACAGGATTTCATAAAATGCTGGATGCAGCCTTTAAACCAAGGTAATTTGAATGTGTCCATATGATTAGCTGCTTAGGCATGTTGTGATCAGGTTGGTTAGTAAGGATTTTAGATGGTAGAGATGGATAGCACTAATGTTGGGTGGCTTATACTGTGGACTATCCCATAGCTAAAAAGTCTGTGCTTCTGAGTATAAGAATTGGGTGAATTCTGAGCACAGTGTGTCTGTGAAGAAAGAAAAGGACTTGCGTTCAGTGTAAAAAAATAGTTTTGTTTTTTTCACCAATTTACTGACACTGTCTCATTTTTTTGCTTGCATATTGTTGAATTAGCCTATTCTCTTCAAGGAGTGTTTGGTGGTCAAAGAATTGACTAATAATTATTAATAATGAAGAAAGCCCAGAAACTGATCTAATGAAAAATAGGTTCCCGTTAGCTTGTAGCTACTTAAGAAACATTCCCAGTAGAGACAGGACAGTAATGAACCCTTCCTCAAAGCTTAGCGAGTGGCAGCATAATGGAATTTCATTTCTGTCCAGACCTCTAATTTGTGAACAAGCACGGCCAGTCTGTATGGTGGCTTAATTCACTGTGCAAAAAATCTCAGGCACCTAATCATTTCATCCCAACTCATTGTAATGCAGATAGGATTATTGCATTAGAAATGTGATTTTAAATGGCCTGAGGCAGTAATTTGTCAGCATTTGGAAGGATTAACTCCATTAAAGTTTAGGCAACAACAACCATTCTTTTGTGTTGCATCACAGGTCACAATACCAAACATTTATCATAACTCATCTGTGAATCTTTTTAAAATTGTGTGCTTCCTGGCAAGTTGGGAAACCATGAGCTACTTCACTTGTGCTGGAGTCACAGCTGCTTGCAGAGCTCCAGAGGATACAAACGGATATGCCTTCACCTCTGATGAAATAATGTAAACCCTTTTCTAGGAGCAGCTGGAAGTCTTGCTGCTGCAGTCTCCAGTGTCAACATGTGAAATAGTTATATCATTTCTTTCAAGCTTGCAAATGTCTTTGAGGTAAGGGTGAAGATACTGTATATTAAAGACTGCTCTTTAGAAAGCTGTCAAAACCGTGAGCTCTATAGGTTTCTCTGCAGGATGAAAAATGCTTGCCATTATTAAGTGCACTGGAAATTAGAAAGTGGCCTATGATCACAGATTATGTTTAGTGGATTGAAACGATTGTGTTTCCTGTCAGAAAACACTTTTAGACCATGGACAGAACTGTTGAGGGTGGAGAGGGAAGTATTGATGCTTTAACTGAAGTAGGTGTCTAGGAGGAGAATTTTGTTTTGCTTGTTGTTGGTTTTTTGTTTGTTTGTTTTTTGTCTGTGCATCTGAAAATATTGTGTTCAGAAATAGTCAATGCTGAGTCTGTAACTGGCTTCTTCATGCCAGGCTGTTAATAAGCGACAAAGCATCCTCAAGGTGCTTTATGCATGCCATGAAGGCTGCACAGATCTCTAAAATCCCTTTGTCTCTTTAGATAGTCTTATATTTCCTTAGAAGTAAATGTTGCAACCTCCATAGAAATCTTGTATAATAAGCATAGGGTTTTGGCAAATGGTTTTGGAAGAGGACAAGGAAGAGGTAGTCCATCTGAGTTCCCCAGACAGTGCTTGAAAAAATGTCAAACATTACCAGTGTAGGCCATCGGCATGTAATGGGCATCATGCTGCATCAGCAGATTATTAGAACATTGCAGTGCTGTGTATGTAGGGCTGAAAGACACAGCAGATTTGCCACATCAGCAGCACGTAGCCTTTGACATCATGTAATTGGGGTGCTTCCAAACACTGAACTTGCAGCCCGCCACCACAATAAACTTGACTGTCATGCTCTACATAATGATGTAGTAGGAACTGCAGCATTTTGTGACATGTGGTCTGCATGTCAAAAACGTGAGAGATGTTCTAAGTTAAATTGCTAGCTTAGATCTTAAAGTGTCATGCTATAGCTTGAGAGGCATTGATGTTATTAAAATGGGGAAACACAAGCATATGTCTTCCCTTCCTGCCACTGAGTAAATAATTCCTAGCCCACAGTATTTGTTGTTGAAGCTGCAATCCAAGAACTGTCCCTGATTGCAGAAAAGCAGATTGTATGTTTACTTTGAATTAAGCAAGCTGTAGATTGTAACAACACCCTGATAAAGTAGTATCCTAGGAGCAGAAAGTTCTGGAAGTGTCTTTCACAGTCTGTCCCATTGTTGGACCAAATTTTGGTTGCACTGTGACACTGATGGAAGTAAAAATAAAAACATTGCTCTTCTAGAAAGCAGCAGTAAAGTAATAACTGCAACCAGTCTGCTGCTGTCCCACATAGAAACGCTGCTTTGCTCTGGAAGTTTCAGATTGCATGTTTGCAAGATGTGATGTTTCATCCAACATTTTCTATTAACAGAGGGTGGTCATTGAAGCTAAGTTGTTTTAGAGGATCATACCATTGCATCCTTATTTGTAGGTTTATGGAACTTAAAACCCAGTGACTTGTTGCTTATTTTAATTTTCAAATGCTTTCTATGCAACCTTCCTACATTAAACAGGGTTTAAAAACAAACAAAAAGCTATGAGCATAATGAAGCTGCTAAGAATGCTGTTTATATCTCTGGTTCTGAAACATGAAATATATAATCAGACTTGGTACAGATCAAACTTCTTTGTACAGTGTAAAATCTTGTAGTATTTACAACTAGAATATGCATTTGCTTATGCTTCTCTTTTCCTCCACTCTTCTCTTTAAATAACTTTACAGTATAGTTTAATATTTTGATGAGAGTGTGTTTGAGGCTTCTTCAAGTAAAGTCAGACCTACAAAAGACACTTAATAGAGTAGGGGGAAATTGACTGGACTATTCTGAGCTTGGCATGAAGGCTGTTTAAAAAGATCCTTCAAGAAATATCAAATATTGAAAATTCTCTTCTTCGTATAATAACTGTTGCTTGTTACTTATAAAGAGTAAAGAAGTGGGGAGGGAGAGAGAGTAGTAGTCTGGACCTGAACCTTTTTGTCTATTGACTTATGTGAAATGGACCTTAGTGAGGGCATTTGGACTTCAGCAAAATCAGTAGAATTTCATTTAGGCCACAGCTCTATGTATCATATTACCTCTAACCTGAGAATACTGGCGTGCATTCAAAGCAGCAGACATGCTGCTCAGCCTGAGCAGGGCTAAGACATCCTGGCTCCCCATCGCCTTTTCTTTCTCCTCTCCTTATGAAGGTCATAACTTAACATCACTGCAGGTCTCCTGTGTGACTGCATGGTGGTTGCTCCCTGCCTTAGTTCTTAGAAAAATGATAGATAGTTCAAACACTTCCAATAGCCCTACTTTCTAAACTCAGATCCTCTTGATCAGGGAGTGACTAGATGTGCTATTACAACAGCAGATGTGAGGAGCCAGTGATCTCTGAGAAAGGTACTGCAGCACAATGCATCCAACTGTAGCTTCCGCTAGGGATTACTTTTTAATTACTTTACAAAAGAGAAAGTAAAGGAAAATATGATACAAAAGAATCAGTCTCAAGGAACTGGTGTGTTCAACTGCTGCTTGGATTTATTATGGTATCAGAATTCAATTTATTTTATTTGAAATAATACTGTGTATGTAGTAAGGTTGTTAAAAGCTACTTATCATTCCAGCATTGGTATACTTCATAAAAATTATTTTCATCTTCTGCTATGTTTATTATTTGCCATGATTTAACCCCAGCTGGCAACCAAGCACCCTACTGTCGTTCCCCTGCCCCCCTGCCCCCACTCACTTCCCCACCAGCAGGATCAGGGAGACAATCAGAAGGGTAAAAGCCTGAAAACTCACGGGTTGAGTAAAAGGCAGTTTAATAGGGAGGGCTGTGCACACAGCAAAGCAAAACAAGGAATTAATGTACTGCTTTCCCTGGGCAGGCAGTGGTTCAGCCATCTCCAGGAGAGCAGGGCTCTGTCATGTGCAGTGGTTACTTGGGAAGACAAATGCCATCACTCCAAACATCTCCCTCTTTCTGCTTCTTCCCCCCACTTTACCACTTTATATACTGCATATATAAGCATGATGTCATATGGTCTGGAATATTCCTTTGGTCAGTTTGGGCCTTCTGTCCCGGTGGTGTCTCATCCCAACCTCCCATGCACCCCCAGCCTCCTCACCAGCAGAGCAGTATGAAAGGCAGAAAAGGCCTTGGCTCTGAGAAAGCCCTGCTCAGCAATAACAAAAATATCTCTGTATTATCAACCCTGTATTCAGCACAAATCCAAATCATAGCCCCATAGTAGCCACTGGGAAAAAAATTAACTCTACCCCAGCCAAAACCAGCACATTGTCACTAAGATCTTCTGTTAAGTCTGTATTATTAAATCACATAAGATATGATTGGTCTTGAATTTCTTATATATTGTAAAATAATTTGTCTTCGGGGGGTTGCAGGGAGGGGGAAGATTTTATCATGAAGAAACCTTCAGACTGGTTTCCTCTTCTCACCTTTCTTCTGAAACTGTATTTGGTAGTAGTCTTTGGGTTAAAAAAAAATTAAGTTGCCAAGGAAGATTGCTCTAGTGATCTGAGGAAACTGATGGGGTATTAAACTGAACTTTGTTTACAATTCATGATGAAAACAAAAGACTTCTTTCAGAAGGAACTGGACACTTCTAGCTTCATATAAGTAAAGCATCTGTTCATGAGATTTTTGTATTGTGTATTTAAAGTTGTCATGCCTTCCTATTAAACAAAGAAGGACTGAGTCTGCTTGCTTTGTTCCCCTATAAGTAGGAGAACTTGACTTACAGGCCCTATGGTATCTGTTTTGTCAGTGTCTGGTCAATGGTCTTATCAATGGATTTGGTGATTCAGGAAAAGAGGGTCAAATGCCTTTGAAAAATTCTTTTATTTTAGTAAAAAGATATTGTAAGCCAAATTGAATGTGAATGTGGAAAACACTTTAAATTTCTTGCTGGTAGTATGTGTCAAAGGAACTGTGTATGCTGAAGGCAGGATATCTTTATCCAGTGCAACATGACTGATGCAAGGCATCAATCCTGTTTTAGTGTCTGTTGGAAAATCTTAAATTGGGAATACAGGCTGTTGAAGTGTTTTGACTTCCAAATTACCTTCAATTGCAACTGGATTTATGTTTTTATTTCTTACAAATGTGTTTTGACCTGTGGATTTTCTATGATCTATTAACAGCAAACCTCTACTCTAACTTATATTTCCCCATGCCCCCTAAAACATACTTTGATGTGATAATTTATTTGCACCTGAGTATTCACAACAACTTCTCTATTCCATGGTCTTGCACTGGACCAAAATTCTACTCACATGAATGTTTGGGGAAAAGCAAATGAAAGGAGACTTTGACATCTACCACTGTAAATATTTTCTTCTGAAGAAGAAAAAGTGAAATTTCACAGTGTTTTGGGGGTTTCAACTTTGTTCAGAACTGTCTGAGCAGACCTGCCTCAGCAGTGCAACTGATTTTCCCCAAGTTATGCATGCTTCATTCCCTCTCTCTCTACCACCCTTAAAACTGACCGAAGATAAATGAGAACTCAGAAGTACAACCCCTCAATTTCTGCGGGCCCTTGTGTAATTTCTGTTGTGAATTGCCCATTCCTTTTATTTCAGGTGTACTTGAAGATATGAAAGAGATTCATGCAGTGCTAAAGATGGTGGTTGCTCTGAGTCCTTCCTTAAAAGCAGAATTTGGTCTTCACATGTTTTTCTTCTGGCTCCTCTAAGAGTCACCTGGGCAAACTCCTGTTTTGCCAAAGATGGACTCAGACTCTGTTATTCTGAAGTTATTCAGGAGGTGGGACTTCTGCCTGCTAACATTGTCTGAATGATTGCATGCTACTATTTCGGTTGGACAGTTTTATTTTTCTGTGCCTCTTGGCTAAATGATCCTCTGACCTGTTAAGTGCCAAATGCCGAAAGAATTGCCATTTACTCAGTCCACCTGATGGACTCCAGCAGAAAGCCTGGTGGGCAATAAGGCAGTCTTGGCCTTCAGCAGGGGCTGAACAGCAAGAATAGAAGTCATTACTCTTCATTTCTCTATTAGTTTCACTGGTCATTTAATAGGGCCAGGCAAAGAAAACATTAATATCCTATTCAGCAGCCAAATGCACCAAAGTGGGAGTTGTGACTGGCGTGTTTTTCTCTTTTCTAATGGTATCATTAAAATTTAACAAGTCCTTTAAATCATGTTAGTATTCCCAGGGTTAATATGCTGAAATTGCTGGCAGCATTCCCACAGGAAGAGTTAACAGTGGCTGAGGCTGTGTGGCTGGCATTTGTTGCTCAGAGGGAGGTGTTGGGACTGGAGAAGCCCTGGCACTAGAAAAGCGCAATCAAGGCTTTGGTGACAGGGGGCATTTACAATACACGTACATATTCTTTGCTATTTACCTCTCCCTTTTCACTCCCTCCTTGCTTTTCTCTCCCCATTAGCCCTAAAGCTGTCATTTCAGCTCATACCCGTTAGACTTCTAATGGAAATTCTTGACAATCAGCCTGCATATGTGTGAACCTAGCAGGAAGGCACACAAGTGTGCTAGTCAGTGCAAGTGTCAAGATTTAAGGGACTGTTAGACCATAGATGGCTTTTACTGAAGGTCGAGAGGCTAACAAAGTGGGAGATGCAATTAAAATGGTATTTGTTAGAAAGGAATAGCTAGCTGTCTGGGCAGACTGAACCTGGGGAAATGATGAGTAGCTGGAAGGCCATTAATGATGGCTTTGTAAGCAGTTCTGCAGCATGAGTGGTAAGCCGAAACCCAGAGCTGCTCTTTTAGTATGCTTAATAAGACTTCCTTTTTTTTTTTCTTTCATTTCCTCTTTTCTCTTTGAGTCAAATCCATTTTTGAATAATGGATTTGACAAAAATTCTGTGAATTTTGGTTTAGATTTAGTGGTGGTTGAAAGAAATTATTAGATTTAGAAGTAGGTGAGGTGGGTAAGAGAAGAACCTGACTTTTGGGAGGACTTTGCATAACCTTGAAAATGAGGCTTTGCAAGGTTTTACAAAATTGTTTTTTGTCAAGTTATTGATTCAGTGCTCTTGCAAAGAGGCTGTTCGGTGAGATGAGGCAGGCAACTCATTGAAGTGCTTTCTCATTTTAAATGAACAGTTGGGATCAGGTTCATGCAAGCTTTTGACAAGAGCTTTGATATTAAATAATAATTAAAAAATCCTCTAGAGTTACTTTTGCCACTGTAACAATCTTTAATTGTTAGAGGTATTTGATCACCTTTATCCTTTGTTTTGTTTGTTTTGACTGATGAATTGTTGGGTGTTTGGCTTCAACATCATTGTTAACAATTTCCAAAGTTTCAAAGAGTAGGCACTTACAGCAGATTGGCCAATACATTTTGTTGTAGTAGAAGACATAAGCAGCTGTGAGAATAGAAAAAGCCCATTGCAAGGAGAAATATGGGGCTTCGAGGGGAAGAAGACAAGCTATGGAGATAGAAATGAAGTGAGGAATGAAGTGTGCGTTGGCTGGTCCAGGCAGCAAAGCAACAGTGGTTTCATGGGAAAGGTGGCACATTGGGGAAGCAGGGAGAAATGGGTGATAAATCTGGGCCCTGTGAAAGCCTGAGCTCACTCTAAAGTTTAGAAGAAATTATTTGTATGAAGGTTGTGGTCTGTTTTGTTTTTCTTTAAAAAAGCTATTCCTATAATTTTTCATCTCTAAGTCTTTCTCTCTCTTAAAACTGAAACCAGCAGGCAGCCAGAAGAGTTGAAAGCAGTTAATGAAGTTGTCTTTTGTTTAATGTGCTTCAGTATTTTTCATTCTGCCAGTTATGTGGGGGGGGGGGGGGGGGGGGGGGGGGGGGGGGGGGGGGGGGGGGGGGGGGGGG
>JAWWEW010000112.1:36459643-36500144 GCA_035583185.1 Anabacerthia variegaticeps | reverse complement strand
CCCCCCCCCCCCCCCCCGATTAAGGTTCTGGTACATCCTGTGATCTGAAGATTTTATGAGGGTTTTGTTCTTACATCTCATTAATTTTTTTCTCTTTTTACCAGTCACTAAGACATATGTTTCATACTGTCAGTTTGAGATTTGGTATAAAAGAGGGATTCAGTCCATTGCACTATCAATTTTACCCAGAATGGAAAATAAATGACATATGTTTCAGTGCATCAGCAATAGTTATGAATTCATCCTGGCTTTTCCTTTCCATGTTCCTGTCTCTGAAGGAAAAAAAAAAATGTTTGATTTCCAGATTAATTTGAATTCTTATAGTGTTAAGCTTACTAATTCTGTAGTATTATTATACTAGACACTCTAAGGGCACAATATTAAGTAGCAGTACTTGTTTCAAATACTTTAGAAGCAGAATAGAAAAGACTTCAGGTTTGAGATGAAAGCTAAAGGTGGGGGGATATACATGAGGACTGAATGCACTGGCACTGATGACTCTAAATGAAGCACTTTACAGACTGAAGTGCTTTAAATTGCCATCCTTCTTTGTCAGTCCTAGTTACTTAGTTCTTCTTAGCCTGGTCTGCCACTGTCTTGACTGTTTAATATTCCACTGAAGTATAACAAGAGATGAAACATCCAAGATGCCTGTATCCTCCAGGAGTCAGCACTACTGATGTGAGTACTTGTGTTAGCTGTTTATAAGCATGAGCTAAAAAGGGCTATAAAGAGGAGAGGGATCAGGGGAAGGGAAACTGTTGTGACTTTTCTTAATTTGCTGGGGTTTTTTATCAGTAAAGGAAATAAATTCCGTTGCTTTCCTACTCCAAATGCATGTGCTTTGGGTAATACAAATTGTTTCAATAAGCACACACTGCTAAGGCCTAGATAAGGGCTGTTTCTGTGCCTGAAATATCAAGGACCAGTGTGTGCTATGTGGAAAGCTGGTGTGGAATCCTGCTGCTGAGGAAGCTGTGTGTAGTAATGCACATGGGTGACACTGATAAATGGCTCCTCTAAGCAGGCATCTGCAGCAAATTGTCATATTGAGACTTCCCAGCATACCCTAGATGTCTGCATGAATGAAATCTCTGTTGTGCCATTATTTACCCACCTCCATATGAAATGAGGGGACAGGATTCATTGCTTCAGTGTGGCTTTTCTGAGTTTTCTCTCTTTATATATGCGTGTGCGTATATATTTCTTTTCCTGCACTTTCTGCAGCAATGGCAGCAGAACTCCCAGTGTTCTCTTGCTGATTAGACTTACAGCATTTTGAAACAGGATAAAATGGCTTTCAGGGCAAAGGGTGGGTGATTTACTTCTAGAAACCTAAAATGAAATGTGTTCTATGTGTTCTGTTTTATTGACTAAACACATGTATAATTAAATGTAAGAAATAAGCATGGTTTGGTTTTGTGTTGGTTTGTTTTTTTTTGTTGTTTTTGTTTTGTTGTTGTTGTGGCTGTTTTAGCAGAGATTGTAGGAAAAGGGAAAAGTCTTGGTTTATTTTCCTTTTTGAAGAACCATTATTACTGCCTTCAAAAGGCAGTGAGACAGTCTGCAAATCTATTTTGCACTAATGTAAAGCCTCATCTTTTCCTTGTTACCACTGGACATTCCTGATGCATGGAAAGAATCAGACTTGCTCTTTGCCTTCCTTCAACATGTTGTTCAGGTTTTTATTTTTTCCTTCTTTGAGGTAATTTTCTGGGATAATTTGTCATTGAAACTGAAATTCTGGTTATTGATGGAAAGGTCTCTTGAGATCAGGGTAGAATTTCTGGCCAACCTAGGAAAAAAAAAAAGGCAATCTTTTGTAGTTAGCATATGCTCCCAGTTCATAAAGATCCTGAGAAGTTCCCCACTCTTTTTAATTCCAGCCAATATGTCAGGCCTGGACTCTGAACTGCTGTGAGTTTGCCTGAAAGGATATAAAATGGTAACCTCTGACAGAACAGCAGAAAGGTGACACAGTGTGTCAGGGCAGAAGGACTTAGCATGCACACAAAATTTAACTACTAGATTCCACTAACAACCACCTTAGCTGAAGTTTGTCTTTGTTGACAACGTGAATATATCTGACATCTGAGTTTGGGTGTAGTAAAGGTTAGGATGTATGTCCTGTCCCACCACCCTGCTGTGGTGTTGATGGTTGTGTGCAGATATCTGCTCCACACTGCTTCTACAGCTCTCTTAAATTGTAGCTTCATTATTGGAGCCCTTAGCTTCTTGCTATCTTAGCCTTTGCCTTCAGGCTATTTATGTCTTGGTGGCTTTTAGTAAAAATGTTTGATATTTGCAAGTGATGTGGAATGGGACATTCCCCACAGAAGTTTTCCTAGGAAAAGACCTTTCCTTAAATGCTTGGTGGAAGAGGACAAATGCTCTTCTAGGTAGCTGAGTGTTTTCTAACACTAAGATGCTCATGAAAGTCACAGGACTTCACACAGCTGCAAATACTCACACCAATGTGCCCATTCATGAAGTAAACGTGTGGATCTCATCTCAGTAAAATGTTTGCCTCTTCTATTTTTACAGCTGAGGAGAAGAGAGCAACTTGGTGAATTAATTAGTTGCACAGTCCAGAGTTCTTACATGCTTGTGCTCTTGACTAACTGGCTTTTCCCTTTCTTGCTAATGTTGACCATCCCATTCTGCAGCAGCTCTTGTATGCTGGCTCAGTGTTGGCTCTCTTGACTCCGTATAGAAAGAAGGGAGGTGTAGTTTGCATTTCAAAGCTGTTAGCCTTAAAGGGATTGGAATATAGCAGTTGAATATATGTGAACTAATTACCCAGTTATGACAAAAAGTCTTTTGGAAAGACCTTGACTTCTGATTCTCTGATTGGTACCAAAGCTGGCTGTTAAAAAAAAATGAATAAAATTGTTAATAGGTTTGGTGTGTCTTTTTGTGATTTTCCCCCCCCCAAGAGTGTGTTTATTAATTCTGTTTCTTTTTTCTTCCTACCTTGGACAGTTCATATCTATGAATAATTTAATTGTCCTTGGCTGTCTGCTGTTGTGAATGGCATGCTGTTAGGCATTCTGTATTCATGTAGTATTCGTTAATGTTTGTTTTGTATTCTGTCTGCCTCTCTGCCTTTCCAGAGATCAAATGGATGATGCAAGGTTTGACAACATATAAATGCTATTAAACTGGATCTGAAAGAACAGAAAAGGAGGATGTTGTAATTTCATTAGTTAGAACATTAATTGGAATAGATTGTTCAGTGTTTGTCATGCCAGTAAAGCAGTAAATGTTTGTGAAAGCATTTTTGTAATTTTTGAAAAGTTTTTCTTGAGCGAGACTATGTCTTGAATTTACAAGTAAGAATTTGTACTGGCTTACACGATATCTCAAATGTGTTCCCTCTGTTTTCTTGCCCTAGACATTCTTCTGTACTGTCATTATTCACAACTTTTAAACTGCAGAAATACTAGTTTTGAGATTTTAATTCTTTTTGCATTGAGGATTTATTGCTTTAACTGATCTTGTCATTATGCTTGTTAAGAAAAAAAAAGGCATCTAAGTTTTTTTTTGTTTACATCCTTTCTGATCCAAACATAAGCATCTTTATTAGTATTTATTAAATCCTGTCAGTAACCCCCATGAGCATCAGGCTGAGATCCTGAGAACAGTAGGCAAAAAGCATACTCCAAGCTACTGTGTTGTCTGCAGTTTTGCCGGGTGAATGGGAAACCAGGTTAATGCTTTATTGCAATTCTAGAGAGTGATCTCATTGTCCCTTCCTGAGAAATCTTCGTCTTTGAGAAAAAGAATCCCACAACAAACCATGCTAAAACCAAGAAATAACAACACTTTTTACCAGGGAAAATTCACCTCATGACTGCTTTCCTGCTGTCTGTTATAGTAATACTACCTTTTTGAGGTAATACTGAAATTTTTCATCATCCCCAATTAAAGAAGGTTTGAATGCATGTTGCTGCTCTAACAGCCTCTGCTTTTGTAGCTATTGTGCCCAAGGTCCTCAGAGTTCCTCGAGGCTCTTTATATTCATGTATTTCTTGTGGTGCTTACCAGAGTCCACTGGATGTTGCTGGGCTTCATAAAAATGTTGCATAGCCCTATAGGCAGCAGAGGGTCTTTTAAAGTGGTGCATCTAATGCAGACGAATAATTTTTCTGTAAAACTCACCCCACTGCTGCTGGACAGCTGGTTGGCAATCATGTGATTACTTTGCTTGGCCTTTAGAATCCAGTCCTGTTTGTGGGTGTCAGCCAAGTGTCTGTGTGCTGTGGGAGTGGGTGTCAGTGCTTCAGTGTCTCCTGAGGCAAGCACGTTTGGAGACACTGTTCTCAGTGTGGGCAGTGCTGGGTGTGCTGCCTCTTTGTCTGTGGAATGGCTTGGTATGCTGCCTTTAATTTGAACCATCTGTGGCAACCTGCACGCTCTCTTATAATACTGTTTTTATGTCAGACCTCCACTGACATGCTGTGAGAGTGCTGGAGACCAGCATGGGAATTAAGGTAGAAAATCCATGGGAAACATATTGCAGTGCATGTACAATTAACTGGAAAATAATTGTGTTGATTGTGAACTATGCATCCTGCACCAGACTCCATCTTTGTTTTTATTCTGTCAACTGTAGTGACTAATGAAATTTCAGGGTGTAAAATGAGGTGAAATATATATGTAGTTGTTCCCTTCTGTAGGGTAAAGCAGTATTGGACTTTGCACTTCCCTTTATCATTGTCTGTTGAAGGATCCTTTCAGGCACTCTGAGGCTTGTTAGAGCACCCAGAACATGGAGTTACTAATTGGCTACAGCTCTGTCCTTTCTTTACATACTGCTGTTTTTCCTCCTGTAACCAGAAAACATAATGTACACCTCTTCCCTTTAAATAACTTCTATGCTGTTTTAACTTCTCTTCCCCGTTTTCTGTGCTGTTTTGATAATTTTCTTTTCCCTAAGTAATGACCCACCTGGACGGGATTGCTGCTGATTCTGTGATTATAGCAATTAACTCTAACCCTAAGGAAATGTCTTGCTGTGTTGCCTGGCAGCCAGGGTCTACAGGATCTGGTAAAACAGAATGGATGAGACTTCATTTTTCTTCCGTTTTAATTTTGCTACTGATTTTTCAAGGAAAGCAACTTACTGTGAAGGATCTTGTCAATTTTCAGGCTGGCTGAGTTATTAAAAAAATCTGTTGACTTGATCTTTCCAAGTTGCTGTGGGTTTCTTACAACTTCTAGCAAACTGCAATGGCTTTGGTTGTTCTGTAAATAGGGCTTCTTATGACTGGCTTAAAGGACTTGAGAACTGCAACTGGAAACACTGTTATAACAATTTTTAATTCTGCACATTAAACTTGATTTTATAGTCATGTTTAGCCAAGCCTTAGTATTGTCTTTCACTTGCTGGCACAAAATAATGAAAATCCAGTTTCAAGTCAAGTTAGAACCTTGGGGATACATTGTTGTCTTTAGCAAGCTTCCTCACACATTAATAACGAAAGCCAGATGTGTAAGCAAGAGTTTTGAACATTGGACAAAATGGGAGCAAGCAGTGTTTATGTAGGTATCTAAAAACAGGCCTCACTCTGGGTACCAGGTGTTGTCAAAGAGCACGTCTCAACTCACATCAGCGGTAATAATGTGAACAAGCTGTCTGTATTGGTGTGACATGGCACAATTAAATATTTATAGGGCTAACCTCAGCCTGCTGAATTGGCTGCATGAGAGCAAAGGTAGATCTGCTTACAAACAAACACTGGGCTAATAAACCTACAATTTGTTTTCATACCTTCATTGCCTCTTTTAATCACTCTTTTGCCAAGTATCAGCACAGATGGAAAATTCGAACCAAGCTCACAGATCCAATTCTATGGAATTGGAAAGGTGTGCAGTACATCAGTGCAGCCTTCCTGGGCTGGAGGGCTGCCAAGCTTGACAGCAGATGTTTTAGGATTGAAAGGGACTTCTGGAAGTTGCCTAGTACAGCCTCCACTTCAAAGCAGGGTGGATTTCAGTGTTAAATCAGCTTGTTCTGGGGCTCATGCAGTGAAGTGATGAGCATCTCCAAGGCCAGAGATTGTACAGCCTCTTGGGCCCCTGCTGCTCTTGCTTCTGCAGCCCTGTCCTCTCAAGAGCACGTTCTTGCCCTGTCTCATGCCAGCAATTATATGAACTTTTGGTGAGCTTGTTAGGGAGCCAACCTGGCAAAATCAACCCCTACCCCAAATCCCTGGTACTAGCAAAAAGGGAGCTTAATGCATTAAATGTTACACAGTAAATCAGACCTTCTTTCACCTACATTCTTCAGTCTGGAAGTATTTATGTTTTCCAGAGCCAAATCTACACCCAGCTCAGTGATTAAGACATGAACTGCTCAACTGACACCAGTATATTTGTACACACTATGATTCTACATATAGCCACAGGTGATTTTTTAATTTTTTTTCTCTTGCCCCACAGTATATGACTGCATGATAAAAAAAATGTGCTTGTGACTAGAGGGGGAAAAGCCAGCTTTTTCATATACTGCAGTCTTAGTTATTACATATCTATTAGCAGTTCTCATGGTATTTTGTTGGGCTAAATTCTTTTTAGGTGATAGAAAGATGGTCAGAGGTGTCAATTTAAATGAGAATGCCCACCTTTAGAATTGGTGAGAAGGTAGTGAATTTTCTATGGCAATGCAAGTAGATGGACAAGTGTGGTATTGACAGTAACAGTCTAAGTATAGTTTTCATGCTCTACTTATATATGACCATGGGTGACCACTTGCAGTGACAAATAGTGGATTTTATATCATCTAATTCAAGAAAATGTATAAGAAGGCAAAAGGTGCTTGAAATCCATAAATGCATCTTACAGACACATCTGTGTTCCCCCATACTGAAAAGATGTGATTTAACCCTGCTGATACTGAGATGTTTCTGCTGTGCTGTGCTGGTGTCAGTCAGTCCAATGCAGAAGGCTTCTTTTCTGCAGCTGTACAACACTGGAGATCTTTACCTTGGGCTGCTTTTTCGAAGTGGCAAAATAGTCTACTGCAGGTGTCTCTGCCTTTGGGAGGGAATGTGACAGCAGGTGTGTGGAGCTTCTCTAGGCTCTGTGTTTCTGGTCACCTTAGGCAGTGAGCCATTAAGCTTCTCTGGGACATGTGTCCAGGGCTTCAGCCTTTGTGCTGTTCATTCACTTTCTCTCTATTCAGCTGTGGTGGAAAAAAGAATTAAGTGCAAGTCCCCTGGCAGTGACTGCTGATCGGACTTCAGGGTTTCATGCAAATAAAGGGCTGCTTCTACCTGTTAGAGGTATTTCAACAAGTTCAGGGAATCCTAGGAGTTGAGTAAACGTTGATCTATTTCTCTTGCATCATCCACTGCCCTTTTGTGAACATTTCTGTCCTGTATACCCACTAACTCTGTCTCGGTGTTTTTTTGAATTACAGCTATTTTGAAAACATTCTTAGTAAAAATAAAGCCATACATCTAATGGTCGTATTTTAAAGAGACAGTGGGAGTAACCTGAGACCTGGGTACCAGACACCAAGAAAGTGTCCTTTTGAATGCAGATGATTCTGAGGTTTCTCTACCCTTGTCCATTTCAAGGTGCAAACCAGAAACTCACTTACTGCAACTGTCTCATGGGTCAAAAGAGTAACTATGGACTGGCAAGGTAGAAATGAGCTCTGACAATGGCTTTCCTTCTCTGAGTAGAGATGTGTATGCCTGCAGTGGTGGGAACACTGATGTGGTAGAGGAATATGGATGCTAGGTACTCATTTTCTAGCTGAGCAGATCCTCTGGAGGCTGGTCACCTCAGTTTGCTGGCAGAATTGACTAATGTTTTGGTTCCACAAGTGGCTCCACTGTGGGAGCTTGGTGAGCATGTGTGATGGGAAAAGGCTGGGAAAGAGGGAGGAAAAATCCATCCCAATTTTTTTTTTCATTGCTGTCAGTTTCTTGTGTCTTTTGAGCCGCATACTTGTACCAGTGAGAATCATACTTTATAAGAACCTTTCCATGTCCAGACAGCTTAAGTATTCAAAAATCATGAAGACATTTTAAAATAATCTGGACAGAGTTCTAGCAGTAAATACATTAGTTCAGTTTTGAAAGTGCACTCAAATAATTCAGAAGTATTAATGAATTATCCTCCAACCTTTCGTCGGCCCTGAGGGATGTATGATGGGAGATCAAAGGCATGGAGGAGTGAAATGACTTGTCACAGTCACAGGGAGCCTGATAGTGTGATTCCCAGGACCTATGTTTTAATGACAAAAAGCAACGTGTCACAGTGAATAGTTGCTAAACTTCTATGTGGAAGCTGAAAATCTCTTCAAGTAGCATAAACAAGTCATATGGCCTTGAACAAACTATGTTACCTATAACTTATGTTTACCTTTGCGTCTTTGCCCTGATTTCTTTGTCTCTACTAAGACTGTAAATTCTAATTGGGAAAAACCTGTGTCCTTGTACAGTGTATGACATAAGAAATCTTGATTCTTTTTTAGATTTTGTTCTTTTCCAGCTGTTGCCTCTGCTACCAAAATATGAAACATAAAAAAAAAATTAATGTAGAAAGAGATTTTGAAAGAGACTTTCTGTATTAGACCATTTCAGGTTTTATTTTCTTTAATATATTTTTTTGCATTGCTACTTCAGCACTGCGGCTGTCCATAGTGCTCTAGATTGCCATAGATCTTTATATCCTACATACAAAATTACTTTCTCCAGTCTAGTTGCTGCTGGTTTACAAATTAAATGCTCACACAGCAGCCTCCTCATTTACCTTCCTCTTATTTTGAATTATGGAAGAACCGAGTAGATTTCGGATTTCGTTTTCCACTCCTGCTCTGGTTGTGGTGTGGTTTTTTTTTTGTGGTTTTTTTTTTTTTTTTTTTTAATATACTGCATATAAATACACTGATAAATTTAAATTGGCTGCAGCAGTAACTTAGTGTTGGACCAGGAACTGATTCTATCCTATTGTATCCTGTAAAGAAAGAAGCATGTGTTAATATCACAAACACGTCCTCTCTCTAAAGGCTCTGTAGTTTTAAGCAGCCTGGTTGCCTGTGTAATGCTTGCTGACACTCAGAATTTTGTCTCTAATTGTAGCAGGGGAAAATACAACCCCAGTCAGAGTCAGTGGTGGGTCAGTGGAGAACAAAGGCAGTAATCAATCCAAGGCCTAATTAAAGGCAGTGGTGCCAGGAAATGATAGGGAATTCAACAGCCTGACACTCAAACTTCCCTAATTGGACTAGTGTTCTTTATAACTGCCCTGTGCCCCACTCAGTATTGCCCCGGCTATGATAGCAGTATCTCACTCTAGTGTTTTGCTTTGCTCTCGAGTTCAAGGCAAAGATGGATAGAGGATCAATTAGCAGGGATTGTTGGTAGGTTTATACTTTTCATTTCACTGGTTTTGGTGAAAGCTTAGTTTCTGAATGATGGTTATAAGCCAGTCAATACTACACTATAGTTGAAAAATTCGTAAAAAGAGATGGTGTTGCTAAGACAGGAACATGATGAGGCTGCTGCTGTTCTCACATTTTTTAAATGAGAGAGCAAATAAGGGAAGTGGTACTTTTGGATGGAGAAGATGAGTTTGGGTCATTAGCGATTTCATTTGAAGTGTTGTGGTTTCTACTTGATGAGATTAAAAGAAACTTGCTCTGAAGAACCTGAGGCCAAAGGTAGAGCTTAAACAACCAGTATTTGTGAGCAAGAAACCAAATTGTTTTCTGCATCCTGTAAATGTATGATAAAGTGCACCAGTTGATGCATGAATCTGAGGAAAAATCTTAAAAACCATTTATGAGTTTTCCATAAGTGTAAGTACAATAAGTACATCTCAGCATAAGCTGTGCAATATGTTCTAGTTAAATAATATTCAGCTAAAGTTCTATTCTTTCTGCAGGAAAGGATCCTGCAGAGCATCTTCAGTGCAGAAAAGAAGTCCCAATGGAATCTTTAATAGCTTTGCAGAGAAGTGTGTTTTGAACATCAGACTAATTTGTACTGCAGAAATTTCTTCTTCCGCACTTGGTATTCTCCTGTCTATTGAAAGTTTCTGTGAAATAATGAGAAATAGTTAATTCTTTCTTTCATGTTGGGGAAAAAACTTCTTGGGAGTGAAGTAGAATTAATGTCTGGAAAAATGTCAAGGTTTAGCTTCGTCTCCCCACCCCCCGACATGAACTACAGCTGGGGACAGGGAGAAGATTGTAGGTTGTAAATTGCAGCATGAGAAAAACTTGGTACATAGTTGATACCACCATGCAGGATTTGATTATGATTTTTTTGCAATTGTATCATTCTTGTAATTCCCCCCTCAGCTATATAAGATGTCCTAGCACAAGCTAGTCAATAGTAGGTAATTTCATGGGCTTCCATGGAATGTTGCCCATGTACCATATACTAACATAGTTTTGAAGGGCTGGGCTGCAGACTAGGCTGTGGTGTTAGTGTGTGCCTGGTAGCAGAGTGGTGGGACAGAAGCCACCCCAGTGCTAGCTGCCCGTCAGTATCAGTGAAACATGTGCCCTTTCAGTTTGCTTACTAATGTGAATGCCGTGTATAGTGGAGACAGATGTTTCCCTGTAAACACGACTTGAGATATTTTTGCGTTCTTTTCAGGGAAATTGCAGGAGTTACAACCACATCTGTATTGTTACTCACTGGCATAATTAAGTGAGCTACCCCTGTGAATCTTATTCATCAGTATTTTTTAACTGAGAGTTGGATGTCGCTGAGTAAAGATAGTCTTCACTGTGAAGTGGAAAGACCATCATAAAGCAGTATTTAAAATACAGAGAAGTGCAAGCTACATTATTCGTGGTAATAGCAATTTTTTTTTCATCTTGGAGCCATGTAAATGTTTCAAGAAGAATTTAATTTTGTACATAGGTGAAACAGATCTGAGGGAACTGGATAGTCTCTGGACACAGATGAGGCCAGGTCTCTAGTTTTTGCCACATCCACCACATCTAACTGCAGAATAAGCTGTATATGGAACTGCATTGAAGGAAGCACTGAGTAACCCTTTTTTCTGTTGTTTTTTGATAACAACTGGTGTTGATGACCCTTCTAAACACTTAAATTATGCAAATCTTATTGCAACAGAGCACTTTTTTCTATCCCAACAAATTTGAGCAGAGTTGTTCTCTGGTACCTAATCACAGTAATGAAATGTAATTCCAGTTGGAACTTCAAAACCATTTGAAGAATAACCAATAAACACAACTAATGAGTGGGCTTTCTGTGTATATGTTAGAAACAGTGTTTCTTTGTATGTTACTTTAAAAACTTGGAAATGTCTCAGTTGCCTGTTAAAAGAGGTGTAGAAAACTCTCCCCAGACTTGCCTGTCTCCTAAGCTGCCCAGCCTCCTGCAAATTATGTACCTTGCAGGGAAGCATTATTAATTCCAGTGGACTGGCCTGTGGCACAGTCTGAATCTGTTTATAATCTTTCAGCACTCTGATATTGCCTACACTCCTAACAAGAAGGATCAGAGGCATGCAGAAGGGGAGAGATGGACCCACATTTCAGTGTGATAAGTACTATAAATAAAAGAACAGCAACTGCTCCCTATTAAATATCTGCTATTTAACTCTGGCTAGTGGCATAGGAGTTTTATAAATTTTTGCAAATAAAAAGAAAAATTGAATAAACATCTACCCAACCAGTCAGTTCCCAAGCAATGTGGTGCATGTTTTTTTTTTTTATTTTTTAACCTACATGGTGTTCTGATGGAATAAGTTCTTGTTCAGATTCACAAATCTGCCATCAAAAAAAAAAAGGAAAAAGGAAAATAAATTGGGAGGGGGCAGGGGAAGCTAACACCAAACCATAGTGAAATCATAATATTGTGTCCCGGCCTGTCAAAGAGCGTACCATTATTTATCTTCTTAGACTGAGGAGTTAATTATTATGGGGTTTTTTTGTGCTCTAATAGATTGCCAGGTCTTATAGCTGCATATTAAACATGTGTGTTTCTGTATTTTGCAAATTATGTATGATATGTGATATTTAGCTACAGGTCTAGCTGAGTAGCAAGTTTCTTTGAGCAGAAAGACCAGCTAAATTCAGGACTCTCTCTAGCTGGCAGGTCAATAATATAGCTCTGCTTCTATGTGACAAGATAAGTTTTCCCAGCCTTGTTCTGTTTCTCTGTTGTGCAGAGTGTAGCAGATGGATTTGAATCACAAGGTTGGCTGATGTACAGCAAAGGATGCAGCACAAGATACATGTCTGTTTAAATTCTCCTAAAACTGGTGCAGAGAGTAACGCTGACTGGAGTAGAACAAGATGAGTGGGTTTTTGGATAGACTTTAGAGGATTTATCAACCTCAAACAGAGAATTTCCACTGCCTTTTGAGCTGATAGAGTGCTTCAGTTGCAACTGAGTTTCTCCAACACAGTAGTTCAAAGGCATCCATATGATAATTAGTCCTTGTTATTATTTGTAAACTTTACGTGTGAATTAAATTAGAAAGTCTTCTGATGGAGTCATGATTTTTGCATCATCAGTCTGCATCTGAGTCACACACGCTATGTATTTGATGCCTCCTATTGTTTTGTGGCATTAGCAAGACTTACTCCATAATACTTTCTGCTGTTGCAAAGTCACCAGTTGCACTTCAAATTGCACTTCAACTATTCACATAAAAGACTTGGGTTGTAACTGAGCTTTTCATGGGCTAGTGGCTGTTTAACCCCCATTTTGGCCCTGAGTGGAAGTGGGCAAGTGAGTAGTTTTCAGAGGCAGAATGTCTAAGGTGAAATGGAGCACAGGACCAAGGCATTTGCATGCCAGCTCTTGACCTCGTGATAGACTTAGATGTTTAGAATGACATTCACACAGGGCTATTAAGTTATGCCTACCTTCTTCTGAAATCTTCTTTTTGAACTGGCATCACTGACAAAATTGATATTTTCTTTCTCATGTGTGTTCAGATTTCCACTGCACAGTGATCACTGAGCTTTTAAGCTCATCTGATTACAATAATGTTTCTCCTTTCTGTTGTGTTTGCTATTAAAAATGAGTATTTGCTGACACCTACACAACATCAAAGCTGAGGATCACTGGTGTGAGCTATGAACACTTGTTGTCTGTCAGACACAGCAGGGCATTAATTAAAGGGAAATGACAGGCTCCTTAACAATGTTGTTATATTTTTGAAGGCCAAGCTTAATGTTATCTAGTGTCTTACATGAGATCATTGCGTTCATAATAGGGCAGGTTAGGAGAATAAAAAATACAGCTCATTGAAATTATTTACGAAAGTTTGTACACAATGTCATGTTCTTTCTTGCTTCATTAATACTGGTTGAGTTGTCTCCTGCTTTGTTTTACCTTTTCATGCCTCTCAGGCATACTCTAGCATGCTGGTTGTTGTATTTCATTATTCGCATCTCATGCTAAATGCGAAGTATCTGTGGAAAATAGGGTTTTATTATGGTGTGCACTGTGTACACAAAAGAAAGGACTACTCTCTGCTCTTAACCAATGACGACAACACTGAAACTAAGCAGAATGTCTGAGGTTGTTGCTCTGAATATTTACTCTCCTGCTTGTGACATGGTAATACTGATTAATCATGTTACGCTAGTAGTTCTCACCCATACAGTTTTCTGGATTATAATTCTAACACTTTTAAATGATGTGTAGCCCCAGAAACATGGTTGCCAAGCCTGGAATATGGTGTCTCCCTATGTTTCCAGAGCATGCAACAGGGCCTGTAGGAGGGTTTTAGGACTGAGTGAATGAGATGGAAATGAAAGTTTCACGAACTTGCCATGTAACTTTCTGCAAATTCCACTGCCTGAAGCACCACAAGCAAAGGACCTGATACATAAGGGCCACAGGAAACTTCAGCAGTTTTATGTTTTGTACCGAAATTTTCAGGTGAAAGTTGTTGCAAAACTTCAATGTGCTGTGGTTAAACAGTATTATCACTCTAACTTATCACCACGATTGTAATAACATAAATGGATTTGATGATTAAGTTACCATGAATAATTTGACATCGTAATAAAAAAAAAATTAATTCTAAGCTGTAAACTGTAAACACAGCTGCTATTTTGTTTTCATTGTAGAAGCAAATGAGGGATAAAATGCTGTTATATTGATATAAACTTCTCCCTTCTCAGAACTTCAAACTAATAAGGTATTGGAGGGAAAGAAAATGTTTCTTCAAACATCTTTACTCTTTTTCTTTTCCTCTAGGCAGCTGTTTTCATGACCACGGGGAAGTTTTACTCTGCAAGGGTTATTTACCACCTGGATCATTATAGCACTATAACTTTTAGGATGTTTCTACCCAAAGGCAAGAGGTGGTAACTTTGGTAAATGGCCTATAATTCTAGTTCTTGCATCTTTCACCCTACCCTGTACTTAATGCTTTCCTCTGTAGACACAGGTGGGGAGAAGCTGTTGCCTTGAGAAATCAGAAGTAATGAAATGCTCTCACAGTTTGTTACCTTGCTTTCAGATTAGCTGAAACTGTCAACACAATCAAACCCTTGTGTTTGTGTGGTGACAGCACTTTTCTGAGGATTGTTTTTCAGTAGTCAGTGTGTGTGGCTATAGCTCTGATCCTGCAAGCATTTGAACTGGCAGGGTAATTCTGTGCCCCTGTGTCTGAAAAGGTTGGTGATAGTTTTGTATGTACACAACTGGTTCTTGTGCTGTAAGTGCAATGGTCAACTTGACATGCCAGGAAGCACTTTCATCTGGCCTTCTTCCTTGCTCTGGTGCCCAGAATTTACACATGCTTCTCTTGTCACATGCCACAGTTTTTGCCAGTTTTTCTAGCTGTAATTTATGGACTTCCCCATCAAGCACTGGGGGGGCTGATCTGTGTCCACATAGGTATGTCAACTTGTTACCCTGTGTTCAGAGGCAACGTAGTGTTGTGGCATCTGTTTTTGTCGTTTGGAGCGTGGTGTATGTTACTCCTATGATGCTAATTCACAGCCCCCTCTCTGCCTTCTTGCTTCTGTGTGACATGGCATTTCAGCTAAATTTTGTAGTCTGTGGTCATAGAAGCGTGACTCTTCAGTCTTTTAAAATCCATGGTAGGATGACTCTGTGTGTGGGGGATCCTTGATTTGTGAAATCAGAACACTTTGTCTAGACTCAGACACAGCTTGGTTCTTAATTCTTTGTGGTCTCTTGGGCTAGAGCAAAACAAGTGCAAAAGGGTGGAAACAGTTATTCCATATTTTGTTCAACACAGCCCGGTGAAACATTTTCCTAGTGAAAACGTGTAATGTGCAAGGCAGCAGGGAGCACGGGATGTTCTCAGCTTAAGTCAATTCTGTCATCAGTGGTGTCATGTAATCATATTAGATTTTAGTACTCAGACTTGCTGGATTTTCTGTTATTTTTCTCTCAAATGCCTATAAAATAGAGCCTTCTTTTTGCCTGAAATCAGTGCTGTGCTAAGCTTAACACCTAGTCTGCTGTTCGAGTAGAGCCTGGCAGAATTCTTAAGGCTTCAAAGTAAGTTTTGCCTGAATGAGGATATCAGCATTTAGTCTGGTGGATATAGCTATAAAAGAAATACTTTGGAGGAAAGGTCATGGATGAGTTGCCTTTGCCTGTGCTGTTTAAAGGGCTATTTCGCATGCAATACTTTATCTGTGTTGAAAACAGCATTAAGTGCTCTAGTGCTGTTGTGGTGTGGGTAGTAGTAGAGGGGAATTACACAAGGGGGTAGAAGTGAGTTTTGACTTGACTTGCTGTGAATCACTAATCAGGTGTTGAGTGAGGGACTAAATATGAACACCTTTCAGGACACCAAGCACTTATAAACTCTGCTGTAAATTTCTGTAAGGGTACTTGGCATGGAGGAGAAAATGAAGCAATTTTGTATCAGGGTAGGCATGCATTTGAAAAGAGTAAATCCTAATTAGGCACAGTGATGAGCTAAATTTCTAGTCCAAATGCAGCTGTTTTAGGCACTGCCCAGCGACTTTAGGAAACGTCCCTCCCCTAGTTTTACTGCTGACATGATGTTATATGGTCTGGAACATCCCTTTGGTCAGTTGGGGTCAGTTATCCCGGGGCTGTGTCCCTTCCCAACCTCCTGTCCACCCTCATCCTATGCACTGGGATGGCAGTGTGATAAACAGAGAATGCCTTGGAACTCCACAGCAACTGCTGAGACGTTGGGGTGCACCAATACTGTTGTGGTCAGCCACCTAAAACATATAGGTTGCTGTGAAGAAAATTGTCTCCATCCCAGCTAAATCCAGTGCACCCTCCCAGCTGACAGGTTGAATGCTGGATTTCAGAACACAGTAACATGAGGATTTAGCCAAAGCCTGTCTTGAGAAGGACAAAGTCTTGAACAGTCAAGATTTCTAGCCTGTCCACAACAATGTACTGTTAAAAATTCAATTCTCCCTTTTTTTGTATGGCTTCTTTTTTGTTCGTTTTTCATTTAAGTTACTAAAATAAAGGGGAAATTATACCAAACACCTAAACAAATGTAGGAGATGGAAAGGAAAAATGCAAGGCTCTATATGTTGTGGGGATTATTTGTTGGGCTTGGTTTTTTCTTTTTTTTTTTTTTTTTCATTTTTTTTTATTTGGGGCTGCTTGTATGGATTATAGATACCCAATTTGTACAGAAAGTAAAGGTGGAAAGCACATCTCCCATCACTTTATTATCTCCCCTTTCAAATAATAATTTGTGACTTACCCTTTACTGTTTCCTGAAGTCTTGCAATTCAAGCAGCTCCCATCATATTTCTAACCCTGCTGTTGAATGGCAACTGAAGAACTTGGTACAGACAGGTATCTTGATCTGTCCATCTGCTCAAGTATCACTACTTGTGTTAAAAATAAGGTATATAAACATGTAAATTTGGAGGCACGAATTTATTTTTAATCACCAAAACTATGTGAACAAGTAGAATTAAAAAAAACAAGGCCAAAGTCCTTACTCAGTTAACTTACTTATCCCAAGCTGCTGAAAGCATCTATTTTAGATGACGTTTTAGATCCACTCTCACTCTTAGTCCTAAGTTTCAAAAATATCTGAATAACAAAATTATAATTGCCATTCTTCCTAATGACAGAGAGTAACTGCAATTACACAGAAAATACTGGGTGTGCCTGTGGGCTTTTTCGACATGCAAAATAATCCTAAGTTGTGGCCTGCCTTTAAAAACATCAAATGCTTTTACTGGGAAGCCTATGTTCTTTAGAATAAGCAAGAGGGCGTAGGAAAGGAAGAAAAGGGTCAAATTGCCTACAGCAAGTCTTGTGCTTTAGGTAGTGATGGACTGGCAGGTTGTCAAAACACAGACGGATGCTTCTGTAATGTATGAACAACATGGCATCAGAATGAATGAGCAGTGTTCTGCTTTTCCAGCCTCCTTCCACCCCCGTCGAGTTATTAGCTGCATTGCATAATTTGTGTGTGTGAAACATTTTATAAAGTCAGTATGGTGCTTGTCAAACTACCTGTCATTATCCCCCTTGTAAGGCAGTAACTCTGTTTGCTCCTACTTTGGTCTGTTCCCTTCCCCTAGGGAGGTACAGCATAGCTGACTGGGATTTCAGTTTCAGCTGCTGCCTAAAATTGTCCCTTCTGAAAGGCATTGTTTGACTTTTGGTGGGAGCACTTTTTGTAGAGTTGGAGGTAGATCTTTTGGTAAGCTAAGACTTAGGCACTTTTAGACCAGCAAGAGAAAGCTGGTCGCATTTTCTTCTTCACTTGAATGACTCTTTTAATTTCATTGAGTTAATTGAGTGCTGACAGAAGAGATGAATCCCTCTCTTGATTTTGTACATACTTTTGAATTTTGTTGTTTATTTTTCTGTTTCTAATTTTTCTCTGTTCTCTTACAAAAATGCTGGACACTTTTGCTTAAAAAAATTTATATTTTATGCTTTGAGTAGTCTTACTAAGAAATCCTGTTGAAATTTTTTAAAAAAGTATTTAAACTTATGCTTACAAAGACCTGAACGAAACAGTTCATGGCTGTTAAAAGACCAGATTTTTATCTCAGGAAATTAGGAGGTGACATTTGAGGAAAAGTCCCCACATTCTTCCAGGTTGTATCTGTATGGAGTGAACGGGTGGCAAAGGCTGGGAAGTTTCGCTGCTGATGAACAAGTTATATGCAGAAGATGAGTTTTCAGGTCATGTTTGCTGAGTGTTCTAGGACCTCACTGATAGTTGTATTGTAAAGAATAAAAGATACAGCAAGACACACATACCAAGTGCAGGCAAAATTAAGACCCAAATAATTGTTCACCAAATTTCCCAGGCCTAATTACCCCCATCTTTCCAGTCTTAGAGGATTTCAGAAACCTACAAATGTCACAGGCACTAGAGAATAGCTCCTGTCAGTGATGTGGGCAAGCCTCTGTGTGTGCTGTGTGCAAGCAGGAGATGGTGAAGTAGCCAGCCGTTCTCATTTGAGTTTATGTTTATTTCTGTTGTTACTATTTCTGCCTAAGTGGGTATAGCTCCCTGCAAAAAAAGGGTTGGAGGTATGCTCCAAGTGAGGAGATTCTGACATTGCAGTGTGTTAAAATCACAGAAATATTTGGGCTGTCACTAACTCTGTGCTTGTAAGACAGACATGTGCCAACAACAGGCAAAGAGGGGGTAGGATGTGAAGGTATGTATAAAGGGAAGGATAGGCTATGGGGGAATCCTTAGGGAGGATGAAGGGACTGATAGAATTAAGATGAAGTGTATCTGGAAGTGTGAAGCATAGACCTAGGATATGTGTGGGGAAAAACATTGGTTTTGGATGTGGGTTATGGGGAGAGGATGCAGGGGACATCCAGGTGCTATAGGCTGTTTTCAGCTGTAGGTTCTGTGTGCTGGCCTCTGCCCAGATTGCTGTGTCCCATACTGAGCTCTAGCTCCGTTTGCTGTAGGTCAAAATAGAGAAGTGCTGCTTGTAGCACAGCCTTCATAGTAATTGAGGAAAACCAGTATTTGATCTTGCTGGGTCACTAGGTGTGCTGGGTTGTAGGAGAGCTTGCTGCTATGTCCCTCCAAACACACCATTAAAGGGACTGAGGGGTTGGGTCTACTTGTGCTACTCCACAACCACGGTTTTACTTGCCTGCTGGAGAGCAGGTTGTCAAGGTAATTAACAAATGGGTGTGCAGCACTAATTATTATGAACCAAACCCGAAGATTAATCTTGAGAGTAAAACCGAGCTGCAACAAACATCTTAAGTGAGGAAAGCCTGGAAGATTTTTGGAAGTTTGTGGAAGTGACCCAGCACTCTGTCTATAAGTGCTATCCTTGGGCTTTCAAGAACATTTACAGGTCTTCTCTAGCAGCAAGTTAATCTCTGAACTAGTTTGTGACATATCTGTGTTGGTGTGGTACAGCTCCAGGACTCTCCTTTAGACGGGGTGGTTTTCTTGGCAATCTGTGATACAATTCAATGTTGAAGCGTGCAGTGAGAGACTATTTTTGGCCAGTGATAAAATTACAATGATTGCACATAATTGCTAAAAACAATTTCGAATTTTATCAATGAGATACTCCAAACAACATCTTGTAGACTATTGTCTCAGTTAATAGCCAATTCGTAAGAGTTAAGTGTTGTGTAATTTACATTTATTTCCCCATTGATATTGAAATGACACTTGCTGTCCATAATTACCCATCCTCCAGATACAAGTTGTTGCTTTTCACTTGCTATTTCCCTTAAAAGCAGTGGAAATAAACACGCAATTTACAGTCGTATTGATTAGTCTCATCCAGGGTATAAGTAGAGTTTTTACTATTCATCTGTTTCTACATTTTGGGAAGGCAAGCTGCAAGCACCAAGAATAATTCTAATAAAAATTCAAGTGCTAAGGCTGATCACAGGAAAGTGTTTTTTTTTTTTGTTTTGTTTGTTTGGTTTTTTTTAAAACTAGTGTGAAAAGTGGTGGTAGGAATCTTTCTGGTCGTGATTCAGCAAGGACTTACATATTTAATTTCTATATTGTTCTATCATTAGGATTATTTAAAGAAAAAATAAATAATGTGCAGTAAAGAAAATGAAGAGAACAAACATTAGAAAAATTCTAAGTTTTCGTGTCAATTTATGGTGTGGTTTGGCTCCCTCCTGGGAGGGATAAGCAAGTCAGAGTGACAGGTACAATGAGGTGGTTATGGGAATTCTTGAGCTGCTACTTCGCATACAAAGTTAAAGTCCAAAACACTTAATTCCTATAAGTCTGTTGAGTAATAAAAGAGTTCGTTGTGTATCCTGCATATAATAAACAATTTCTCCCCAGACTTCGATGTTTCTATTTACTTTCAGGGTGAGGGAGAGGGATAACTCCTGCTGATTCTTCACATATGCCTGATTTCAGGTAGTAGGGCTCACTGGCACTCCCCAACCCTCTTTTTCTTCCCTTCCATCTTCCATGCAGTGAAGTTATGGATGTACTGTTCTCAACATGGCTTTGTCCAAATTAGTGTGAGAAAGTTCCTTGGTGTTACTGAAATGTTCTTGAGTGTATGCTCCCATGAGCTAGTCCTGCTTTGGTAAGGTAGTTGGATACGAGGGTTCTGGAGCTCCCTTTCAGTCTGAGGTGTTCTGTGATCCTATTCTATGATTAATGCATGTTCTAATGATGCTGAATCCCATCCGAGGAACAGGATTTACTGCCAGGTTGTACGTAATGCTTACCTTCTTTTGTAGCATTGCTTTAGCAAGCTTATTTTAGGTTGAAGTTGTAGTCATCATCTGGGATCAAAACATTAGGAAAAGCAGTTCTCCTCCAACAGAACAATAGAGGAGGCTTTTATGTGCAAAATTTCTTCACATAAATATTTTCAAATATAGGTTTGAGGAAATACAGTCTACTGCAGAAAAATGGAAGGAAGATGAACTGTTCCACTCTTTTGCTTTGTTCATCAACGCTCTTTGTTTCAGAATACAGGAGACACTTGTGACAGGTTTAACATAAATGCATATGATTGATTTCTAGTTTCTGATGTACTTGGGGAGGTATTACTGCGAGTTTCCTGCAGGTGGTGTTAAGTGTTGTAGAATGTTTTATCTGACTGCAGGGGATGAAGAAGAAGAATTTCAATTAAGCAATTAATTTTTCTGTTGTGAAATCCTAATGCTAACAGACACCTGTCCAGTTCTAGAGGAACTCCATCCACAGACTTGATATTACCCTCCACAGGGAAAGATCATGACGGAAACTTCTGACATGGATCTGTCTCAATTGCTGAGCCTTCTTCAAATTTTTGTGTCCTGGTAACTAAAGTTCTGTATAGTTGTACAAAAAACATACCTGTCTAAACACTGCTATAAGGAATAGTATATGGAATAATCCAATTAGTTGCTTAATGAAATAAGTGATTATATTCAAAGATATTTCTTCAGAGGACATGCTGGAAATCTTCTCATACCCTGACCTCTGTAGGAACTGATATCTTAGTTGTTGTGGAATTCACGATACAGGTAGTATAGGCTGAGGAAAAAGAACTGAAGACAATCTTCTCCACATTCTTCAGTGATGTAAAAATGTGTCACTATGCTGTTCTGGTGAACAGCACAGTCTGGTAAATGGTTGAATTTCTTGCTTATCTGATGAATTACAGGAGTGTTTCCACAGATGCTACCCAGTGCAATTAAGAAAAGAAAGTACATGTCTCTCTCCCCTTTCACTCTTCATTTGCTGCTCCTAGCTTTGCCTTTGTGCTGACTTACTCAGGAGGAGCAGAAATATGGGATTCAGAAATGCATTGCTCAAAATAAAAGCATTAAATTCAGTTATTACATCTTTGAAGTTGATGATAAAAGATTGTTTATGGCTTACTTTGCTTGTGATTGTATGAATAAATTTGCTGATGAATTTCTCATTAGTGATGTCTCCCAGCAGTGAGTCTAGCAACTATTACCTTCTCCTTCAAACAGGACCTCAGAAGTACACCTTGAATGAGAAAAAGTGTTGTAGAGGGCTGAACTGGTGGAAAGAATGGACTGAAGCACAAAAAGCTTGTAAGGGATTAGTTAATCAAACTTTGAATTTACTGATTTAATTATAGTTTCCTTCAGCTTTTTCAGAAAGCTGCAGAAACCATTAGAATGAAGGATTTCTTTCAACTTTGCAGGTAGCAGCACTGGAAATACTTCAGTTGGTTCGGTCAGTTTTGAAGAAACAATGCTATCCTGTAATCAAACAGGCCTGCAAATAGTAATCAGGGGGTAAGAAATTATGGTCTCATTCAGACACAGGGAATATCTAATTAATCCCTGAAGCTATGGGTGGGCTAGAACACACCTGCTGTGATGTCTGGAAGATGACACCTTAGGTATAAATGGGTGGGAGAGCAAGGGGATTAATCTTTTATCATAACAAAACAAAATTCAGAGAAAAAGACCCCAAACAAAATACAAACCATAGTATGTCTTTCTCTTCACGTTGAATTCACGTAGAATTTTCATTCAGATTTCTTTTGTAAGGGTCTGTCTTATCAGTGTTTGAGGAGGGAATCAGTGCCAAATGCTAACAATCACAATGTAAATATCTGTCTATCAAGCAGGCTTTGGATTATTTTTATTAACAGCCATTAAAGACTATACATAGTAAGCACACCAGTTACTGTACTTGAAAGGGCAAATGGTAGTCTTGTGCACAAGGCATCTCTTTCATGCACTTACCTTAGTGTGAACTGTGGGTTGGAGCCTTTCAATTTGTGGAGTAGTTTTGCCTCCCAGATATATATATGCTTGCCTTACATAGCCCCCCACCTCCTTTCCCCCCGCCAAGTCTTTATTAAAGCATCCTCAAGGATTAGGAGGTCTGCAGTTCCTTGTGTCACATAGGAATTAACTGATGTGTAAAACATGAGTCTATATATTTTCACAGAAAACCTTAGTTTTTCTGTTTTGAAGAATATTTTTTTAGTGGTCCACTGTAATGTCTCCTTGCCAAAGTTGAAAGGTATTCCACTATTAAAGATAGAAACATCTCATTTGCAAGATAATTTCAGTTGTGCTTGTGCTTGGATGTGAATGTGAGATGAATCAGAAATGTGGAGCAATTAAGTTCCTTTTTGGACAGCTACGTGCTACTCGTTCTGTGGTACGTGCCTTAATTTTTTTGTGTCTCTGCTGTATTTAAAATAGTCCCTTTGGTGCTTGGATTTGTAAATTAAACCAGTCCCAGTGATGGTATGAACTTGAAGTAAAGTAGGAAAGTGAGTAAAGGAATTTGGACTCAGGGGAATATATTCTCCTTAATCTTTGTACTGTCTCACACATACATGTCTGACAAATAACATTTTCTCCCAGATAATTCTGTTGGACTGTTCTGTTTGGGAGAAAAATTGATGGCTTGTTTATAAGTATTAGTGTGCTGGTATTTCTTTTAATTTTTAAATAGTTACGTGCTCTATAAAGTTTGAAAAGGTCAGCACTAAGTAGGAGGTACAGCATCCAAAAACAAACAAAAACCAGCCCTGGATAGAGGTTGCATCAACATATGCCATTCCAAAAGCAGACTTGTCCCAAGAACTGAAAAAGTTGTGGATAAGTGATAAGATGCCACCCATGGCCTGCAGATGCTGTATCTGAGCAGTATAAAAGAGCTTGATTTCCAAAAGCATTAGTCACACTTATTTTTTTATTTTTTTTTTTTTACTATATAGTCAATATTTGTTTCCTTATTTTATAAGCTAATGAGGTTTTGTGTGTGGTTTTCTTCAGTCTGTAGGTTCAGGGAAGCACTGGGGTTGCTATCATGAAGTAATGTGTCCCTTTCCTAAAATTTTGAATTGCAGGTCTTCAAGAGACTAAATCTATAGGCTAATTAATAGTTTGTAAATGGTTTCTCCCTTTACTTATTGACATATTGTTACCTATTTCTCTTATAGCTATGAGGTTACATGCAGAGTACATTTTCCTCCTTGTTCTTCTGATTTGCTGCCCCAAGGAAGACATGGGACCTTGAAAAAGGGATTTGGTTGCATGAGCGAAGGAGAATTTGACCTTCATATGTTTCATCCTCCACAACTAAGGGAGGGGAGATAACAGTTGAATTATCTACTTGAGGGAAGAGAGATGTGCAAATCTTGCTTAGGGAGGCAAAACTCTTGTGCTCAATTACCATTTTATCTGAAAGAAGCTTGATGGTTTTGTCCCTGCTGTTCCATTCAGGAACAGTAACTGATGTGGCGGACAGAGTAATAGGAAAGAAATCCTTACAAAAGCTTTCCAGAAGCTGACATTTCATTCTGGGATTTTTTTTGTCTGGTAGCAGCTGGTTTGCCAGCTTGCAGTCTTGAGGTGTGGGTGTTGCAGCAACTTTCTTCTTTACAAACCCCATCCTTTAAATCTACCTAGTCTTCAGTAGCAGGTGATGTGTTTCTTTACATACAGGGTTGCTTAGAGTGACTGCTAATGGCTGGGGAGCGGGACATTTCTAGGGTGCTAGCTGTTACCTAGATATAGATGATTCCTGGAACGAAACTCCGTGAAGTCACCTCCAAGTGGTCCTTAATCTCTGTGACGTAATCCTCTTTGCCTCAGGTCACTGTTGTTTATGTGAAAAGCAGCACATGAAGGATGGTTTTGCAGGGATACTTTTATGTGCCCTTCAGAGCTGTTTTGATGCCAGTTTCAACCAGTTCATGATAGTTAATGTCTAAGTGTCTCTGGAGACTTGGAACCCTCATGGTTTCAAAAGTGTGATGGAACTATTTATGTCTGTGTATTTCTGTTCTGATAGCAGCTCCCTCAACGTGTGTTGGGGCCTAGGCTGTTAATCTACTTGTCAATACAAGGATCAGCTATTACTTTCTAAAACTTATGATCAAACTTTTACAATAAACCATGACTCAGAACTTAAGTCAGGTCATTGTTACCATTGCCTGGCAGAGTGATTTCCAAACCTGAGCTTATCAAACATTGTGCTTCTCAGACAGCAGCTTGAAGAATAGCGTCAAACCAGCAGGATAAGAGTGCTAGAAAGTGTTAGACTCTTTCTTCTTGAAATATTGCAAGACTACTGCTGAAACACTTTTAACTGTTCTTGAATCTGAGGGCTTTCTTTTCCTATTTACTGGATCAATCACTTTTAGTTGGAGAAATAATGAAATGTCTTTATTTGGAAACAGAGAAATGGTGTTGCATGTTAGCCTGGCCTTTAAGGAGCCTATAATTCTTCTCCTGGACTGTTAAATTCCACAAAATCTGCAAGTGTGGACAGTCTTTCATAAAGTCGCTGTTAAAAGCATCATGTAGTACTGAACTGCGAGTAAAATCTTGTAGTGCCATGTTTCACTTTCCTGGTTTGATAGTGAATTACTAAGAATGATCAAAAGAAAAAGTTTGTTTAGTTTTGGTTTTTTCTTCAGCCAGGTGTGTACTTCTGTAGTTGTAATTTTATTTAAGCTGTACTTCCATAGTCCACAAATGAAATATGTGATATAGCATGGTTGTATTCAGGCAGTTAAGTTGTACATCTATGCCTTTTCTGACATAATTTGTCACATATTGACTTGACAGCATTTGCTTTCTGTTGACTGTTGTTACTACCTACGTGATTCTAGGTTAAGTTTTCTTCTTTTACTTCAGCCTTGTTATTGGTATCAAAGCTGTCCTGATCATGCCTTATTTCTTTCTACAGCTAGTAATTTGGTTTGCTCTTTTGGGGTTCTCTCTATCCTGTATGTATTCTTAAAAACAAATATATTCTTTGTGTTCCTGGTACATCTCATTAAACCATGCCAGCCTAAATATATGCTCTGCTCTTATCTATATTGATTTATCTTTTTTCTGTTTTGGTTTTTTTCTTATTTTACAATCCTAGTTCCTAGTTTTTATTAAAAATAATGTTAAGCCTAAAGTAAAAGTAATTGTCTGTGTTGTGCCATAGGGTATTTCTCCACATTCTGTGTTGGTTAACAGAAGACTTTCCTATGTAATGGATTTGTCTATTCTGCATCCTTTCACTTCTAATTATTCATCTAACTTTCTTATTGAAACTTTTTGTTTCCCTTGGTAGCTGTAGCTCATAGTCTGCCTGTGCATTAGCCTTTCTGACTTTTGCATCACTCTGCTTGTAGGAATCTCTTTATACTCACCCTTAACAATGTATCTTTGTTTGAGTTTTTGTACCACTTCTTTTTTGACTTTTCAGATCCTGAAAGAGCTCTTGATGAAGCCTTATTGAGCTCCTGTTATATATCTTGACTTTCATCCCCAGAAGAACATTTTGCTGTTGGGTCTTTTAATGCTACTCTCCTATAGAAAAGAACAGCTTTTCATTTTTCCCTTCTGAGTTGCTTCCTATGGGATCACAAACTCCCTCACCTCTTCCTCCCCCTCCCTATTCATACTCATTGTTGCAGAATCACTTCAATCTAAAATGCCTTTTATGTGTACTCTGGCATCTAGAGACATTTGTTGCAAAGGAGGTTACAAATGTGATCACTAATTTTGATAAAATTGACAAACTGGGGTGACTTAGAGGCTGAAGGAAACTTGAGCCCAGGAGGGTTTATGTTACTCAAAATCAGATTAAGTATCTGGAATGGGATAAACTCCCATGCATTAGGGGACAAATGAATCCCTAAATGAATTGGTATAGAAGAGATAGACGGACCATTACTATGATCAGATACAGCTGTTCCTGTGCTTTGCTGATAACCTGAGGGGTGGCATATTGGTGTATGGTCTGTCAGAAAGAGGGAAGACAACAATTTCTTTTTCCACTGTCTGTCAACATTTGTGTGTATTTTGGGGATAAGGATTAAATAATCATAATATACATCAGCATTGCTACTGGCTGTGATAGGGAATCATTTAGGTATGTGAGCTGTGTATGGGGATCAGGTACCAGTATCTCTAATGGTGGTGTCCATGGAGAAGAATTTATTTCATGGTTGGTGAAATTATTTTAAATCTACCCTTGTAACAATTTATGTGGCTAATAAACTAAACATATGCAGTTCTATCTAGAAAAGACATATGTGTGGGGATGGATAACTGAAGATGAAGTAATCTTCATGTTGTGGTTCTGTTTGCCAGCAGGATTGGCTTCATGCTCACTGTCTGTTCTATGATTTTTGTGTTGCAGATACATGTAGCCACAAGGCTACTTGAGCACAGAGTTGAGCTTCCTCAGTTTTTCCCATGTCTGTGTTTGACAAATATATGGCAGATAGGGATGGCAGCTTCAGCTGAAATGTTGCTCTGAAGTTCATGATGTTATCAAACTTTTCTCTGCTGAAAAAAACTACCAACTGTCCTTCAGCTGCTTATTCGTTTGTTTTCTTTGGTTTTCAAAAACTGTTTAAATTGTGTTCCAAATTACCCTTTTTTTTTTGTGTCTGTGTTTTGTTTGTTTTTTTTTTTTTTTTTTATTTTGGTTTTTTAAATATGACACTTGTTATAAAATATATCACAAACTTTGGAAGCTAGGAAATCACATCATTTTTTTGTTTGTTTGGTTGGCTTTTTGGTTTTGTTTTGTTTCAGGATTTTTGTTTGATTTTCTTATCGAAATTAAATGGCTTTCCTATGTTAACCACATTGCTATGAATAAAGGGGTGTTATGTGTCTTCAGCATGGACTACTGTGAGGAAGACAGACCACCCATTTTCAAAATGTTCCAGAGAACAAAAGATGTTCATACTGACAGATCACATGTTCTGTCATTGTAACACCAAACTATTAAGTAAAACTGTCCCTCAAGGCAAAGCATTTCATTTATTATCCTTTGAATGAGTATCTTGTTTATTAAGATGTACTAAGTGGCTAAATCCAGATTGTACCGCAGGCAAGGAAAATTGATTCATCACAGCTCTTTCTCATTGGAGGTTTTATATTTAGTGTAATTGCCTTTAGTTGTAGACTAAGGAGGATATTTTGAAATACCAAATTCTGCTCCAGAAAATACAATTTACTGTTTTAAAACTCTTTCACTCTAGAAGTTGTGATATTGACTGATGAGAGATTCTGACAGTGGATACTTGCAGGAGTGAGCAAGGCACATGAACAATGTGTGCACACCTGTCTTCAATGGAGGTCTTATACTGAGTAAGGAAAAAACCTGGCAATCTTACACAGACACTGGATTTTTGGTGAATGAAAATAGATGTGGTCATGCTGAACTCTGCTTAGGTAATCTCAGTAGGGGTCATCTGGTTGATGTGGACTCTCATTGAAAGACATTACATTAGCTTTCATGTCTGATACTGTTTCCCTGAGTGGTCAGAAAAGATGAGTAGGGGAAAAAGGGTAAACTGAAGAAGGCAAAGAAAGGAATTCTGTAAGGCATGGAAGTGTTTGAGAAATTACGTGCTTGTGAGTTATCATGGAGGTGGGAGGCAAAAATGTTCTCAGTGTTTGCATTTACATCTATACATGGGATCTTGATCTGGCAGAAGGGACTGAAGCTCAGGGCACATTAGAATTGGTGGCAACAGTTAAGAATCAAAAGAAAGTAAAATCCCAGCACCAGATTGTCTAACCTTGTGCAGTGCTACTCAGTCATCTTGTGGGGACACATGGTGCTGATTAAGCTTAAAATGGCAAATAATGATATAAATTAACTGGCTAGTTGTAGACTGCTTATGATCCCTAGCTTAGCAAGATTTTGTTACCTCGTCTGAAAAACATCAACTCAGGCAATCAGGTCTAAAGCTTTCAGGAACACATTTAAGGAAAGCCAGTGGTAACATTGCTAATGATTTCTCCTCCCTGCTCCCAGATGCTTCCAATCTTCCCCATTCTCTCTTTCTCGTAACAGAGGAGAATTACTTGCTGTTACTCATACTGTAGCTCTTGGCATGCTGGAACTGCTCGTGGGTTTTCATTCCATCTGTGGACGTGTTCTCTGTCCTCTGCACTCTTTGGGTTTGGTTTGGGCATGTCTTTGTGACTGACCTATGCCACAGAGATTGACTAGTAAAACCTTCTCTGTCAGGCTGTGAAGCTGAGAAAGCTGCAGTGATGCTGAGCCTCATTTCCTCCATCTGTGAAAAGCTGAAAAAAACGTGGACTGAAATATTCCCTGTCTTGTTTCAGAAGGATTGCAAGCTGCCCAGGGAAGGGGTGATCTTCAGCTGAGTACTTGAACAGTACATAGCACACCTGCCTCCAACTTTAGCTGATTTCTCTAAACCACGGTACAACTGATGATGAGAGTTTGTATACCTTGGTTCTAGAATAGCAGAAAGGATTGCAGAAAGGATTACCTATGGAGGGATGAGGTTTAGAAATTACTGTTTTCTGTGAGCTAATATAGCTACCTCAAATATCGTTGTAAGATCTGTCTAAAACCTGAACCAAAGCTGACACCATAGCTGTCCTGCATGCTATATCTTGGAGACTGTTAATTCTGACCTGTATCTTGGTATCCTGGTGGGTATCTTGCTGTGTAATCCCCAAAGACACCTGAGCAAACAGAGTTAAAGCCTGAATCATCTGTCAGACCAGGAATATGTCCATGGCAACTGTTTGGAAATCAGGAACACACTGGTTAGAGAATGCTAGTAGGCTACAGCTTGGCTTCCCGTTCCAGATGTTTCTTTGTAGCACATGTATATTTCATCTTTCTCATTTGTTCCTTTTGGAAGTGAGGTGAGGGAGAGCAGTAATCTATAGAGCCTCCCAATCCAATTTATTTTTTTCCTCCTCCCCTTTTGAAAGTCTTATTTCCCTACTAGATGCAAGCGGTGTGGTCTAACTACAAAATAGATTGTAGTCAATTCTGCCATCTGCTGATGATCTCTTCCGGCTGCTTGCCAGTATGCTTATAATGTGTAGCTAAATCCAAATCAGTTGAGGACATTAGTAGGATTTGGCCTGTGCTATAGGTAAAGAGAGGCAAAATGTGTCCTGGCTTTTGATAAAACAATTATTTTTGTGCTTCTAGAATTATTCTTCATGTTCTAGATCAGCATTCACAAGCAAGAACTACATATGTTTCTGTTACAGCTTTGTTAACTATATTAATCTCTTAATTACTGCTGATTATGAAAAGTAGAAGCTAGGTAGTGTTTTGAATTTGAATGTCCTCAGTTGCTGGGAAATACAGGCAGGAAGAGAGGAATTTAATTTGTAAGGGAGTTAAACCTTGTCTGTGTTGGTATTGGGGCATACCACACTTGCTTCTGTTGTAGTTTGGACAGAGCTAAAACTTCAGCAATGTATTATTTGTCTGCTGATGATTTCATTAGGGGGCCTTCCAGAAACAGGACCTCACAGTGTTTGTGGTTTTGTGGGAACAATTAAAGAACAGAGTGGTACTGTACCCACTGTTGATTTGTATCTGCATTCCTAGTATTTGGGTCTCCAGTGTTTTTTTTTTTTTTTTTTTTAATGTATCCCAGCATCAAAAGCTGCCTCTTGGGCCTAACGATTGACCCTTGAAGGCAACAAAAATGAGAGCAAACCTACAATGAGCCTGCAGCAGATAACTTACAAAACATGCTGTAAAGTTACAATACTGAAACAATCTCTGAAGATAGGCCTCCTTTATTTATTTTTATGTTACTTCTTTCTATAAAAGAAACTTTTACTGTGTCTGCAGTAGTCAGGATGTAAATACTCTCAAATCATCTACGTGATATCAGTCCTCATTTTTTAGGATAGGCTGGTCACTGGAGAAGAGGGACAGTGACATCTGATATATTGCCCATCAGGCTGCATTGTGTTTTGCATCTTCCTGAAGAAGATACAGTTAATTGTTTAGAGCAGAAGTTCTAGCTGGGCTGTGTTTCTGGTGTGGCATTGTTTACATGGTACTCCTAATACTATATTTTAATTTCTTTTTGGTGGCTGAATATATATGTATATGTAGAACATAGAATTAGCAAAGGAATGACCACTGAAGTTTTTAAAACACGTGCATGCTGGCAGGTAGGGTATGAGAAGGATTTCAAGGAAATGGGAAGTATGGTGATATTTTAATAAACTGTACCCAAAGAACATGCTTGTTGAGGAATTTATCTGTGAGATCTGCTTAGAAAGTGGTACCTTCTAGTATTGAATTCCCATGTCTTGTCTGTCTTACTGCCATGTTATTCTTTAAAGTATTGTTGATAACTGCAGGTAACACCTGTCTTGGCACAGTTGAAGCCAAGATTAGAGATACTTCTTGGTGCTCTTCCCATTGTTTTTTTACACACTGCTGTTTCCCAGCAGAGGCACCTGGAAACTCAAGGACACACCTGTAGGATTTTCTTTACTCTGGATTCCTCTACAAGTTGTACTGTGGCTTGGCCTCAATTTCTACTAGACATGTCTTAGGTAAAGCTACCAAAGATTAGTGTAAAAGCCTAAGGAAGCCTATAGAAAAATCTGAGTAGGCATCAGATAATGGAAAAATAACTTTGAAATTTGTATGAAAAGCAGTGGGACTCCAGAAACCCTGATGCAGTGCAAGGAAGAGATATTACACAGCTTCAATCTGCAGTATGGTTTCATTCTGTTAAATGGCATTTACTTTACAAAAAGGCTCTCCACCTTCTTGCATCATGCTATGCTGATACCTTTGTGTTTTAACTGAAATTCAGAAAGCACCTGGTAGTTGAGGAAGTACACAGAGGGCGAGCATTTTTCAACAACTGTGGTTTTCCAAATACACTTTGCTTATTGCTTTCCAGTTCTAGATACTCCCCCTCTTCCTCCTTCGTAACTGGAGAAGCAGAAATTTACCATTTATTAACAACACTTAACATTCTCAGTCAAAAAGACCAGCTGTAAGCTGGGGTGAGGGAAGGGAGGGGAGAGAGTGAGTGGGTATGAACTAAAGAGGTTCTTGGACTCTGCAGTAATTCAAGTTCTGGCCTGGATTACTGCCAGCCTCTGGGGGTTACAGTGCTGTGGGAGGAGAAAAGGGGTAGATACCGAGATTTATTTAGCAGTTTAATTCAAGGGGTTTGTAAGCCTTTGAATGGTGAGCAATCAGCCCAGTAGGGGAGCTCTTCCACTGTGTCTTGTGATGTGTGCTTGCTATTAAGTGTTTATAGCAGAATGAAAGCATGTTGTGTTAAAACACTGGGTACTTAACAAGCGGCATGCCTCTTGGCTAATCTAGCAGACATCCTGTGTTTAGTTGGAGAGGTATAAGAGGTCAGCATGGGCTTTTTATTATTTTTTTTTTAAATAATGTTTTTTAAGTTCTTGTTGACCTCTGTCATCTTATGAAATAGCTGAAAAGTCAAACTCACAAATTCAGCAGGTTTTCTTAAAACCTTAAGTGGTTCACTGACATAGACACTGAGGAAGAGGGCATCAGTGTCTCCTTACCATGCCTGAATGCCAGCCAGTATGCATGGCTTCTTACTTGAGCAAGTGTCTAAATGGAATAGATGACATAGATGAAGGGATCAAGTACACCCTCAGCAAATTTGCAGGTGACATGGAGCTGAGTGGTGCAGTTGACACACCTGAAGGACAGCATGTGATCCAGGGGGACCTGGACAAGCCCGAGTTGTGGGCCCAAGGGAATTTCATGTGGTTTAACAAGACCAGGTGTGAGGTGCTGCACCTTGGTTGCAGCAGCAGCCCCCAGTCTGTGCAGGCTGGGGGATGAATGGATTGAGAGCAGCTCTACCAAGAAGGTCTTGGGGATTCTGGTGGATGAGAGGCTGGACGTGGGCCGGGAATGTGCACTTGCAGCCCAGAAAGCCAGTCATGTCCTGGGCTGCATCAAAAGCAGTGTGGCCAGCAGATCGAGGGAAGGGATTCTGCCCTCTACTCTGCTCTTGTGAGACTGCACCTGGAGCACTGCATCCAGCTCTTGGGTCCCCAGCACAGGAAGGACATCAACCTGTTGGAGTGAGACCAGAGAAGGTCCACCAAAGTGATTAGAGGGATGGGGCACAACTCTGATGAGAAAAGGCTGGGAAAATTAGGATTGTTCAGCTTGGAAAAGAGAAGGCTCAGGGGTGACCTAATTATGGCCTTCCAGTACCTGAAGGGAGCCTATGAGAAAGATGGCAGGCTCTCTTTACAAGAGCATGTAGTGACAGGACAAGGGGGAATGGGTTTAAACTGAGTAGGTTAAATTAGATATTAGGAAAAAATTCTTTACTGTGAGGGTGATGAGGCACTGGAACATGTTGCTGAGAGAAGCTGTGGATGCCCCATCCCCAGAAATGCTCAAGGCCAGGTTTAATGGGACTCTGAGAACCTTGTCTAGTGGAAGATGCTTCTGTCCACAGCTGGGGGGTTGGAACAAGATGATCTTGAAGGTCCCTTCCTACCTAAACCATTCTATGATTTTTTTTTTTTAGTGGCCTTTAAATAATAGGGGTTTGTACCATTTATTTATTCCTGTTTTCAAGTAAAACTTTTAAGTTTATCCTATTCTATTCTGTGTCTGACCTCTTCATTTTTGGAAATGTGCTATCTGGGATGGCAAGAGAATGTATTACCTGAAGGTATTAAATCTTAGCCAAAGGTGCTTATCTGAAATTTCATTTGTATGGTTGTGTTAATTGAGTGTAAATAAAATGCTTCTAAAGTAGTCTGACATAAAATGTCATCTTTTCAAGACAGATGTCCATGGCTGTCAGGATAGGTAGTGGTAAGATGCCTTTGGGATACAGGAGTGTTGCAATGTGCTTTGTGAAGTATTTTAGTGTCAAAGTGAGTACATAAAGTGCTATGTAATCATATATCACCAAAGATTGTTGACATATAAGTTTGGAAAGACAGAGTAGCAAGAAGAGTTCTCTAACTAAACACTTAAAATGTACAACATTAGATGTGATTAAAGAGGTGGGAAATAGCATACGAATTTTTCCTGATTTGTTTGTTTTGTCCAGCTACATCTTGTGAATTCCTTCCTCCTATAGGCACAGAGTACAGAGGAAAGAATAATGGTCAACTCATCATGCAGCTTCTGTGCTCAGATGGGGAGTTTAAAAATATTTTATTAGGCTTTCCTTCAGTTGGCTGTAGGGACAAAGCAGTTCTTTAAGACTAGTGTTTAAGGACTGTGGAGTGGAAAGGAGCAGAGCTCCTGGGGAAAATGAAGGATCTGTTTCTGCAGAGGAGTTGGTCTGGTGCAAGCTGGTCTTAGAGCTGTGTAGCTGCCAGGACTTGTGTGTGTTGTAAGGGAGGAGAGAGAGAGGCTGATGTCTCCGGATTCAAGACGGCAGATTTCTGTGCTGCTGTGGGAACTGGCTGGCAATTCCTGAAAAAGTACAAGTCCCTGCCCATGGGGACACCCTCATTTCTGAGACCAGAGTCTCTGCACCAGAGTATCTGTCACCTGGTGCAGGTAAGAATTGCATTTGTCCCAAATCTTTGGAAAGTGCTACTCCTGCTTTGGTGATATCTGCTTTGGTTTAGATCAGATATATAAGGGAATGGCTTTCTCTTGCAGTCTTTTATTTTGTTCCCCATGCAGCAAATGTTGTGGTTCTACTAAATGCTAGCAGCTGCTGATAACAGACAGGTGTCAAGCCTGCCACTGGTTCCTGTTCAATATGAAAGTGTGTTCAAGACTGCCACATCAAAGCATTAACCATATAGTGATATACTTACCTCCTTCCAGCTGTGTTTTTTTAAGAAGTATCTATTTTTGCCTTCATATTCTGTTTCCATCATATTGAATTGAATGTTTTATAGAATTAAAAAAAAAAAAGAAAAAAAATCTGTTTCAATACAGCTTTCCAAATAGTAGGTACCAAGCCCACTCTACCTTCTTTTGTCTGTAATACTCAAATACCTTCTGCAAGTCATTGGTACCACTCATGTCTTTGCACTCTTTAACCTCTGGAGAGGTTATTATTAACAGTCTTTTCAGTAGACATGGCAGGAGCTGTTAAAGTATGTTTTTCTTACAGGTAAATGAATGTTTACCTGCATGAAAGTCAGTGCAGCATTTTGGAGCCAGAAGAATCTTGGGTGTTAATAGCAAGAGTTGTGAAATATGCAGCCAATCTCTGAAATAGTTCCAGATCAACTCTGAACATATTGAACACTGTATGTAAACAACAGTGTTTGTGTTGGAGCTGGATCAAAACTCTCTTTTCTTCTGTTTAAAATAGCTGAAGAATAAACAGGTTAGTGACTAGAGATTAACATTCATTTTAGTAATTTCAGGTCTGCTTGATTAGGAGTGGGCTTCTTTCCAGGCTTTACCTGTTTCATGTCGGCCTACCAAACTGCAGGGCATGCAGGTTCTGAAAATGAGTATTCAGAGTAGCAAGAGACAGCATTCAGCGAATGTGAATCTGGAGATCCACTTGCAGGAAAATATACTTTAAAACAAGCCAATATACTTCAAAACTTATAGCTGATCTTTTGTTGCACTGAAGAACTGGCTCCTTTTAAGTTGTTGGTTCATTGCTGATCCAGGATATTTTACTCCTTAGTGATTTACTTTAACAACCTTTTCTAGGAAACTTTCCTGAGTATTTTTTAGAAATAGAAATACATGAGAAATTACTTGCAATTCATTCACTATTTACATGCCAAGGAACTTGAATAGATGGTAGTAAAGGCCTTTCATGGTTTGTATTGACTAGCATGTTATGCTGTGTGGCTTTTCCTGTGTTCTTCCTCCTGCTACAGAACAAATGGTAATGGCATACACTTGGGCCCAGAAACCCAGTGCAAAGTGTTTTCCTATGTGAGTGGAGACTTACACATCTGACACTGCTAGCAGAAGATATTCCCATGTTTGTTATCTATCTTATCTGAAGGGCAGTTGTGCGGTGCAGCCTCCCATTGGTGAGGTTTGGGATGAGCCCGTTGGAAGGAGAGATGCTGTGAAAGTCGTGTACTGCCTATAGCACACCTATCTCTCACACACACAGAGTGTTCTGGGTTGGTATGGATAATGCCACACAGAGCCAGGATCAAAACTGGGACTAGGAAAGCTGGCGTAGTGTGTGAAACCTGCAGTGATCCCTGAGGTAACGCTTTGTGCATCAAGTTCTCTGTCCCTGGTAGTAAGGAATGGAAGTAGGACATGTGGTAGATTAAACTGCACACAGTATCTCCATTGTAAAGTTCCTTCTATACTGAATACTGGATTTATCTGGACTTTTTATTACGTAAACCATTCTGGCTTTGGCTCCTCCTTTGGAGCGATTGCTCTCCTAGTCAAATTCCAGGACCACCATAGCACTATTTTACATCTGGTGTGGTGTGTGTGTGTTTTTTTCTTTCTTCTTAATTTTTTTTTTTCCCCCTTCAGCTTTTCATTTCTTAGAGAAAAACAAACTATGTCAAACAGCAAATTAAAGCAAACCACAGCTTCATTTGGCACTTTTTCCAAAGCAAACCTGTCATGCCTCCTACCTTTGAGGAACCTACATATTTTGCAGAAATCTAGGTTATAGATTTATTTTTTTATTAGTAAGATCTGCTGTGGTATTGTAACCTGCTGATGATAAATGCACATCTTAATGATCAGTTGGTTGTTGATTATATAGGAAAAAATTTAGCTCCTCCTGTGTTTTGAACATTGGTATTGACTACTAAGCAGAAATACTATTTTGATGTGATGATTTTACTTAAGAAAAAAATCAAACTAGAACAAAACTAATCTTTGTCTTTAAGTCATCCTCTCTTACTAGATACAGTACTGAGGAGCATCAGGAGAACTAGTTAGTATCCCAAAGACTTGCCTGTTAGCATTTAAAAAAGCAAACCACTCTGTAACAGTTACTGTATGTCTAGATTCCCTTTTTCTGAAGTAATTGAGATAGTTTGGCTTTCATTATTAGATATAGGAAAAGGTCATAATTGAAGTGATGGGTTTTAATGGATTTTCTTTCACTGATTTCATTCTAGATAGGTTTATAGAAGAAAGAAGAGGAATACTCTAAGTCAACTTGAAGTACCATGTTGCAATTTGGTGGTAAATGACACTGATGGATCTTTTTCCTTATACATACTCTATACTTTGAAAAAATCTGAAGGATAAGTTTGACTTCCTGAAGGGAAGTGTAGGGATTTGAGAACTGACAGGTCAGCTGTAAAATACTTGAGTTTGTTAGGTTTCTTCAGAGATATCTGTGATGTGGTGGCAATATATGGAAAAGATCGAGCTGGTTAAAGATGTGACTCATGGCAATCCATAAGGTATTGTATTTGTTTAGGAGAGTTGCTGCTTGTAACCTCTCAAAGAAGAGATCATGAGAATAAAGTTAAAGAAAATATGTCGAAAGTCTAGGGTTTTGTCTGAGTTGTACCTGTGAGTCTTAGGTATGTATTATAAAATCAGAGAGCACACTGAAGGCATCATGTTGTTTATATTACAATGCAAATACCCAGTTGCATGGAGCTATGTGTTTGATAATTAGGTATGGTTTTGTTCTTGTCAGTACTGACTGTTCTCAGCATAATGACTGGGATGTGAGAAACAGGATAATAAAAAGTCAATGTGAAGTCAGTTATTTGAAAATACATTTTGCTTCCTTCTATAAAGTTCAAGAGTTCAGAGCATTTTTGAGAAAAGTGTCATACCAGCAAGCGATGTTGTACAAAAGTGTGTTAAGAAATATTAAGCCTGAAAAAAAGTTGCTTAACTGGTGGTTTCAGAGTCTCTTTCGCAGTTTTCTGATTGTAGCTGGAAATGTTCATCAAGATTTGATTTCTGTCATTTCTGCTTTAGTGGCTCAAAGTCCTTGAACTACTTACTGCTTGTGTTTTCTTTTCCTAAACAGGATGTCCACAAATGACCATTTAATTGCACGTCCCCTGGCTTGTGCTTTTCCAGGTTGCTTTGACTTCTGCTTCCAAGTTCTGAATCCCTGTTTTGTGTGTACCAGGCGAGTTCCACTTTGAGCTTTAGTTTGAGTCTTAACCTTTCATTCAATATTCATGTGGGCAGCTTGACTGGACCTCCAAACTGATTTTTTGGAAGTGAAGTTCCATAGGAAATAGATCGAGCTGATTAGGATGTGTCTGAACTCCCCTGGCTGGGATAACAAACTTGAGAGAGTAAACGGTACCATGAGAATTTAGTCAAAATAATTCTTGCAGAAGAAGCCTGTAGATGTGCTCTCTGTGCATGGTAGGAAACCTACTTAAACCTCAGTAAAGGATTCTACTGAGATGCTATTATAATAGATTTGGTAGATTTAACCTTGAAATTTTGTGTCTGAGAATGTAAGGCTCATTTGTAGGATTGAGAGAGACTTCAATGACCCCTATCTTAACTCAGCTGTCAGAAAGACAAATTAACCCCTTTCCAAAATCTTTCTTATCATTCATCACTTCTGGTATAGTCTGAGAACTCAACTGTTCACTTTCAGTTGCACACAAACATGCTGCTTGTGTATGATAAGGAGGCATTTGCTAAATAATTTTGGGAAATGAACGCTAAGACAGGTAAGTTAATTTGGGAACATTTTGGTTAGTTTTCCTCCCTTATTCCCCAAATTACAAGTCTGTTACAATACACTGGTTTACCTAAAAAGTTACAGTAGTTCTTAGTATGAATGAAATATATGTCAAGTTAAATTAAATTTATTCTTTGGATATTGCAAGCCCATGCCTATTACTTCAGAACCTATCTAGTAACAGATCTAGGAGTAGAAATAACTTGTAAAGTTTTTTAGTTGAATGTCTCGCATTGGTCACTACAGGTTCTCATAGGTTAGTTTTTTGTGTCTGAAGTGGGGAAAATAATTCCATTGTATGTAACTTTTCCTACTTCCTTTATTTCTCCCTTATTGGGAAAGAGCTGCATTCAAGAACAGCTCTTATTTTGCAGCTGAATGCTGCTTAGGTTTCTCATGGATCAGAAGTGGGTGGAGGAGGATGTTTTGTTTTGGTACTTAGATATTTTTGGGTTTTGTTAAAACATTGACATTTTTTAGTATGGCAAAAATTTACATTTTCAGATTAATTTCTTGCAGTGTATTAGAAGTCAGTTTAGATCTTCCTGTTAATATGTACTGCTTCTTAGACTTTGTACATTTTAATAGTATTCACTTATTTACTATTTTAATAGTGTATATGTCTATTTATTTGCTTCTCTGGTGAGGAGGCTAGCTGGGAGTTGCTTTGTTCTTCACTGTAGTCTTTGACTGATTCTGAGCTAACAGATAGGGAAGCTGGAAGCAGCAAAGTTTATATGGAGAGTTTTATCACCTCAATACCAGTGTAAGAAGAAAATAAAAGTCCCAGAAACTTGCATCTGAGTATATTTTTTCCTAAACCGAGGAGTTGAGACTATTGTTTGAGCAAATTACTTGCTATGATCATGCATTTCTCTTTTGATGCATTGGAACAGAAGCTCAGAAAGACAGTTTTGAAGAAAAGTTAGGCTTACAAAGCTTAAAAAGAAAGGTGCAGTCATGAGAAATGATTCTAAGAGCAATTCAAGGGAAAAACCAAAACACAAAGAATGAAATATTATGAGTTATAATGCTGTAATTTTTAATCTATTCCACAGACTGCATTTCAGTCTTCATGCATAAATTTTAGTGTAGCAGTCTTAATATTATTTATGCAGACAGCTTTTAAGTCACCCAAGTTGATTTCATTATCGTGGGATAACATTCTCAGTTCATTCCACTCATTCCCAAATATTCCTTTTTGAAGTTCCACTTAGCTTTGCAGGTAAACTGCAATGTTTCATATCTCTTGCATGCTTCATGCTGTACTGATTTCTTTGGATCTGCTTGCACAGATAAACTCTTGGCTGCTTAGGAGCTGCTGTAGGTAAACACAGAGCATTTGGTGTTTCAGGCTTCAGACCTTAGCCCTCCTCTGATGTACTTACTGGAACGTGGATGTGAAGTTTTGAAGTCAATAAGCATTCTGGACATAGTTTAAAATAAGAAAAAGTGAGAATTCCTGCTCTTATGTTTGAGAATGTTTTAGGAAAAAACCTGAACTGCTCTTTTAGAGGGCGTGGTGTGTTCTGAGAGACTATTGGCACAGTAGAGACACAAAACTACTGTGTTGAAAGATCAACAGGAGAAAATGGCTGTGAAGATAGACAATCTACAGAACTTCTATGGCACAGAACTTCTTACCCAACTCTGTTATTAAAGGTCATAGGTTGTTGTTCAAGCACTTTTGTCCTACCTTGTAACATGAATGAGAGAATAAATAATGTCAAGAGCTGCTGAACTGATGACTTATTTCCTTCTCAATAGTTCCAAGTGGTTGCTTTTAGGTTTGTTTTTAATTTTCATTGTTTCCCTTCTTCAGTATTTGAATACATGAGTTTGTTCTGTTTATTAGCTCTTGAATCTGGAAAATATCCTATGGCATGGAGGCCCCAGCTTGTAGCTGACAGAAGTTCAAGAGTAAAGGAGAAATATTCTGGGTTATTGTTGATGGAGACTTATCTCAGGAAATTCTTACTGAAAAGAGTTTTAAAGTAGATTAAATCTTTCCACAGTTTGATGTCATAATGAAAAGTACAAAAGTCACCAAGCCTTCAAAAATCAATAGACTGATGTAATACCAACTTCCATAACATGACACTTCAATTTTAAAAAATATTGTCCTAGTTCAGCAGGTGGGACCGGTTATCACTGTGTGGGGGGTGATCAAAGCTATGTATTCTACCCTCTCTATTC
>JAWWEW010000112.1:36347498-36459543 GCA_035583185.1 Anabacerthia variegaticeps | reverse complement strand
GCAGTTTTCTCTTTGTGTCAGTATATTTATTGTAATATTTTTTCATTAAATTGTAACTCTGACTTATAAACTCTCTTCTGGTGGGTCCATTTCTCCTGCTGGTTTACCTTTAAAACCAGCACAAATATATTGAAAATTTTGCTGTCTCTCAGTGTCTGTGTGAGAAGGAGGTGTGGGGGATAGTGTTTATATATTCTGAAAGTTTGGTACATTGTCTCTAAATAGCTCTTACCACCTCCTGGTAGTGTCACCATGTTGACCCTACACAACCTCTAACAGGTGCTGTTCTCCCCTTCAGCCAGTCTCCTGCTCTCCCAGAACCTGTTGAGATCTTGGGAAGGTATTTCCTTTTCTGACAAATGGCAGGGCTGAAGGGAATCGTCTCCAGGCAATGTTCCCTGTCCTTTTCCCCCCAAGCTATTCTGCTGGGCAGAAAAGAGGAATGTACTCTCCTTCTCCAAGAAGGGAAAAATGCACTTCCCAAAACCTTAACAATCAAGTTCTACTGGATCAAAGTGTCTCTATTGACTTAGTGTGTTCAATGTTCAAAATGTTTTTTTTTTTTTTTCTTTTGAGGGAAGAGTTAACAATGTGAGTGCTTGAATGAATAAAACAAGCTTTAAAGCTTTAAAAATCACAGGACAACTTTGCCAAAGAAGTGTGACAGCAGCTGGAAACACTGATGTACTTTGCAGTTATATCAGAGATTTTTTCTTGTCAGTGGCTTGCTCTGGTTTTGTGATTAGGAGGTTATTAACTGATTGTATAGTACCTTTTAACAATTATTTGGTCTCTAGTCTAATTTACATTTAAAAGCCAAAGGAAAACAACCTCCCAAACAAAAAAAATCATACCCACAAGTAATACTTTTTCTGTTTCATAAAGAAACAATTGGGTTCTATGATTGAACCATTTTTAATTTGTCTGCTACTTTAAAAAATATTTTTACTGCTTTTTTTCCCCTCTTCACTTCCCTAGCTGAAAAGCAATGCAATGAATATAGCTAAGGCAATTTAACCAGGCTTGCTTGAGCTGATTCATTAATAAGTAGGTGGGCTAGAGAGTCAGAAAGGTACTAGAGAAATGGGCAAGGACCAGAAGAATACTGAGGCAAATCTTTGCCTATTAACTTCAGGTGAGAGAAAGAAATCAGTCTGTGAAGGAGCAGTTCTCTCTTAGGCTTTAGGTTTGGTTTTGCCTCTTACTCACTGGAGATGATGATTAATTTAGTCTTGAAAGGACAGAACTCATCAGATCTAGCAGAGAAATAGTGTGAGTGTGGACTGTTGTCTTGCCTGAGAACTACTGGAAGTCTCTTCATGCTCTCCCCTATTAGGCCATCTCCCATATTGTCCCATGGTTTCTTTAGTGCCTGAAAAAACCTGGTGCTTTAGGGTATCTCAAGACAGTTGGGCATCAGTAGTCTCTTCAGTGGTTTCAGCCCACAGAGATTATTTAAAGGACCAAGAGAAATCAAAATGACCACATTTCCCTTGAAATAACAGTTCTGAACCTGAATTTCCCATCAGCTTGTAAGCATTGGTGTGTGTATATGTCAGGTACTTGTGTGTGTCTTTCTGTATACCTGAGTTTATAAAATTATCAAATGGATAAGAACAAGAATAATATAAGTATTGTAGTCTGAGCAGAATTACCCACAAATGGAAGATCTGGGGATTCTCCCCCACTCCGCCCCATTTTTTTGCCATTAGTGGGTGTTTTCAAGAAAATACTGTGTTCTAGTGAAAACCTAGCATTTGATTTTTCATATGCATGCACATAATCCACTCAAGATATTCCCTACTCACCTCATCAAACTCCATTCCCTCCTTCCATTTAGGAAATTCAGTGTTCTCTGAAGCCCAGATAGGGGATATCAATCATGTTCAATATTAGGTTACTTGCAGAAGAGAGTCATTACCTTTAATGTGTAATAACTGTGCCATGAAGATAATACAATAAAATCCAAGAAATGTAATTTAGAAAGGCTTCCTGCTCAAGCTAAAAAAAAAATAAAATGTTATAATCCCATCCTTAGGGTCACAGAAAATCTTGTTTATTTTATTCCTTCTACTTTGTTTATGCCTTTTGGGGCTTCTTGCAGAGTAATGCATCATCTGCCTGGGATGGTTTCAGTGTGGGTCTGCTGCATTCAGCTATTTCTATAGAAACACCCAAGAAATACTTGTTATTGTAGTATAGCTGTTGTGCTAAAGGCTGTGCAGCACGGAGAGTAACTGTTGTGTTGGATTGTGAATTGTAATGGTCCTGCCAAAAATCTTACAATTACATGGATTACAGGGAATAGGACTACACTACTTTTGACGTAGGTGTGAGTGGTGCCCAGACGGAGATACTGGAAATGTGAAAAAATAAGCAATTTTTTGTGGTCAAATGTGCCCCCAGGGAAGCAAATGGCTGTTTTTTTTTTGGAGTGACTTCAGTGGGAGTGAGGGTCAGGGTGTGAAGCTGCTGTTACTGCTTTTGTACCTTTTCCTTTGGCTTCATTCTCCTGCACTAACACACTAGTGTGCCTGGCTGTCCGTCTGAAAGGGAGAAAGACAGTGTTAGCTTTAGAAGACAGAGTAATGAGGAGATAAATAGCAAAGAGAACTTTTCTTTCTTGGAAAGAGCAGTGTAACCTAGTTATTTCAACCAGTATTTTGTAAGAGATTCCCAGCTCTGACTGGATTTCTTAGGAACCATTTAATGCAGTGCTTCAAGGGTTGGGTTTTTTTGTGGTTTGTTATTATTATTATCATCATAATCATCATCACCATCAATTTTTATTTAACTCAGCAGTGGCAATGGCAGATCCAGGCTCTGTGGTTTTAGACTTTAACAGTGTTTTTCCACTCCTAGAGATGATGTGACTGGTAGATGTCCTTGAATGAAGAGATCGTTCCTTTTTTTTCCCCTCAGCATCTTGGGTTAAAATTCTGACTCAGCTGCCAGAATTTTTCTCCCTTCGTTTACTTTATTGGCAAATGTTTGCATTTCCAAAACTTTTGGTGAACAGTTCATTTTAATTTTATTTCATTACTTTTATCTCTTTTGTGTACCTCCTTACCAGGTTATATATTGTTCTACTTACTATAATCCAAATTTCAGCAACTAACAGTTCCTGCTAATTTGATAGATTAATTTTTCTGTGTTGGGGTTTTCAACAGGGAGGTTTCCATGAACTAGGAGCTCTAGAATTAGGGCTCTATAATTAAAGATGGTAGTCTTCAGTTAGCAGGTGTGCCTTTGCTGTCATATATTTTGATGTTAAACTTTTAAGGGGGTTCCTACTATTTTCTGTTGGAATATGCTTCATCCTGCTTTTATCTCTAGTTGTTCATACGTTGGAGAGCGAAGCAGCCTTGTTAGGTAAAGTTGACCTCTGGATTTACTCCTTTATTCCCTCTAGATGCATACTTATAAGTAAGCAATGCAAAGTAATAAAATTGGTCAACTGAACTCAAGTCCCTCTAGATCTAAAATTATAACTAAGCAGTTGATGGAGTTTACAGGTACTGGTTCTCTGTATTACTGGCAGAGGTAGTGATCAGTGTTTGGGAGGGAAATCTAAACAAGAACAAGAGTACTACTGGAAAAACATCATTGAAGATTTTACTCCAGGTGCGAACAACAGAAACCACGACAGCTAACCAACCTTCTGACCCGCTCCTACATGAAGGCTTTGGTCAGGTTGTATGGTGCTGAGGGGCCTCAGGTAGGTTCCATTGGGAAGAAGTGGACTGTTAGTAAAGCTTCTAACAGTGTCTTGCCACTTCTGCTCACTTAATAGTCAACTCTGAAATGTGATGCTTCAGTAGGCAATATTAGGAATTCTTATTTAACAGTCCTGCTTCAGTACAGTGGTATGAGTTTGTAGTTTCACTGGATAATTCTTCATATATAAATAGTTTGAAAGAAAACTGAACAAATTTGGATTTTCTCTCTATGACGAATGCCTCCTTTCCCCAAAGCTCTAAAAAAATTAGCTATCAATTAAAAGCAGAGGCAGCTGAATATACAGAAATCTCACCTCTTTTGCTTAATTGTATTTCTTCCCACATGTGCAGCCAAAACTCAGAGTGAACTTGCTCTTAACTATCCTCATCATATTGATGTTGTGTTGTCTCTGGATACTGAAATAATCCAGTAAATGTGCTCTCTGCTTAAGTGCAACTTTAATTTGAAAATCACATCCATAGCAGTTCTCAGAAATCCTATCTGAAATTGCTAAGCATGATTGCTCATGCTGGAAGTGCTTAAAAAAAATCAGTTCAGTCAGACAGCAGAAGCTATTTCAAGTGACTTTCCTAGCCAATGTTTGTTACACAGCACGGGTCAGAATTAGAGTCCCTGCACATCAAATATAGTCAACACGTAGATTATTCTGTGGAGTAGGCATCTTGACAAATCACTGTGGAATAAATTCTTAAAGAGAATCTTTGTTGATATACCCTAGAAAAATGTAAAGTAGATTTGTCAAATTGTATCTGTTGTGAATTAGTGTCTTGGCTTGAATTAATAAGAGAAAAGTATCTAGAGACAATTTTCTGGATGAAACTTGTTGATGCAATGTCATACTTAATAATAATACTTAATCCATTAAATATTTTTTCTTAATACTGCACCTATTGCTAGTCAGCACTAGTTAGATGTTTATTATTTTTCTAGCCTTAAAAATTTCTGAGATTCCAGGAATCAAACTTTGTTTCTCCCTATAATAAAATAAATATTGCACAAATAAGAGAGTAAATCTGTTGCCTATGTATACGCTTGTGGTTGACTATCAGATTTTGCTTAACTGGAAACTGCATCTGAGTAAGAGCACTAGTCTTTGGAAAGATGTTGGCACGTCATGAATCCTGACCCGGTACTGGAGCAAAGTGTGTGTGCATGGACAAATCAAGATAACTGTATTTTACAGTAAATTAAACAGGGTTATGACTAAGTCTGCATTTCCTTAACTGTTCTTGTAAAATTTGTCTCAAATGCATGGTTATATTTGTTGCTTTAACTTTTCATGAAACCAAGGCACCATAGCCTTAGTTACAAATCATTTCAATTTGTCCTGGGCCTTCTCCATGTGCCAGATGAAGAAGAATATGCCATCCAGTGTATTCTGCAGCTTCTTGGACTAGGATTGATTTGAAAGATAAAAGTCTTAAAATTTGTCAACCAGCTGAGGTAGCTCATATTTCTCAGGTTAAGTCTCTGCTGAACTGGTTGCAGATCCCAGTGGCTGGAGTGGCTAGTACTCAGGTCCCCAGCATTCCTGTTTGCTTGTACGTGAAACAAAAAGCCTTCAGTGAAGCTTCGAGTTGGTTGGAGGTCGTGTGAAAAAGTGGCTCATAGTATCTTTTTGTGGAATTCTGTAAGCTGTGAGTTCTCTAAGAGGACTGAACATAATCACAGACAGCAAATGAGTATTAGCACTGCAATTTAGGAGTAATATCTCTCACTTCAGTACTTCTTTCTTGAGAGTTCTAAAGTGAGAGATGCCATCAGAACACCCTTGAATTGTAGTGGAAACTGGAGGTCTTTGCTCTACTGACACCCATTTTAGCTCTGACTGTAATTATGGCTAGGAAAGAAGATGGATGTAACCAGTTTAGATCTTATAAGCAAAATGAGACTAACTGTGCTTTGTTAAAGAATGCCAGTCTGGAGATTTCTCATTTTATGTGTTGTTGGAGAATATGCCCACTTCAATTTGATTATTAGTTTTCTGTGTTTGCAATTTTTAAAACTGAAATAGCTTGTTACAGAGATTATTTTTATGGCAAACCTTGTAAATAACTTTGCTTAAAGGAGTATTTCTCTTGTTTTCTTCACGCTGCTGTCTTTCACTGTAAGACTGCACAGTAGTGGATAATGTCCCTTTTCTTAGGTTTATTTTACTTACTGTGCATAAACCCACATAACAAAACCAAGACTCAGGTAAAACTAGATAGGCTTTGTCTTCATGTATGTGTGTCTATGAGGTTTTGTGGTTTCCTCTGAAATGGAAAGTGGACTTAGAAGTGCATGTTCTACTTCTGTAACTTGGCAGCCGAACGTCATGCAGGAGATCCTGTAAAACTGGGAAATAAATTTTTTTTCTCTGAAGGGAGGGGCGATCTAGGGCTCTGACTCTTTTGTTCTTTGAATAGCAGTCTGCTTTTGTTTTGCTTTGAGAAAATGATTCTGTGGTCTGTTTACTGTGACCAGAATCTCAAGCAAGGAGAGATGGAGAACTGGTAAAACCATCTGTCTATTGCTCCCAAACACAGTTTGTTCGGGTTTGTGATTTTAAAAAAAAAAAAAAGGGCACATTAAAATCCTAAAAATACACATACTTAAAGAGCATAGATTTTACTTTGAACTCTTAATGTGACTGCAATGGCTTGAGCAAAGTTAATTTAGTTCCATAGTTTAACCTTGTCTCTGTACCTTATGATTTCATTTAGCTTTGGATTTTGTTGTGATAGTTTTGCACAGTGCTAATTAAAATCTGCACTGGGGAAAATGGGGATAGAGGCATCAGTAGTGTCAGAAGATGTGGGCACAACATAACTTAGCTTTTCTTTGGCTATCTTAGATTGAGCTGGTTGCCTGATTTTTATGTTGTTAGTTATCTGTGACTAGAATTCTGTCAAATAAATATATACACACACACAAAGTGGTTCTGCTAAGCTGAGTTTATTATTTTTATGTGGGTCTATGTAATGTCTTAGTTCATTGTTTTAAGATCAGCAGAGATGTGAAACATATGGAGCATGCTTAGTAGGACAGGGTAGTGTTAACAAATTCTTCTTTTCCATTTGCTAGGTTTAAATTTGACAGTGGTTCCTGAGCTGTGGCTCACAGTGTATTTGTTAGTGGTTAGAGAGGAGCAGTGGTGTTCTGTGGCACAGACTGTCTCCAGCTGCCATTTACATTAAGAGAAAGCCTTCCCTAGTGCCAGTCTGTGGTTCCTATAATTTCTGGACTGTTACATAATTACGGCTTGAAGAGGTATAGACTTTGTGCTGTAGGAGGTGGTAGGGACTGTGTCTTCAAGTTCCTTCTGGTAAGCAATGCACTGTTCTGTGAAAGCCTTTTGGAAGCCTTGAATTGCTGCATTTTGCATTTCCTAGAAAAAAAAAATATATATATATCTATAAATCCTGGGAGTTTCATCACATGATTTATTTGAGCCGTTAACTGTTGTGATGAAGGTGATCCCTGAAGTCTTCAGCACAAGCTTGGTAACAGATGACTTTGTCAGAGCGGTATATTGAATCTGTTACAAGCAAATGATATATGACTTGGTCAGATCATGTTTGTCTTGGATTTCTGTTCTCTTGTCGTGGAGATTTTGTTCCACAGCCCTTCACCCGATTATCAAATAAGAACAGATGCACTGGAATTATGTGCCACATATCCATTAGTGTTCAATAAACATTGAAGGTGCAACTTTTTCTAATTTGAATCTAGATTGTCATTTAAATCTATTGACAAAGGAGTTTTTAACTGGGAGACAGAAAAATTTACCATGTTGATGGTGCTTTTCTTGAAGCTCTGTGGTCCCTTTGGGCTGATCAATCAATTTCTTCGAAAGAACAGGATGTGGAGTGGTCATTTGCTCCTTGTTTTCTGCTTCTCATTGGTGGTTGTCTTGTATTCCACTTGGAGTGGGCTTTGGCTCTTAGTTGTATATAAAAATATGACAAAACAAGAAAGAAATACTAATTTTGTATTCATCTTGGAAAAGTATTGTTTTCTTTGTCTGGCTAGTCCAAGAGAAAACAGCAGGACAGTGTTTGTGAGCCAGGCAAATTAGGTTTCTTCTTTAAATTTGTAACAGAAATATTATAGCTTGGACAAAACCAATCAAAGTATCTGACCTGCTTACAGATTCATCAGATTTATTTATTTATTTATTAGTACTTGATGAAGTAAAGCTTGGATAAAACAGATGGAAAGTATCATGAGAACTGGAATAAATAAAGCTTTTGGTAGAAACCAAAGTGTGATTTGATCTAGTAGCCTTTCTTTTCTATTATTTTAACTCTCACTGTGGCATTCAGGGAATAAAATGAGTCTTCCTGTGGGTTATTCATCACCTGTAATTTTCCATAAGTGTTTCTCAAAGTCTCCTGGAGTAACTGTATTTGTTTCACATATCAAAGGAAGTGAGGTCAAATCCTGTTATGGTGTTCTTTTCGATCAGGTTAGAAGAGTTTTCTCATTTTAGAATAAACTTAAGGGGGGGATGGGCAAAAATTTGAAGTAAGGTCCTATCAGCAATTTTTTGCATCTTAAATATTCAACTTAAAATTGTAACTTGCAAAGACCAAGTAAGAGAAACCTTAGAGAAGATGAGCTATGAAAGGCATCCCACAAATATTATGTGCATTTAAATGTGCTTCATGTGAACATTACCATTAGTGGCTCAGGCAAAGACTGTTGCTTGTGCAATAGTGTGTAGGCCTTCACTTCAGTCCTTAATCTTTTCATTATAGAAGAAATTGTATTGTTCTTGTAGCCCATGGAGGTCAAACTGGTCATGCACAACCCCTCTGGCCCCTGACTACCTGGACACTGCCAATTTCCTTCCCCCCACTTCCCTATATATGCAGAAATATCAAGTGGGTTTTTTGTTTGTTTGTTAAACTTTTTTGTGGGATAGTGCTATTGTCATAGCAAACCTACTGTGGGAGGTGTTTGCACAACCTCCATGGGGAAGGTGTTTTGCTGGAGTCCGAGGTACGACATCTGGGGAAAATAAGAGGAGAACCTAGAGAGTGAAAAGTGTTGTCAGGGTATTTGGTTAAGTATGTTCGTAACAGTCCTAGGTTCAAGTCACCTTGCCTGGGCAAGGCAGGGTGTCTGTAAAAGGACTTAAGAAAGTTTACCCTTTTAGAGCCATATTGTATGACACAAAACCTTTGTGGGCAATTGAATAACCGAGTGTGTTGCCTGGTGTTGAGATGGTGGTAATATGCATAAGAGTGTGATGGTCAGAAATGGCCTATGCATTACACAAACAACCAGACTGTTAAGGGGTGGGGGCATGGAAGACTGAAGCAAAATACCATATTTCATAGGCATGCATAAAAACAATTAAGATATTCTGGCTCTTCAAACTCTGCAGAGATATTCTCATTCCATCTATTAGCAGTGGCATAAAGGCATTTTCTACACTAGCAGACCAGATTTTGATGTCTGAAGCTTTATAGTTTCAGCAGTGGCAGTCACTGTGGAACCTGCTGCTCTGTAGCTGGTGTTGCAAACTCTGCTTTTCTGAATTTGTCCTCCAAGTACGTGTCTGGCACAGAGAAGTGTTGGATAGGCTTTTTTGCTGTGTGCCTTACAGATGCTGATTGCAGAATCTCTCAGCAGGAAGTTGTGGAAGAGGACTTTTCAAAAAGGGTGCATATTGCATCAGCAGACAAAGTAAGGTGAGAATTTTACCACAGACTGAACTCTTTGGTCATTGGCAGCAATGTGAATTTTATCGCTCTCTTGGATTTGGTGTGTCCTCTTGGTGGTCCCATTCTTGAGAAGTACAACAGCCTAGATTTGGCTCTGGTCACTCTTGTACTGTTCCTGTAGTTTTGAGAGAAGTCAAAGGACTGGAACAAAACATGTAAAGCATAAATGTAGGCCTAATTTTAAAGGAGCTATTGCTGCATAGTGAGATGTACGCAGAATGGTGGTGGTGGGGATGAAATCACAGTTTAAATAACTGTGGGAATCTTGTTTACTTTTGCCAATGATTTGACAGCTGACTGTTGTCCAAGAACTGGGGCAAGACCATCTGCCTCTAGAGGCCGAGGCATGTCCACAGATGACTGGGCTCTGTTCTGCATGTGGTAGAGAACAGATTTTGTGAATGAACATTCTGTGCTGCTTGCAAAGTACTTACTTCAAAGTTTTTAAAAGTGAAAGTCTTTTGCCAGTTAGGTTTATGAGAAGAAACCTCAGAGACTGGCTTTAGGTTAAATCAAAGAAAAAAACACCCCACCATTTTACAGCTAATCTTTCTGTTTCAGAGGCACTTTTCTATACTCATTTTTTCTCCCAATTGACAGTCAGTAGCTGCCAGATGCTAATAAAATTGTGAGGGATGGAGATGCTGAAATGGCATCCCTTTGGTACAACTAGTGTATTCCAGGAGCAGCCGTAAATGCAATCTGTAAGAAGCAGGGAGCCATTTCACTCTAGCACAGATGGTTTAGTGTGGCTGGAAGAGGAGGGGGGAGAGGATAAACCCCACCTGAGGGCTGACAGGGGAATTGTGGGCATTACAGCCCTGCAGTTGGGATATAGGATAGGGCAACGTTAGAGAGATGTGACGTGCCACAAATAATACACCTAGGTGGGATTTACAGCTCTGTGTTTGTCTGCCTTGGGTATATGGTGTTCACTGTAAATAGAAACCTATCGAACTGCATGAGACAATGTGTTGGCTGTGCTGTTTGCTCAGTTTCCGTAGAAAAAAAAGGAAAAAAAAAAACAACACCCCAAAAAACACCACCACCAAGAAACTCTTTCGGACCATGTGCCAGCCATAAGAGCCAGGCATGAAAGCAGCTTGGCACCAAGGACTGAGGGTTTTTTGTCTCCACCCAACATATACATTTTGGGGTTTCTTTACTGTAATGCCTTCTGTACTCTGTAATATAATTGCTATACTAGCTTTGTTAAAATAGAAACAAAACGGAAAATTGATACAATGACTCCTCTTAACAGGATCATAAGGAGTAAGAACACTTCCTTTTTGTGCCTGGGAACACTCTTTAGGCTGCTTCTGTTGCCCGCTCATGGAATACAAACTAAGGAACACCTGCCAGGCTCCAAGCACCCTTCCCACGTCTAATTCTCAAGACCTCTCTCCTGTGACCCTGTGGAGGGACTCCCTGCTGAGGCAGAGCCTGATTATTCTGCAGAGATTACTTCCAAAATCAGGTGCTAAGTCTCCACCACTGCTGGGGAAGACAACTTAGAAAGCTTTTAGGATTAAATGACAGAGACCGGGCTGATGGGTTCCATTTTCATCCCTGCTTCCATACCACAGTTCCCCCAAATTTTTTGGTGTTGTTACCGCTACATTGAGCTGCAATTTGTGAACAATTGTCTGGCTCTCATCCCACTGTGGTAGGTATTGCTGAAGCCAAGAAGAATAACTTGAGAAGAGGTGCAATAATAGGAGAGACTGGTATTTTTTCCAGTGAAAACTATTTCTCTGCTTCTTTCTTTTGCCCTCTTCCATACTTTGCTCTGGTTTTTGTCGCCCAGAGACCTATATCTTTAAAGCTACATGGACAAGCCACTAAGTTCCAGTAGCAACTCATCAAAGCATTCTTTATAGAGCTTTTTACAATTTGGTAGATAGACCTCCTCATTTAATTTTTCATTTCCACTTCAGATTTTCAATGGAGCCGTAGCTGGGTATGGAGGTAGTGGCCTACTTGGCAACATTTTCCTTCATCCTCTTATATACAAATGCCAGTCTATCCTCATTTAACTTTACCATGTTTTTATTTAGGTTGCAACCTAACCCTGTAAATTTCATAAACCAGGCATGTCATATTACCCTTGTGTACCTTGCTTCTTGATCGTCATCCTCTTGGCTTTTTTTGGGTAGCTGAACTCTGCTGCTGGAGGGCACAAGGCTGCAGGTATCACAGTGCTCAGTAATACAGGGAAGTTTGTTGAGGACAGGTAGGTGACTAGTGAATTTCAGATCAGAATGCTAGTCTGTCTTTCTTCTTTTTGTAAGTAGATGCTGAAGTCCCAACGATTGTAAAGGCCTGTCCTGTGAATGATGTTAAAGCTGAAGCAGTTTCATTGTGCTGAAGAACCACAATAAATTGTTAATCCTTCGCTCTTGAGAACAGAGGTGAAAGAGAGATCCATCCAGGAAGATATATTGCTTTCAAGGATAAGCCCAGAGAAAATCAATCCACAGTGAGCAGAAAAGGCCACTTCCATGTTTGTTGCAGAACTGTTTATTGCAGAAGTTTTAGCCAGACTGGCCTGGAAATTGCTGTAAATTTTCAATTTTACAGTGATTATTATTATTATTTTTTTTAAATACACCAGTTCACTTTACTGTTTTTGATTACCATGAGGGTTTTTGTTCTGTATCTGTCTGTGGAGGGATTTGTTTGATTTTTTTTTTTTTTTTTTAATTCCTTATTCTGTGCTCCTATGTAACATCAATATTGTTTGGTATTGTGCTTTCACATCCCAGGAAGCTATCAGATTTCATACAGCTGTCCTGCTGTGAGGCTATTGTTCACTTCAGAGGTTGGAAATTTATATCTAATTTTAACGTATTTACCGTTTTTGTGGTATTTCTTTTCTTTTAGTAAATTAAATGGCTTTAGTGTTAATGAACAACAAATTAAGAAAGGGCAAAGAACAGAAGCACTCAATATCCTGGTTGTTCAGTATTAACAGAATAATCTTGAAGACATCCCCCTAGCCTAGCTGAAGACAACTGATGACTTTTTGTAGGATTTGGAATACATGGATTTGGTTCCTGACTGCACAGACTCTCAGTTTAATCTGTCTGTGTTCTCTGGCTGTTTCTTGGCTGCAAATACACCTGCCACAGCAGTGGCAGATTCATTGTCTCATGAGGGAAACAGTGCTCCTTTTTGTGTTCCTGTCATTACTTGGACCAGATGGGCAGGAATGCCTGACTCTGCTTTATTTACCAATATTTTACCAAAAGAAAGTCCAAAGTCGATATTCAACTTGTGGGCTAACAGAAAAAAAACCAAAAAACAAGTGTGGTGTTTTTCTGCTATCTCAGAATGCTTCTGTTGGTTATTCCAAATGCTTTAATGGATATATTTTTTGGAATAGCTTTCTGGTCCTTTAGGAACTGGATAAGTGAGCGAAGCTGTAAACCATCCTGTTAGCCTGTGTTCTCTTGAGTAGTAGGTGGAGTTATTCTTTAGTGCATAAACTGATTTAATGGATGAGAGCTAACATAGAAATCACATTTCTGTGGTACTTAAGGTAAAAGTAAGTTCCCTGTTTGTGATTTGTATTTGACAGTACTGTGTGATTCTTCAGAACACAAACATGTGCTTTATGTGGTGATCTTGAGAGCCCCTTTATCTTGTTGATGTTTTTCAAAGTGAAATAATGGTCTGACAATTGTAAGGTAAGGGTCTGAACTGAAACAAATAGGCATGGTCGGTTGACTTTGTCTTGTGCTAGACTGATGCATCAAGTTTAATCCATGCCCCTTTTAAAACTCCCCGTGGAAGAGAGAGGTGTAATTTTTCTTATATACTGTGTTTTGTGAAGTTTTCTCCTGTGAAATAAAGTTGGGTTTTTTTTTTCCTTTTCCTTGTATTGCTTTTGAGCTTTCCTCTGCATAGGTACCATTTGGAGTCATACGGAGTGCCCATACTTCTGGGACAACCTAAGTAGAGCTTGTCAAAGCAAAGTCTTTGTGTTTTCCTCTCCTTGTGTTTAAGGAACACAAAACGTGCACCAGCAGAAACCAGTCTCAGGTATTTGTCTATTAGTAACACTAATAAAAGCATATCTCCAAAGTAGCTGGACTTGTCATTGAGGGATCCCTAAATGAGGGTTCCTGACCTTAACACCGATTCCAGGTCAGGAAGGCTAATGCTTTCTATGCTGAACTTTTTATGTGATGAATGAGCCTTTTCTTGGTCAATAAAGTTTCACCTTGCTGACTGTTCTGATTTTCTTTTTCATTTGCTTCAACTTCCTGCATCAATTCCATTTGCACTGGCTTATTGTTTTCCCCTCGCCACATTGAGTTTCTGGTCTTATATTAACAGCCTGCTTTTTAAGATATTATAAATCTTATGCTCGTTTGAGAACAGTGGTATCTCATCAGTTCATTAAGGGAGTCTTGGTAGGTGGAGAAAATAATGTACTCCCTCCACTAACATCAATACTAGTTGATTTGCCACCTGGGCAGGATCTGGCTTTCAAGTGGGGTATAATTGCTTCTAGCTTCTAGTTTTGTGTTTAGTATGGTCTCCCTCTGTTTCCTGATGACTGGGCTTTGGTCACTTGTCAAACACAGGTGATAATCTATATGGTAACATACAGAAGGACTGGCAGTGTACCTATGCTAGTCTGTGGGTTTGTGAGACACTTAACTTTATGGAGATAAAAGCAGAGAACAATTTTTTTTCTTAGTTATGACTGCTGGTCCAGTAGAGGAAATAGCAGAATTTCAGTGTTGTCTGTTAGTTAGTTTGTACTGCATGGAACATAGCTTGGGATGCATAAATCTGTATCTTTAGCTTTTATGTATAGTTCAGAGATTTAAGTTAGGCTTTAAAGTTGAAATGGATAAGCCTAAAGAAATCCACGGTGCACGAAGCCTTCAGTCTGATGTATTTCTACTAAGGCAGAAGCATTTCTTCTACTGCTGAGACATAGCTTCTTGGCAATGTAACCTGTCCTCCTCACTTAGCAAGGACTTCCAGGGAAATACAGTGTCGAACTTGGAGTACTCAGTGAGTGGGCTTAGCATAACTAAACTGCTAATTAAAATTCTGGAAGAGAAACTGAAGATCCAAGGCTATTCAGAGTGAAACTACAAAACCCGCTTATTTCCAGTTGAAATATAGCCCTCATGCACCCAGCTTGAAGATGAGTGTTAGTAAAATTCATTGCAAATCTCCCCGTAGTAATTTCTTTGATTTGGTTTTCTCTGTTGAGTATATTGTGATTTGTGTGGTCAATGTCTGTTGCTTGAAACACCTGGTATGTCAAAAGAAATGTTCACACTCTATTTCATGTGCTTCTCCATCTGGGGAGAAGACGAACACTAACAGTTTAATTTTAGAGCTGAAAGATGATTACATACTAGTGTGGTGAGTGTAATAGAATTTAGACAGAGCAAAATGTCCAAATATCCACTTTCATAATGTCTGCTTGCTAGTGTTTGTTTCGCTTAAATCAACACCCTACATCTATTAGTGTTTCTGTACCACACCTAAAAGATAAATTATCTGTCAAATCTTCCTTATGTGCACAGCTATACTGGTAGGATGTTGGTTAGAAGCAATGTTAGTAAAAATTAAAACCTTGAGCAGCAAGTCCTTTAAAGCTTTTCAAACTATGCCTCAATTGAGAGGTTGATTTGCATGAGCTGTGTTGAAGATGTGGATGCTGAGGAAACAAGTAGGTAACTGGATGGTATTAATTTGCTCAGAGATTTGATCAAAGGTTTCTTATGTAAGGAGAACCTGGTAAAAGACATAACATTTGCTTTTCTGTTTGTTCCTTTTAAAAGGGAAAATAAAATGCTCCAGGGAGCAAATTTTTCCTAATTTAAACTTCTCTAATTTTAAATGAGAACACTATATTCTCCATTTTGCAGAGAAAGTGGAAAAGGGAGTTAATTCTCAGGATGCAGTGATCTTCTAGCATTTCCTTCATGGTAGCTGTTGTGTGCTGTGTTTGCTGATAATCATTTGATGTTCCATATACAAAGACATTCTATGTTTTATGAAAGGGTTTTTTTTTCTAATTCACAAAAGGCTGGAAAGAAAGTAAAGTTGTCGAATGTCTACACAGTACTTAGAGAAGTGTGGAGGAGTAAAGAGCAGCTTTGGGACTTTGAGAGGGGGGTGGAAATAGAAAGATGCAGACCTGAAATTTAGTACTAATGGAATTAGAGTGATGGAGACCAGGCCCTGAATGTTTTAAAGCATATAGAGCACTTTAAAGAGCTAAAGACCTGCTCTTGTTGTCTGACTGCAGTGAAAGTTGTTTATTGTTAAAGGCAAAAAATTGGATTCCTTCTTGCTCTTGCAAGATTTAGTTTCTTTTGGTTAGTATTTTACATTAAAAAACCCTAATGTGTTTCAAATTAGGGTAATTTGAGGTTTTGGATAGGAGCTCTCTAATAAACATAACCAAGAAAAGATGTTCCATGGAGTAAGTTGTATAATATCTGGATTTGTGTTTTTCTTGCCTCTCTTCCCCACTCAACCACTTCCAGAATAGTTTGCATTTATTTTTAGCTTTATAGGGTTTCTATTTTATTTTTTCTAGTCACTTACATATTGCTGTGCTATCTTGACTTCTCAAAAGTTTCTGGTAGCTGGAAGCCCTGGGGAGCTCAGAGGGGCAGGAGAGTGTTGAGGGGGTGGCAGTGAAGAGAGAAGGGAGGTGGTTCAGCACTCACAGCTGTTTGTTTGTGTGGTGCCTCTGTGATCTCCAAGAGCAGAATTGAGAGGGTGGTATAGCAAATATCTTCTGGAAACTGCATTTTGTATTGGCATCAAGGCCCAGGGGTTCAAGTCAGGGAGCTCCGCATCTGGTAACATTGTGCTGTGGGGTCTGTGGCATGGGTACCCAGACACCGTGTTTATTGGCCAAGTTTTTTATGGCTCATTTCCCTCCAGGGAGATTTTTCTGCACATAGGACTGCTGTGATACCTCTTAAAATTATTATCTTGGCTGTTTCTTATACTATTTATTTCTGGTTTCAGACTTGTTTTGATATGAAATGAACAGATCTTTGCAGAAGACAAAGGAACAAAATTTCTCTAAGTTACTGCACGTTTTGAGCCGTTATAGCTGAACTACATTCCTCCTTGTGGAAGTGCTTTACAGCCTTGTTTGGCTACATGAGGAATCACCAGGTTGTGGACTACTGAGTATACCCTAAAAAATCCTTTCTGCTTTAGACAGTGGCTTCGGCAACCTGTTTAATGGATTTATCTCATGAGTGATGTACTAAAGCTGCAAATGAAAGGTGACATAGGAACTGCTTTCTCAAAACAAGACCTAAAGGCATTTTAATGCAATGAATCAAGAATAGGCGTAAGACTTAAGGCAGTGTCCCAAATCTGTCAGCAGGACGATAGTTGCTTCCCACCCATGCAGAGTATGCACCACAGGGCTGCGCTGCACCGGTTTCCACACTTGCTCCTGTTTTGGAGCGTGCCACTATGTACTTGACAGTAGCCTTGATCATATATGTTCTGAGCTCAGTTTGTGTACCTACAGTAGGTGATTTCTGCTCTCCTACTGTAAAGGAAGCCTGAAGATTTCCTCATCTGAGGAAGTAAGGGACAATGACTTTCAATAGTGGTGGTTGCTGTGATGAGTAGACATTGTGAGTGTGTATAAAGATGGGCAATCTTTAGCAATCATGTCCCAGATGGTGATTTCAACACTGGATGGGTTTTGCACCTTGCTCAATTTGCTGTGTCTGCTCTGCCAGGTACCATAGCCCATACAGAGGTCTGGATTGCTCCAAAAGAAATGAGGAAAAGTGTCAGGAGCTTCCTATCTGAACATCTGGAAACACTTTGACCATGTAGGTGCCTGAACACTGGCTCAAGTTACCCAGAGAGGTTATGGAGTCCTCACCATGGAGATACTCAAAAGCTGTCTAAATCTGGTCTTGGGCAGCCTTTTCTAGATAGTCTTGCTTGAGCGGGAGGTTGCATGAGATCATCTCCAAAGGCCCATTCCAGCCTCAGCCGTTTTGTGATTCTGTTGCTTTGCTTCTCTCACTCACTCCTACAAGTGCTCTTGAACGAGCCAGAACTGGGGTCTTGGGCAAGGAGAGTATAGGAAGTGCATGTTTTTGCGTTTTCTGTTTGGGGCTGATGTTGTGCTGGAGGAGTCAGAATTATGTATTCGTTGCACTGCAAATTCCCTTCTTGAAGTTAAAAACAGTTCCAAATGTGATTGAGAGGAATCACTTGTACTGTCTTCAAGGCTTCGAAATGTGGTTTTGTATTGACCTCTGAAAGTTGACTTTGTCTATTATTAAATAGCAAAGGAGCTTTTTTGTGTAGATTTAAAAAAAAATACTAAATGTGGACACAGGAGACATTTTGGTACTTATTTGTGTGTAAGAGGGCTGGGAGCACCTTATGCATCTGATATGTCTGACATTGCTGCCAAGAGAAAATGTGAGAGCAATTATGTACAAAGCCTGGCTGGGAACAGCGGCAGGAGGTTGGGTGGGAAATGAGAGGTTCACATCTGTTGTGGAAGATGGTATAGAATGTTCTAGCTATGCAGATATAATTCTCCCTAAAAACAAAATTAATAAGTAGTAGTGTATTCAGTGTTTATTATAAAAAAAGGCCATAAAAACTCTGAATGTATATGTGCATGCCAGATTTCATTATTTATATTTGCATTGGATACTATGTGATGTCTCCTGTAATCCTTCCCTTTCTGTGTCCCTTAAGTTTTGCATAATAAATTCAGAAAATTCTATAGAAGTGGATGCCAAAAAAGGTCTCCGGTGAAATTTTGTGAGCAGGCCAGAAAGCATTCTGTGGATGGTAACATGGGAGAGTAAGTTAAATTGCAATACTAAATGCAGGGTTTAGTTGAGAACATGAAAAGCATTTAAAATTAGGGGCGGGAGTGGGAGCTGAACTTCCCAGTAACTCCAGACTGCCAGTCCCTTTGGTAATCAGTGGGGTCCTTAATGGGGGCTCCATAAGCATTAATAAAAAAAAAGATCCCAGTGTTCTAGTATCCCTTCTGGAAAAGCCTTGAAGACTCTACAGATAGCTTGTGTAGTGTTGATGATAGAATAATTTCAGACAGAGACTGTGAATTGGAGCCACAGTTTTGGTTATTAATATCAAACTGTACAAATGGCTGCGAAAATAGCTAAAAATGTCAATCAGTTTGATTATGCAATGTATTTCCGTCTGCAAAACTGAAGTACAGGTAACAAAAAACCCCCTCCACTTTGACCATACTAAGTGGAGCCACTGTGTGCTTTCAAAGTGGTCTGTTGGCATGTAGGAATCAGGTCCTTATATACAGCTCCCAGTTTGCAAATGCAGTTTGTTTTTACTATGGGACACATCTAGTAATCCTGCTAGTTTGAGTGGTGTTCTAGGGTTCTTCTGCCTGTGTTACTTTGCTCACAGGAACAAGTAAACACAAAGTAAGGGGGGATTATTGTAGGACAGTCTCTATCCTTTGCCTAGGACCTGACTAGAAGGGTGACAATAGAGAGAACTTGTTCCATTTTCATAGTATATTGATCACCTGGTGGCTGCTCCTTTTTTTTTTTTTTTTTTTTTTTTTTTCCTTTTTTCCCTCCCCGTCTCTTCCCTGTGCCCTCCTGGAAGCACAACCTATGTCATTTTTGTGAAGGATTGCTCTTCTAACTGAATATGTGGAATATCTAAAGCCAGACCTCAGGCATAGAGGTGGAGTGACAATGAATTTCAAGAAGTTATATAAGGTGGCAATTTCAGATTTGGAAGCCTGATCGTGGATGTACTACATTAGGTAAGTTGAACTGGATGACTTGTCTTTGGTTGTGTTGATACCCCATGACAATCAGCTATCTCAGTCATTTCAAAGGTTAATGAAAAGCACCAAGTAAATGACACTCCTGTGCCAAAAGGGGCAATTGTCTTTCTGATGGGTGGTGCTGCTGCTCTAAAGAGCTTTGGCATAAAACAGCCCTAAAAGATGGTGTCCAGAAAGGCCTGAAGAAACTCAGATTTCCTGCTCAAGTCACTGCCCTTGCCAATTAAGATGGGTTTCTACAAGACAAGTGGATCAAGGCCGCAACATCAAGGAATGCAGAGGGTGATTTCTCTCATCAGCTCCCAGCTCTGCAGCTTTCCCTCCACCTTTCCTGTCACAGCCTTCATAGCTGTCTTGCTCCTTGGGAGCTGCTACACATGAGCTGCATGCCGAAGAAGAGGTAATGGCAGTACTGACTTCACCTGAGCTAACACTTTTCTGTGTCTCCTGTGGTGAGCTGGACTTTGGGCCCGCAGGTAACACAGTGACCTGCTTTTTGGCTGCTCAGCAGCACACCTTTTGCATGAAGAAGAGCTAGCTGTCTTATCTTGCTATGTGTGAAGGTAGTGCAGTTTCTGAGGAGATGGGAGGTTTTAAACCCCAGAAGGCTACTGTGCCAAGTGGCGTGGTGTAAAGGCGTGCAGGGGTGCTGCTCTGTGGAGAGAATAGTGCAGCTGGGGAGGATCTAATGAGCGAATCCCGGCAGAACAGCTCTGGGTGTTTAAAACTGCAAGATACAACCTCATGCTTGACAGCTTTTCTTTGAGAGGTTTTGTTGTTCCCTGCCAGGTGTTGCTGCTCCAGTGTCCCTGTTGCTCCTCATGGCTTGTCTAAGGGCTGCAGGCACCAAGATCCAGGATGCAGATACTGCCGTGGGACCTGGGTGCAAAGGACAAGCACAATGCTTCATATTGCTGTACTTTGTGAATCCAGCCTAAACCCACAGTGGCACCTTTAATCACTGCTGTCCTGCTCAGACTCCTTCAGCCCTCTGACTCTCTCTGTCTCCATCTCTTCTGCTACAGCATTAGAAATAGTGAGATTTAGTGCTAATTCCAGGACATCATGCTCTTTAGCCCGTTCCCCATCTGCTTCAGAGAACAAAGAGCAATCTGGTGGGAACTGTCCAGGTCTATGTGGATCAGAAGGAGTAAAGATGTGTATAAGAGGTGAATAGAGAGCAGTAATAAATTTAAATAACTGAGACCCAGGCTCTGGAAAGGAAACTAAGGAAAATAAGGCAATGCAGTGGTAGGAGTACTTTCCATCTCACTGCTGTTTTCTTTCTGGATATGTTACTTTCAGCTGTTCAGACCAAAATAAATTTAAGACAGTAAAATAACAACTCCTTGTTTATTCCTTCCTTGCTTGTTGACACTATTCCTTTTGTTTGTTTAGGTTTTTTTGTTTAAAATCTGAATCCAGATGTTCTCATCTGTCAGTAAATAACAAAAATTAGATTTTTTTTTTTTCCCTAGGTTGCATGAATTATGCAGGTATGTAGATTTTATAATGTGTTTACTTAAGCAGTGGTTGCTGAAATTCTTAGAAGGTGCTCTAAGAGGCTACTAGATTACTGGTCATAAATCCTTTTTGTTTAAGGAGGTGCGTCTATGTTTTCTTAAATTTGTTTTGATTTCCAGATCTATAAACCTGAATCAGTAGTAGAGAGCCTGGGGCTTGAGTTTAGAGGGTTACTCTGTAGATTAATTGTGGGAGATGTCTTTGGGTAAAGTGTAGAGGGTGAGTAGCCTTATTCAGTGTATTTTAAGAGCAGTGCCGTAGTGGCAATGACTGCCTCTAGAACTATTAGCTTCATTCTTTCAGATGATATTCCCATTTTCCTACTGATTATGCAGTGACTGGGTAAACAAGGAGTCCTGTATTAGTCTGAAGTCATGATCAGTGTCTTGTGTCTTTAATCTTTACAAAGGTTGGAAATCCATTCTCCTCCCCGCTGGTCAGAGAGCTTTTCATCTGACACCGTAACTTGAGGTACATTGTATTTTGGTTTAAGGCTGGGTAATGTTACCAGTCTCTACTGGAAGTTTTTCTCCCTCCTCCTCCTTTTTTTTCTTGTGTATGTGGCTCACTTGGGGACTATTTGGAAAAAGATTTGTAATCTTAGCCTTCATCAGACCACACAAGTCAAGAGGCTGATCCCCTCTTGGGCTTGTCAGCAGTCAGCTTAATCAGGAGAGAACGTGAGCTGTGGTGAGAGTGGGGGAGGTATGTTTTTAGCCCACAGTTGTAGATCGGTGTCATGGGGGGCCAGCAACACTGTGCTGTTTTGGCAGTGAGGGCTCATTATGTGCCTGTCCCCTGTGGTCCCACAGCAAGGGCATGAGGCTTCTGTTCACAGTGAATGGATGTGGGGGGGGGAGTGCTTGGCCTCCTTTGGCTCTGAATGCTTTCATTGAGACCTTGGTGAGAACTCTTTCCAGCTGAGCCCTCTTGCATCCGTCACTATTTGAATTGCTTGGGACCTTGTGAGGGTGCGGAGGATGGAATACAGGCTGTGGAGGCTGTGACAGCCTCTGTGACTAATTCCAAACAAACCCAATTGTTCTGAACTGAAACAATGTCTACTTTTTGAGTGTGGGAGGTTCTTTTTTAATAGGTGAGAACAACAAGAGGTAACTAGCTGTATTCCAAAGTTCCCACAGTGTCACAAATCTAATTGTAAAGATAGGTATAGAAATAGAGCATTTACCAGCCTATAGGGTTGCAGTGGTAAATGTTAGACCATGTTGCTTGCTCCTGGCTGAGAGTGTTCAGAAGCAGCAGTGTTCTCAGGGGGCTGAGCAAGGCCCACAGAATCACACTGTACTCTATACCACTTCATTTGGCTTCAGATCCATGGAGGTTTCTTCTATACCCACATCACCAGATGCCTGGCAGCCAAGTGGCCCGTCAGCTGCTGGACCCACACCAGTACTTTCCCTCCGAGCAGCCTTGCATTGTGCTGCTTGAGTCAGTGCTGGTGTAGTAGGTACCTTCTGGATCACCTGGCAGGGAAGCAGCCAAAAGGAGGTTCTGCAAAAGCCATAGTGGGAGTCGGAGCTTTCCTCTTCTCATGTAAAGCCATGCTCACCAGCCCAACAGCTTCCATTCTAACCACAGCTTCTTATCTCCCCCACACATCTTCCTGCACCCACCAGCCCCTCAACCCAGACTCTGTCACCTACCCTTGGCACAAAATACCAAACCCTGTGCAATTACTGCCTCAGCAGATGCAGGAAAAATGTGCTGAATTGGAGCTGAAGCATATGCTGAAGTATACACATTAGTTTCTAGTTCTTGTAGAAAGTCACACACTGACACAGTGTCATGAAATTTAGCAGGTATGTTTGCAGCGGACTTGAGAGAAAAAGGCTGTGTGTCATAACATGTTCCACCATGTGTATTGACATAGCTAAGCAGTGCAGCTACCCTAGGGCTGGAGAAAAGAGCTTTGCCTGGCAAGAAGGTGTCCTGTGCATGGCAGTTTATCCTCATACTGTATGCGAGAGAGTTGTGACAGAGCAATTCAGCTCCCACAGACACTTCTCAGATTTCTGTTACTTTCGTTAGTTTCTTAAGGATTTTGTTTTTTTCCTCTTTCTTCACCTTTGTATACCGCAAATATTTACACTGTGCTAACTAAATATAAACTGATCTTGCAACTGGAGTGGAAATCTGCAAACAACTTTGCTCATGGAATTATTCCCAGCAGAAAAGCTAAGGTATGCTCCTGCCTCTTGCCCTATATCCTAGGTGGAATAAATGTTTTTCATAACTGCTTTAATGCTTTTATATTTGGCTGCAAGGAGCTTGGGGGGCACTCAGGGCCCTCTAAGATAGATTTTAACTTTTATGGTACATTTTTGTTTGTTTACAAATGTCTGTGATATTTTTCTGCAAGCATAAAAATGGTACCAATATATATAAACTGTTGTATGTGAGAAATGTGTATTATATGATGAGATTAGAAATGAAAAAAAAAAAAAATTAGAGGGATACTTATTATTAGAGTGTACTTACATGGAAAAATTTCACTTCCAAAGAAAAGCCTTTGATATGTTACATCTCAATTTAGGTGATTCGATGCGCACAAAAGAAATTAAACAAAACCATAATTAGACAGTTTGGTAATTAAATCATTAACAAGCTCTTAATATAACAGTGTTATTGGAAAAAGCTATAAATACAAAACTATATATGGTTACTATCTGGTATTACACCAAAACAGGAGCTTTCACAAGCAAATGTAACTCAATTTGAGATAACGTAAAACTGTTAGAATAAAATTTAAGTGGATTGTGCTGGGATTTTTCTCAGTTCACAGTATTAATAAAAACAAACCCAAATGCTAATAAAAACCAATGAATAACATCATGCACACCCAAAGTGGTAAGTGTGGTATCAATTAACCTGAAGCTGAGATTAGTGCACAGAGTGAAGTAGGGTGTCACAGCTGAGGGGCAGGAGAAGGGTCAAAGGGTATCTGCTGGGTTTGGGAGCTGTGCACCTGATAAGCCTGGTGAGCCTGAGGCTGGACTCCAAAAGGCTGTGCAAACCAGGAAGGGAGCATGGGCATTGTACTGCTGGCAGGAAAGGCACAGGATGGTGGTGCTTTTCCCTCTCTGAGGTAAAAAGCGGATTTCCAAGAGGCTGAGTCACTGAAATATAGTTTGGTCTTGGACGCGATTGGAGTTTGCAAAATCGTGACACAGAAACAAATAGAGCAGCCCTTCTGTGGGTGAATGGCTTGGGGTGAGAAGGAGGTGATAAATGATAACAGGCCAAATGTTACTGAGGGGGAAAGATTTAACAGCTTCGAAGTGAGACTGCGAGAGCCTGTGTGGCTAGACAGCAGGGGACGTTAGCTGCCTGTGGAGCAAGTGACTGTCAGCACCTGGTATGTGGCCACTATTTAAAGCAGCAGCCTGCTGCAGGCCTGGTATGTGTCAAGGAGGATGTTTCAGACAGGTATTGTCAAACCTCAGAGTTGCTTACTGAATGCTCTTATACAATATCTGTCTACCAGAAACAGCATAAAGCCTTTTGGGAAAGCAGGGTGGCATACAACTTATTAATAGGGATGTTGTGATCTACTATCTAGGTCAGCAATTGTGTGTCTTTGCTGACCCCATCAGGAGACCTTCAAATTACTTGTATCAGAGATTAGAGGGAGGGAGGGAAGTCTTTCATAGATCATCGTCTGGATTTCTCCTCTTTCCCTCCTTCATCCCGTTCCAGTCTCACCATCAGCTTCAAGTAGGTATTTTGTCTTCTCCTGCAGCCTAAAATTTTGTGCAGTCATCTAGGACTGTTCTCAACAGTCTTAACTAACTCCAGCTTTCTCAATGCCCGCTTGCTTGACTGGGTGCATTCCCATGAAGGAAACAGCTCCTAAAAAAGGCATGTAACAGCTCTGTGGGCATCGAGGTATATGTTTTGTTCAGTTGAGATAAAAGGCTGCTGGAAATCCCCAATCAATACTAGTGTGAGATGTGACTGCCACTGAGTGGTTAGAGCAGGTTTGTATGCAGCTTGGAATGCTTTGCATGTATGAGGATTTGAGAATCAGTGCAGACACTCATCTATTTCCAAATGACATGTTTTTAGCAAGTCATCTCTTTAATACGTAATGGAAACATAGAAGAGCCAAATACATTTCAGGTTTTTTATGTGCCTTATGATGGTGAATGTGCACGGGAGAGATTTCATTACTGCTGTGAAGTGACTATTGCTTTTGTGATCTACTTTCCCAGTAGTTCAGAACAATAGACAGCACACAGATAAACTCCATCTGATTTGAAGAATTTTATTTGCCAAGACTGAGTTTACTTGGGGTGCCTGGTGTTTTCAAGGACATGAAAGAAGGCCGGTTTGAAGTGTGAATTTCAAATGGCCCTGTCAAACTGTAACTCTTTAGGTTTTAACTGAGCATAATTAGTTTTGTACTAAGGTTTGCAATACTCTAATTCTAGTCAATCCTTGACCTTCTCAACTCCTCTCCAGTCAAGCTGAGAGTGGTGGAAATCTGGCAGTGTCACAAGAGAAACTGGAAAAGAGAATCTGAATGACTGTTGCTTGAGGAGAGGATATCTAAGATGAAGGAAAGGTAGCTTTGCTGCACCACGTTGCAAACTCAGTGTGAGGTGGAGAAAATAGTAGAATTGTTTCCAAAAGTCAAGTGAATCAAAACAAACAGAAGAACACAGTAACCCAAAATGAAAAGGCAGATTGCACATGTAAAGGCAAAGCTCTTTACCCATTGTAAAAGCCACCAATAACCTGTATCAATCTATTGACTTTTTAATCTCCCCCCCCCCCCTTGCCACCAACAGTGACATTGCATGGAATTTCAAGATACTAATGCTTCTTAGAGTGGACAGAAAAGCATAAGAGTGAGCCTGCAGAAATGGTTTAAAAAAGCAGGATACAAAAGTAAGCTGAAGATGACCAAAAGTTTTTAATTCTCTGACGCATGTCAATTGTAGACATGATGAAGCTGAATGGATTTGTTAAAAAAAAAGAAAAAGTAACATATCGAATAGTTCTTTTGAAAATGCTGTTATGAAATTAACTCCACAATATTCTTTCTAATGATTGTTTGCCTAAAATAAAAGAGTCTCATGTTTGAAAAACAGTTGAAAGAGGTTTCAGCTTGCCGCAAACCTATTTTTAAATCGGGGCACAGTAAGTATAGTGTGATTCCAGACTTTTAAAGTGTCTGTCTTGTGCAGTCATAGGTCAGTCATGCTTATTCCAGATGGGTTTGAAAGGGTGGGTAACAGGATATCAACTATACAGAACAATGTCTTTGTGAATGGCAATCAGAAGGATTTTACGAAAAAAGGGTATCATGTTTGCAGCGATGGTGAGGAGTGGAAGTAACATTTGGTTGTGAAAGCAAACAGTTTGTAAGCTCATGAAAGCATCTACTCCTAACAATAGCTAAGTCAAATTTATATCTGGACCCCAGTTGAGTGAAGCGGCAGCAATAGCCACTGACTTCCATGAGATGACTGGAAACTTGACCAAAAATGCATCTGTAGTACGTATGGGTTCCATGCGTGACACAAAACTGCTTTATAGTAATGATGCTGGAAACTACCGGGGGTCAAGGTGAACAGCCAGTTCAACACAAGCTCATAGTGTGCTCTGGTGGCTAAGAAAGCAAATGCAATCCTTCCACATCCAGGCAGGAAAGTAGAAGGCAAGGAAGAGAGAATAGAACTGCTGTTTTTTCAGGCATAAGGGATGAGGTTTCTGCAATTCTCAGTTTTCTATTCTTTGTTCTGTCAAATGGGTGCTGACAAATACTGCCCCTTCAACGACAGCTGGGTTTGTCTGCCACATAGCTGTAGAAGAAGCTTTCCTCCAGGAGACCCTGTGTGTGCTGTGGCCAGAGAATTTAGTCTGGGCTGCAGGGCTCTAGACAACTGCATAGCAGAGCTTGTTGGGCAAGACTTGGATTTGCACCATTGAATGTGTATTTAGATTTTCCTGCTGCTATTTCATCTCTTCTTCCCAACCCAGTTAAAACTCTGGCTGGCTGTCTTAGCTATCGAATGTGAACACAAACACCTGTGTGCCAGATGTGTCCAGCTGTATGTCCGTCAGTGCTGATCTATCACCAGAGCCATGAGCCATAAGCCAATCCATGGAGCAATTAGAAAACACTTTCTGTTTTTTCCCTTTTTCTGTCCTTCCTTTCCATTTTTAATCCTATTTTCCCAGGGTTTTCTCTCTTTTGCTTCCTTCCCTGTGAGTTTGTAAGGTGAGCCCTGCTCAGACTTTCTGTCTCTTTCAGATAAGAAAACAGCCTAAACCAAAGGAACATATTTTTCTGGCTGCAGAGTGGCTGGTTTATATACTGACATGTATGTTAAATTATAAAAGTCCAAATGTCAGTTGTATGTGCCAACTCAAGAGAAACACCTTGAAATACTGATGTGAGTTCTACACCAGGCAGGATTAAGACTTGATTTTTGAATTCTCCATTTCTGAAAAGAACTAGTGCCCCAGATGTGTTTTGGAGATACTGACTATAGGACAGGGTGCACTCTCACTGCCTTTTGAAAGTGAAGCCTCAAGTCAGCACCAGAAAGTTCAGGTTTGAGGGGCAAGAATAGTAATAGTTAAAGAGGTGGGACTTAATAACACTGCAGAAGTTTTACTGCAGTTGGTAAGACAGTCTTTTTACATGGGCTTGCTGGTAACTGGCTAATGTAAAAAGCCTCTTTCTTATTGTACTATACTTTACTCATGTTCTCTGTGTCTCCTTTCACCCAAGTTCCCTACTTACATCACTCCAGTTTAGGATTGCCTCCTCTTTACTGCCCCAACATGCACTTGCAGTTCCTGCTGGGGAAAGGAGAGAGTTTCAGAAGGACAAGAGGGAAATATGTTGTTTTCAAGCAAAGTAGAGGAGATAGTTTCATTTGCTCAGTTGGGAGTGACAATGGATGTGAAGAAGTCTGAAGAAGACATGTTGGGTGTGGGGGATGAATTCTGTGGCCAGGAGGGTAGGGCAGTGTGTTTTTGCCCAGAGAAGGTGTCAGTAGCTGCATACAGAGTCATAGAACAAGGAAGGCCAGCCTGTGGCCCCCTTGGTCTTGTTCATGTGCAGCTTTGGCTCTTACTTACCAAAACACTGCTTGTGCTAGCAGAGATCCTGCCAACTTAGATAATTCAAAGGATTCAGTCTTTACTTACTGAAGCTAGCTGATTTTTATCCGAGGCTCAGTTTGATGGTCTGCTGCTGCTAATTTATAGTCATAGTGTGTATTCTGTCATGCTTATTTGAGGAAATGCTCCCGCTGACTTCAGTATATTTGAACATACTTTTACTTTAATGGAAGTGATGCCACTGTAACAGTGAGGAGGTATTTTTCAGCTGTTGGGGTTCTGGAATGGTGAAAACAGCAAATCTTTAAAATGTAGCTTAGAAGATGATAGGATATGTTTAAATTATGATGCAGAGGCACTTAGAAAATAGATCAAGTGCCTCTGGAAAGTAAATCACAAGTATAATCTCTTTATTGAGCTGGAAAGTTCATCCTCAAGAGAGAAAGGAGAATGAAGGAAATTTTTTAGTAACTCCTCTCCTCCTGCCCCACCATGTTTCCTAAATAGTGATCAACCATGGACTAACAGAATTGTATTTAGATCAGAGATGTTTGCACAGCCATAGAATAACATGGGTTTTTTTATCAGGTTAAGGCTTTCCTCTTACTAAAGTTTCTTAAGTTCTACTCTCCACCTGTGGAGAAGGAAAATCTGGAAAACACACTTCTTCTTGGGAAGAACACTGATGCTTTCCCCTCCTTCCCTCACCTTGTGTGATGGATTACATACCAGCAATCATTACTGTCTGGACCATTTCAGAAGCAAAAGGACTCCATAAGTCTTCTGTGAGCATCTTCAAGGGAAAGCTGACTTCTGTGATTTAGTTAGTATTGACTCTTTGTTTTTGTGTAAAGAGTGGTGAGTAATATTGGTGTTGAAGAACACAATTTGTTCAAGAAGGTGTTGAGATCCATTGTATATTTGAATTTTCTTTAAGGTAGTGACATAGCACTACAATGTCTGACTTGTATAGGCTGTCCTTGATCCAATCAAATACAGTTATGTATGAAATCTTAGAGAGGGTCTGTCTGCTGTATGCTTGCAAAAGAGTAGAATGTGTATGAAGTATTTATATATGAATCTATGATCAACTAGATTCCATGTGCCATGTAAAAGTGCAAATTGTTCATCTTGTTTCTTGCCTGTTTCTCTGTCCACCAATTGAGCTCATTCTGCTTTCATCTTGTTGTCCTCGTGAGCTTTGTGCAAATATATGAGCGAAACAGACGGTGCTTCATGTGTTGTTTGCTTCCTCTCTCGAGGAAGACGGGCTCTAGGCTTTGTTATCTGCTTTCTTAGCAGTGGAGTTAAAACATCATGGAAACTATACAGCAAGGCACAGTTTTATGAAGGGAGATGAAAGAGAGGAGGATGCTTTTGCATTACCTTACATGATCATGCAGTAATGATATTCCTCCTCTCCCTTGAAATCAGGACTACATTTACTGTGGTAGAGCTGTTTGTGTGCTTCAGTTTTTCTTAACTAGTACCTATTAACTCAGTACATTTTCACTGGGTAAAGCAAGAATTTCCTCAGCATACCTATGATGGGTTTCTAAAATGCAAAATTTCATACCCTCTTCTGTATTTCCCATGTGGGTTTTTAGTTCAGGAACAAAGATGAGGGATTAAGTATTATCTGGTTACAGCAGAGAAGATGAGCAACTAAACATATCTAGAATTGGTATTTACTTGACCTTGAAAACTCAATTGTAAGGTGAAAAGGCTTCTTGCAGTGTAGCTCAGTGCACACTCTGTTTAGTTCACGGCTTGTCTTGTGCTTTTATGCTGTGGTCTGTGTTGTGGCTGATCTCCTGAAGCTTTCTGACCTCTTACATGCCTTCTTTTGTTTATTATAGGAATAGGAGTTTACAGTAATGATGTTTATGCTAAAGATGGGCGAACTATTACAGCAAGAAGAGAAACCATCGTGAACCTTTGCCCTGAACTCAAACCGAACTCTTTTGTGACTTTAAAAATTCTGTTTCAGTTTTCAGTGTCACTGTACTTTGTTCTGTCAGGACTGGAAAAGAGTGCCAAAACATAAATGGTATTTCCACTGTCAACCTCAGATTTCACAAGCAAATCTGCTCTTGTGCCAGGGAGCGTGGAGTTTCTTAGACCTCACAAGTTTCAGTAGTGAGTACAACCTCTTTCAAGTCCTCCTGCTCAGTGCATCTAGCTCCAGTGAGGCTGACCCATTGCTGTTTTGTATGGGACAAGATACTGTTTATTGAACTAATAAGCAGTCCTAGGGGAATGTGCACAGATGACTGCTTGCAGCTGAAATACTGAAACCGAAGGTGTGGTGTATCTGCATTTCCCTGCTGTTCAAGCAAGGGTGTAAGGACTGTCCAGCTTTGACTGCTAAATGTGCTGTAAGGCTGTTAGCCACTTCTGTGAAATTATAGTGGAGCTGCCCAGTGCAGAAAAAGAAAGCAAAGTCTCTAAGCTCTATCTTTTTTGTTTTGAGAACAAAATGTGACTAATGTGCTTCTGGAACCGGTGTTCCTCCAAATCTATTTGATGTCCAATAGGCTTTTCTGTTTCATATCTCAGACTTGGATCCAGTGTAGAACCATCTATCTAGTAGAGTCTGATAGATTAGTAGGGTCAATCTTGGGAGTAATCAATTCAGTTTGTGCCTGTTTCTCCTTTCTGCTCCTGAGATGGAACACTCTTCCATCTTCCCTCTCTCTCTTTCTGTTTATTGTTGTATCAGAGAATGATCTGATGTTTGTTTTAACAGAGATGAAGCCGAATTCAGTGCTCTCCAGCACTCTTTAAAGCTGGTGTGCTACTTGAATATTTATATCATGCTGACATTTGCTTACGTTAGAGAAGGCTTTGTTTCCTTGGAATATTTGTCATAGTATCCCAGAATGTCCATGTTGAACTGCTGCTGGATCTAAATGTTGTATAGAATTACCTGGGTCCAAGCCCGGTTGCCTAAGGGAAGTTAACTTTCAAAGAACAACAGCTACCTCTGTGACATTTGCTAGCTGAAGGAAGAGCTGGCAAGGATTTTTCCTGGACTGACGTGGAGCAGCCTGGAAAGAAGACTCACACCTCACTTCAGTTATATAGGTAGCTTTGCCTAGCTCATTATGGGGAAAGTAGAGAGTCATTTTCCTGCACACCTGGCATCAAGGAGTGGGTGCCTATATCTGATGTGATCTGTTGACCTAGTTATGGTCTGGAATGGAAAATAGGATTTGACATCTTTTGCATCCTGTTTTTTCCCCCTGATTTCCACCAGTCCCTTTTCCGAAGGTTGAGGGGGAAGGGTTGGTGCAGAATCCAGTTCCTGCCTTCCTGACACACTTTGATGCTTTGACCCGCTTTGTGCATAGAATAGAAATGACCAGCTTGAGGCTTGATCAGATCTCAGCCTCCTGTTGTTTCCCATCAGCTTATATGACTCTCCTGGGCTTCTGGGGCTGGAAGTGCTTTTTTGCTGCTGTGCATAAAGAGGCACAGTGATTTATGAATCAATTAATCACTGCATGCTGAGGAGCTGTTCACGGTAGTTAAACAGTGAAAATAAAATGCTCAAGTATATTATAAAGACGGATCATAATGAATATGACCCTCTACCAATGAGTTCTCTCCCTCCTTATATTATACCCCCTATGCACTTTCCCAGCACAGCCAAACTATCAGGACATGAAATTTGTCTGTCTCGATGGCATGGGTTTCATCAAATTACTTAATTACTTGATAAGGGTGCTGTCTGTGGGATTTTTTCCCCCCCCCTCACACATGCACGCAGTCTTTCAGTCTGATTTCAGTTTGCTGCTAAAGGTGTTAGACTCACAAAGATGGAGAGAAAAAAAGGGTTCTGATACTACTGGTTGTAAATCTTTTTGAGTAGTCATAAGAACATCCACAGTAAGTCTCAAAAAATTGAGGGGCAAGTGAAGTCTGCCCTGCCTAGTATGTAAAAACCACAGAAATGTGGTATGAAAATTTCAAGTAATATTTCCATCAAATCACGGTCACCTATTGCTCTGTGTAGCACACATATAATGGCTGTGAGTTTTCAACACTGCGTGATACTTTAAGAACTAGGCAAGTTTGGTGATAAGCCCCCATTAAGACTGCTGTTTGGCTTCAAAACTTACTGAAGCACTTTGTAATTTGGGCCAGCATTCTGTGATGGTAGTCAGATCAAGATGACATATTGCTCTGTGGGGAGCACCACTGGTGTTCAAATATCTACCTAAGAGACAAGAGGCTTTAAAGCCAATTACGTGGGTTTGCACCAAAACTATGCTTTCTGAGAAGAAAATTAGTTTTTACAGATTATTGACTCTGTACATGTTGTATTTTATAAAAAAAAAATTATTACTTTATTTTACATTATCAGCAGATACCCAAAATAGTAGTAGAACATTTCAGTAACAGAAAAGGTTGTTTGTTTACATTTGGATCTTTTTAGGATTTTTCTTTTTTTTTTGGCTGAAAAGTGTATTCTTGGTAAATGAGTTTATCAACTATCCATCTCTTTTGAATTCTGAAAAGGATTTTTGGAGAGTGATGGTACTTCATTTTTTTCATTTTTTTTACTTTACAGCAGTCTTTGAAATGTGACATTTTTGTTGCAGAGTATTTCTTGGGTTTTCTGAGTACCAAAAGCTGGCATTGATGAGTAGCTGGATTTGTGAACCTTGCTACAAGTCCAGTGGCTATAGAGAAGTTTCATTTAATCTCACCTGTGTAACTGAGTAGATTTCATTCAAGCCAGAAATTAAGTGCAGTGGTGTGAGGCAGGTTAATTCCTTTTCTCTGCCATGCATAGAAGCTTGCAGTGGAATTATAATATTTGCCACTTATCAGTAAAAGTAAAGAATTTTTTCTTTCCAACATGATCTAGTTTCTCAGTTTTGTTCAGCTCTGATGCTGGTATATGTTGACTGTATCTAATGGCCTTCGTTTGCATTCTAAGCTTATCTCATAAATTGGTTTTTGAAATGCAGTAACAGCGTTTCACTGTGGTGACCATAGTTAAACATTTCTCTCCTGTCTCCCCCTTACCCTTCTCTGTTTGATTTTTAGGACCCAGGTTTCTCTTCAGTGATTCATGAGAAGCTCCAAGTTCCCAATACCATTCGTAAGGCATGGAATGAGAAGGACAACAGATGTGATGTTTGTGCCACACACCTGAACCAGTTGAAGCAAGAGGCCATTCAGATGGTGCTGACCTTAGAACAAGCTGCCAACTCAGAACATTATGATGCCTCACCAGGCTCTCCCCCGCCTCTCTCCAATATCCCCACATTAGTGAGTCCCCGGCACATGGGCAGCCTGCAGCCCAGGGACTGGGCATACATGCCTGCTCCTTATGCTACGTCTAATTATACAGGCTTTGTTGCCAACAAACACAATGGAAAACCCAACAGTCTAGGAATCGGCAATGTGGTGGAGAAGAAAAATGTCTCTCCTGGACACCAAGCCAAGGTCAGCTTTCAAATGGCCACCAGCCCCAGCAATGGCAATGTTCTCAACTCCGTGGCCATCCAGGCCCATCAGTACCTTGATGGCACCTGGTCTTTGTCAAGGACGAATGGAGTTACTCTATATCCCTATCAAGTAAGTATTTTCAAATAATAGAACGTGTTTGTTTGCTTTTCCTTGAAGCTTGTATGGGCATAATAACACTGCCTGCTCCTCCTGCAGGATAAAAGTTGAGCCATTTGTATAGTGGGCATGAGAACAAGGAGTGCTATAAATTTCTGTTTCCCTGATAGGGGATTAAGTTGAGGGTGACACAGATCAAAAGCAGAGTTAATTAGAACAACTTCCTATTAATTCAGCTGTTCCTAACAGCAGAACTGAGCTGTTTTTTTAATAGCAGATAACTAATTAAATGTTATATGCAATTATTTGCTCATAGAGTTACTTACTCTCTGAATACTTGGTTGGAGAAACATCTGGGAGCCAACCACACTTGATTACTCTAGTGCACCATGACTTCTGATTTGGTATTCAGGAAGGATCCAGAAAGTCTTTTATTTCATTATATGTGTATATGATCCTTTGACTACATATAGCAGGCACTGACTTCATTGACATGTTCTAAGTTGCTTATGCTATTTGTGCTAGTTTGTGCTGGTGGCCTTCTGCAGGTTCATCTGATTTTTGGTATTTTGATTTTCATTGGTTCTCATGGATTCAGCAGATCTGGTAAACTCCAGATCTTAGCAGCTCTGAGAGATTTTCATGTACTTCTCAGCATGGTCTTTTCCTTCTCTTTGGCCTGCTGTTTTCTGGTACTCCCCACCCATAAATACCTGTAGAACCCATTCACACCAGATGGCACAGGAGAAGCTTTTGTGTGACAGAAGGTGGGCTTTCTGATGCGCTTAATGCTGGTGGGATTTTCAGAGTGCCCAAGCGCTTGCAGATTGGGACATAAGCCTATTCTTCCTGTGTTCTTACAACCATCCCTGTTGGCTTCCTTAGGCCCATAACTGACTTTGAAAGTTGGTCTTTCTATAAAGTTATGAACACATAGCAAGATAGATCCCTAAATTAATATTTAACTTTTATTAGTATAAATAACTGATATTACAGCAAGAAAAAAGTGAAGTTATTCATAAACATTAAGATATTGTCATGCACCAAAGCAAACTGGGTAAAACCAGAAGTGAACGACAGTTATTTTATCTGGAAAATATGTGACTTTATGCTTTTGTGATTTATGCTCCAGTGAACCTGAATCACATTTGGGTAGGTCAGTGTGTGGTCATATTTTTGATCTAAGAAAAAAAATCTCATCTAAGTTTAAACTAAGAAAAAAATACTAAACAAAGAATGCATGTTAACAAATCTGAATGGCTATTGTTTGTATTAGAAAGATTAGTTCAGTTTTATTGCATTCGCAATCTCTTAAGTTCATCTTCTGTGAAAATGTGCATCTTGTTTATTTTTTATAATTTTTGCGGTTACTGGATGATTAATTTTGACTTAAAAATACTTGCTAAGTAGAATATAATGTTCAAAATTGTTCAGACTGATTCTGTAGTTTGGCTCCAGTTAAACTGAGCACTCTTCCCTGCCCTTTCCTTTCAATAACCTTGAAATAAAAAAAGATTGGTTGCCCTCCAGACTCCCTTGCCAAAAAAGCCCAAGCAAACCTCAACAAAAAAGGCAACAAACAAAACCCTCAACCAACAGCAAAACAAACTAAAAAATCTCCAAACAACCCTAGTAATGTTTGTCTGATAGAATGTGTTGATTGTTTAATCTTTTTCTTGAAGATTACTACTTTCAAATGTTGAAATTCTCACTATACTCAAGTTGTCGTATTTAATTCTCCAGCTGAGAAATAATAATGATAGCCTTCATCTTTAAACACACTAAAAGAATTTTAGTGTTTGTTTACATAGTGTCTGTATCAGGCTGGGAATTAGTCAAGTAAGAAGAAAAACGTTGAAAAGTAGTTTGTAATTTCAAATATTGGGAAGATGCAAGCTTTGCTTTTTTTCTGCTTTTGTGTGCAGAAACCAATCTAACTTGCTACACATTTTAGAACTCTATTCCATATAAATATATTGTTGTTATCAACTTAGTTGCAAAACTCTGCTGGGGAAGAACACTAGGAAGTTGAATCTGTTATCTCATCTTATTCAGAACCCCTCTTGATTTGAAGATGAATTAAAAAAAAGTGGTGCTAGCTACTTACTTGTGAATGTCTATCTATTGATTTTCTTGCCTTCCCTTAAGAATAGTGATTAGAAAAACCTCACCATGCATTAGCTAAGAGGAATGGAAAATAATTTCTTGGGATAAAAAGCTTTGCACTTCACACAGAACAGTGCAGTACATCATAATCTTGTTAAATAGATGTCCAGAGAGAAGTCAGTCTCATGGCTTGAGACTTAATGGCACCTTTGGCAGACACTTCCCTTGTAAATTAACTTTTCTTAGACAGTTTCGATAACTTGAAAGAAATGGTTGAGTACCTTGAAAACTGACTGTGATTTCTTCCTTAAAATATCATCAAAAAGAGAAAACGTTATTTTGAAAGTGAGAGTTCTGTGACTCAGAATTGTCTCACTAAAATTTTAGGCACCAAAAAGTATTCTTACACTTATAAGTTGTAGGATGTTACTCCTTTCCTAGCATCTTGCCTTCCAGGTTGCCTAAAATTACAGCCTTGTTATGGGGAATTAATTAATTGCAACTTTTGTTTCAGTTCCAGTAGAAAAACAACTTAAAAAAAAAAAAAAAAGGCAGTGTTGTGATATTGTAAGGCTCAGCTGCTACAGGAGTGTAGGACAAGTCTTAAATGACATGCCACTATTCATTTTACAAAAAGAGCATTTGCTATCAGGATTAAGTAAAATAGTTAATTTATATATGATCAGGTTTAGTAATGTATGTTTAAAATCTGAAAGGTAGAAGTTCTAGTACTGTCTTTAATTGAAGATGCATGTCAGACATAAAAGAAAGTTTCTAATAATTTCATGTATACATAATTCAAACTAGTTAATGGATATTCTAAGAACATTGGAAAAGTAGCTACTAACAATTTTTTAGGCAAAACTGTTCCCACCTGAAGATTAAGAGATGGTGTACATGATTCCACCAGTCCCCACTGTCCCCGTTTTATGTGATTACTTATTTAGTCATCCTCGAAACACAAGGATCTGGTACTAAAGATCTGTGATGTCCCCTAGGCCTTACTCAGAAGGGGCTGAATCAAATTTTCCTGATAAATGGCCCTTTTGAAAAACCAGGGAATCAGAGGCAGGGAAACAGAATTGATGGATGTTGAGCAAAGAGCATGGCCTGTTAAAACCCTTCTATGAATACCAAAATGTTTACCTGGTCAGGGTACAACTGACCCCTTTATGTTTAATGCATTTTAAAAAAATAATACCAAAATTAAGTAGAATTTGATTCTGAATTGAGTCTGAAAATTGTGCTCATTGGCATTCGTATCCTGTACGGATCAGATTGTGTTTTAACACTTGTAAAGGCTTCTGTTTGTCTTCCTGTCATTCAGAGAGGTTTGTCCTTCCCGCTCAGAGAAACCTAATTTAAATTGGTGAGGCTTTACCTGAGAAGGGCTGTAATTATTTGTGCAGCTGCTGATGTGAATTACAGGATACCACACTGTTAAGTACATTTCTGTTGCTTGTGAGTGATTATGTAACACTTCTAAAGAAAAAGAAACTTTTGGGCCTGGGGTTCTTATATAGGACCCAAAAGTCCAAACTTCTTAATGAAATGATTACTACTTGTAATTTTTATAGAGAATGTGATATCAAATTGAATGCATAGCATTTTTATTACTTTATTATCCCAGGCTGATAAAGTGGCTAAAATAAAAACCCCACATTGAAGAATAATATTTGAGTCCTTAGGAGTTCAAACTGATTAGTGTTTACTTTCAAAGGGAAAGGAGTCGAATACAGTGACTACATTAAGCTGGTTGCACTTTTTCTGGAGTCAGAACACTGCAGTATTTTACTAAAATATTAAATTAACTGCATGATTGTCATGTGTTGGTGTGAACTGCAGAACATAAAATGCTAGGCACATTTTCTCAATACTCCAGTTGCCATCCTGGGTCTGCGTAAGAATCTTTTCATGTCTTTAAGTAGATAATTTCAAAAGGCAAACCAAAGGGAATTTAGCAGAGCGTGTTTGGTAGATTTGAGTGACAGAAAGGTGAGAGTGAGCCCGAGAACTGGAGAAGGTCAACTGTTCCAGGAATAATTTAGGCCCTAAAAGGGGATGATGGCTAACAGAAGACATGGCAGCTGATGTGGGTGAGCACCTCCTGCTCCTGACCCTGAGGATATGGAGTTTGATTTTGTTAAGGAAAAAGATAGTGCATGTAAGGACTTGAGAAGGGGCATTGTGAACACGATGATATTCACAGGAAAAGTGTTCCTTTCTCCCCTGCACTTAAAAAGACTCTTTTAACCAAAAGTCTGGAATATGAGATCTTAAACCACGGAGAGTCTCTTGGCCTGGGACCTAATGATCTCAAGCCTATTCAGAATTATCAAAGGCTTTGTTTGTGTACAATTGATGAAAGCCTACATAAAGTATGTGCTTTCTGCTTTTTCTTTATGTATAACGTGTGTTTAGAAGAACACTGTTCTCTGAGAAAGTACCAGCTTGTTCTGGAGCTTTGCTGTGATGAATGATTTGTTTGGAGTTTACTTAGGTCATGGCTGTCTCATAACACATCAGTTCATTCACGCACGGGCTTTTAAAAAGAAACTGGTAATGATTAGAGTTGGGCACAAGATGGAGAATTCAGATACAGAGCCAGTGCCTAGGTGGGGGGGTATTCCCATACAGGATTTTGATTCCAAGCTTTTTTCCAAGTCTTTGCTGTCTAATTTATTTCTCTTCCATTTGCTGCTGCTTGTGCCGCTTCTTAAATTGTTCAGCAGGATACAGATAAAATGTTAATAATGCTACATTGGTGCCAGGGTAGTTTAGGTAGCTTCTAAAGCATATAACACAAGGTAGAGAAATCAAGTTACTTGCTCCATCTGCAGACTCACAGGTGTCTTCTATAATTATTCCAATAAAGCCAGACCTATTTTACCAAAGCATCTTAGAAACAAAAGATTTGTATATTGGTCTTTCTAGTACCATATTCTTATGTGATCACACATGATTCAGTGAGATACCTAATGTTGGAGGTATTTTGCCTTTATGGAGTTAGGTTTTGGTCCAGAGCTTTTTGGATGGCTTTGAATAGCTGTTCAGTCATTGTATGTATGAGATCCACATTTGAGTGTGGTGGCTCCCTGAACATAGTAAAAATCTCTTTGTCCCTACTACTGTGAGCTTTTGAATGATGATGCTGAGCAAATGTGTGGAAATTCTTGCTCAGAGTGTTTTTTTGGGTTTTTTTCCTTTTTTTTTTTTTTTAAGGTCTGGACTCTTAACAACAAAGTGACTCCACAGTGAGACTACATAGTGAAAGTGCAGGAATTTTATTTACAAAGATTGTTTGACTGGTCCAAGAAGCAGAATTTCAAACAAATTCATTGGCACTGAAATTATATCCCTGCTTAATTATCTCTGTTGCCCTCTTCCCCCATGCATTAGTTGTTATCTCTGAAGTAGCTTTCCTCTGACTAAAAGCCTTTTTAGACCAAGTCACTAATAATTAGATATGACCCTACCAAAGTCAGTGTATGTCATCAGCTGACATTTTGCCATGATTGTTTGATCATTCATTTTGTATATTACAGGAGTTAGCTATTTGTATTTCATTCCTCCTGTCCACCCCCTCAACTAACAGGCCAGTTGTATGATGATTTTCTTGTATCATAAAGACGGGGAAGCTGAAGTCTATGTGAACTGTCGGTGCGGTTTTTTTTTTCTTTTTTTTTTTCTTTTTTTTTTTTTTTTTTGCATTACTCTAGTGTGATTTGATCTCTTGTGGCATTTTTATGCATGGCTTAATGACCTCAGAATCATTACTTTTCCCCTTCATGATACTGAGGTGACCAAGGGAAGAAAGAGGTAAAGGGTATCCCATGGACTGAAAAGAGCTAAATAGGCTTATCCTGTGAGTATGAAAACCCCATGACTCAATTGTGATGTGAGGAAGAAATCTGGACTATTATAGAGTTAATCCTGTAAATTAGCAAAAGCCAGAAGGTCACAATTAGTGAGGATTTGGAGTCTTGGTTTTCTTCCCGCCTCTGTAGCTTAAGGATTTTGTCCACATGTGAGACTAGTTTATTTTTTTGAAATAATAGCTGTGTTGATTGCTTGCATCACTGGACAAAAACATAAACTGAGAGAAATGATGTGAGAAAAATGATGTAGGGATGGAATGGAGTGAGGAGAAAGACAAACTGATACAAACTTATACATTGACACAAAATCATCCTTTTGTTTCCTATGATGAAACCAGGTGGCACAGTACTAGAGAGAAAAAATGGTCAGCTCCTGCTTTATTTCATAGTTCAAGAACATAGAGAGCTAAGACAGCCAATTTGGAAGTAAGAGGAAATATGCTGTTTATGCAATATACAGTTTTTTGGAACTTATTGCTGTAGGAATAGTATCGAGGCCAAGAGCTTAGGAAAATTCATAAAGGGATTATGTGTTTATGTGGGCAATAAAAAAGTTCCTTCTTTTGGATATTAGGATTAAAAAAAGTAGGAGATAAATTTCTATATAGTATAAGGCTGTTGATATCCTATATTCTATGGAGAAGGCTTCTTTAAGTATATCCAATATATATTTAAGGACTAGAACTTCTGAAACTGCCACTGAAGCTTTCTGGCCCAGGTGTAATTGGGTTCACTGGGAGAACCATACTCAGTACTTAGGGGGGCTCTTTTGTCCCTCTGTTCTGAAAGTGGTTGACTGGTGCTGTCTTTTGGGTGGAGGCCTGTGATAAATGAGTAAAAGGTGATTTTTCAACAATTTCTACAACATTTTTTGAGTTAACATAAGTGTTGTGCATTTCAGATTAAGTTTTTTTTTTTTTCCTTATTCAAGTATGTGAAGATTCTAATAGATTCTAAAAACTCTCTTGGGTTGAATCATTCATATGAGCAACATGTTGGTCTTTAATGCTGCATAAAGATTCAGTCTTGTGGCTGATACTCCTCCTACATCTTACTATTGTTCAACATCTGTTGCAAGAAGAGAGAAAAAAAAAGTACTAAACCAAGAGTAATTTATTCTAACTGAGATGGGAAGGAGGGGATGACAAAAGAATTAGCAAGCAATTTTTAGGAATTTCCCTTTAAATGCCTAAGGAATTCCACTCAAAGAAGACACAAATCAGTGTACTTTCTCATTGACTAAGACATTTGTTTCTCCCATTTTTTTTTCACAAATGGGACATAGAATTAGGATTAGATTTAGAAACATCATCACACTTTTTTGATTTTTGTAGAATCTCATACTAACCATAACTGCTTTAACCACACCTGCTTAAAAAGTATTTGAGCCTTTAAATATGAAGAAGTGTGTGTTACTATGCAAAAAATAAATTTACAAAGCCTTTTGCTTTGGCATTATGCTGTGCTTATGGAAAGTAGGGAATAAATGGCTACAGACTCATCTAACTCTGAAATGTGATTCCACACAGATATCATGTGAAACCATTGTTTTCTTTTCTCTAAAATGCTTCTGAAATGGTGTCTGAAAGGGAGCATCAACTTTTCTGTTGGGACTCTCTTTATTTCAGTGGATTTGAGTTAAAATGGATGGTTCTTTCCTTATATTCCGGAGCATTGTGAACTTGAGAGGCAAGTGTTGTCAGACAGAATGCATTTGGGGCTGAACCCTCTTCTGTCTCACTTCAAGGGAATTGCTTTGCAATTGGCATGGTTACACTGGTATAGTACAGGTAAGGATGAGATCAGTGTCAACCCTATAAGATCTGGTCAGCCAGAGTGTGAGACCAGTTGTGGTGATGCATGTAAATATGGTGTCTTGCATTCATAGTAGGCTCCACTTCCCTTTTAGATTAATGAACAGGGAAGCTTTCTTTCTCTATACTCGTCTGGTCTGACCCGACACTGTAGAGTCTTTTGGAACTCCTCTTCTTGATGAATGAAAGCAGAAAGCTGATTTTCTAGCTTCTTTTGAACTTTGAATGTACCTAAATGTGTTTTATGAAGAATAAGAAAGGATTACATCTGTACAGAGGTGAGAAAAAGCTCCTCTCAGCGAGTGAAAGCATCCTCTAAATCTGGAAACTGCTCTGAGAAGAAATGAAATTGCACTTCACCTTTCACTTCCACTCAGCCTCTCAAATTGAATTCAGAACTGCTCTAAAGGTTGAAGGGAAAGAAACGGCAGTGAGTTTTCATCTTCCAAGGAGTTGGTTGGTGCTCCTTGCAGTTCATGTTGCTAGCAAATCTCAGCAGAAACATCTGTAGCTCTTCCTTGTGTGACAGCACGACAGTCACCATCACTTATATCATTAAGGTCTCTGAGGACTTGAGTTCCATGCACCAGGAAGGCCTCAGGTCTGACTGGTAGATGTGAACAAGTGACTAAGCTGCAACCAGTGCAAGGTCATAGTTGTATGGATGGGTGTGCAAGTGAAGTGTTTCTATGATGACAGCTCTTTGAACCAAATACATGCATCTGTCAAGCTTTACTTCAAAATGATACTTTTTTTAAACTTGTGAAAGTGGCATATATATATATATATGGGGTTTTTTTTGACTATTTGAGTCAATTTATATACAGACTTTTGGCTAATAGGAAAGGCAGAAAAAGAATTAAACATTGGAACTATGCCTGACACGATCACTTCTGTTTCTGTAACTTCACTGTGGCTGCATGCTTGGTATCACTGGATAATTATGAAATGCACCTGTAATGTGAGTCCTGCAATTTCTTTACACCTTTTACTGCACTATATGTTACTTGGCAAGAAAATCAAGCTTATTAATAAAAACAGAGTTTAGGCTTGATTTTGAAAAAAAGAATATCTATTTTAAAGCATATAGAGTGATATATTTTTTCCTGTAAGAGAGATAGTTGATAGATAGGGGTTTAGCTGCAGACAGTGTTGCTGGCTTTAAACACAAATCATAAGCACAGTCATCTCTGTTTTATTCTTGTGTATTTACTCAGTTACTGCAGTGCAACCTAGAAGATGGAAAATTAATTCCAGCCCTATTAAAGAAATTATACAGAATACATCAGAAGAAAACATATAGTAATGAGATACTATCAGTGCTTCATTGATCAGGCTCTATGATCTCTGAATACTTTGTGTGAAGTTTGTTGCCAGTGTGCAGGAGGTAAAAATGGATGTGACATGATTCTCAGATGTAGCATACAGATATATCACAGCAGTGATCAGAAACAGAACTGTCAGGGGAAATACACTCAGAAGACTTTTTCTACATATGGACCAGCTTCTGTGAAATTTATTGTGAAGAGTCTTGCAATGTTAGGTAGGTTTAGCTGAGGCTTGGTTTGCTAGCTTGTGGAGATTTCTGATTTGGTTCTGCTTTCAAGTAATGTAAGCCGAAAATATAATTTGTCTGCTCAGCAAATAATATAACCAGATACTGTTCAAACGACTTAGGAGAACACTACAGTGAAGGGTTTCCTGGTCACCAGGCTTCTCCGACAAATTACAAGAGCATCAGAGGGTGTCCTAAAGCTTATCTATTTTACTTAACTTTTAGATGTAAATGCTAAATGAGGGATCAAGTTGCTTTCATGTAGCTAAGTGCTTTGGAGGGAAAAATCTAATTCTCATGTTACTGGCTTTTTATTATTTTCTGTCCCTAGTCAGTCATTAGAAGGCTCTTTGCCTCTGTAATCCTAAATGCTGGGATATGCCATTTGCAGCCAGGATTTAGTAGTGATGGATATGATCTCCTCACTATTGTCTTGCAGTTCAGAACCTTTGTAAAGACCCTTTTAAACATTGCCAGAGCTGAACTTATCAAGATTTATTCCTGTTTGTATAAAAGTAGGTGAAATGCAGACACCAGGCCTAGGTTAGATGAAGATTTCTGGAAAGGAGCTTGGGACAGGGGTTATGTATGTGCAGGTTATGTAGGTTATGAGATTTTTCCAGGCTCAGTGATGTGGGTTTCTCTGCTTCCTTTTCCATTCACTGCTCAATTACTTTAATCCTATATTATGAGTATTTGCTACTTTTCCCTGCCACCTCAATGCTTTGTCTCTGTAGCAGGGGCAGTTGGCATTGGTGCAAGGGGCCATCACATCTGTGGCCTCTAGGCATTTTATGACTCAGTGAATAGGAATAATAAAGAATCTTATTCCTCCTATGTTCTCCAGTAAAGGTGATTTCAAGTGTGGCAGTGGGTGATTATTATGGCTTGGTTTCCTTTGGCGTTTGAGAGAGTTGGAGGGCACCTATTAATTATAAAAGCTTAACAGAAATGCTGGAAAACAACTGTTTCCTCCTCAGTATTCCATTCTATCTCCTGGAAAACATTATATAATTCATAATTAAAAAAGATCTTTGTTAATGCTATTGCTGCTAGTATTCTTGTACCAAATTTGAATACATTGAGTGAAAATGGCCCTTCATAATTTCTTGGAGAACCTGTACTAGATGGTACCAGAGAAAGCTGAAGGACCTAGTGGTAGCCAAACTCTACTAGAGCAGGAGAATGGTTTGTGGTTAGGTGATTAGACAGTTTGCTTCCAAGACTTTTTAAATGTTGCGTGGGCATGAAGTGGGGAAAAATGAAATTTTACCAGGAAAAATATAATATAAATTCAGCTGAAGTGGTAACTGTATAATATTTTGCAGACTTTAAAGTCCATTTCAGTGAAACGATCAAAAATACTTGGAAGAAGGAAACAAATTTTATTGTGCTGCACTTTGCCTGTTAAGAAGTGGATGTACAGCGAGGTGGAATGATATGCCTGAGATGGCTGCTATGCAGTTTGTGAACAGCTGAGAAAATAACCTTTTCTCCTTTTACACTCAGGACAAAAAGGACCATCTTGTCATTTCACATGTTGAGGTTAGATTTTTCTGTGCCTGCCTGAAGGAATCAATATCAGAGTAGATTTGGATTATGAAACAGAGAAATTCTAAGGGTTCAGAACATTTTGGAAAAATGTTGGTAACAGAAGGGACTGACTAAAAATATCTTGCTGGTTGATTGTTTTTTATCTTCAAATACAGCTTGAGCTGGAATTTTTATCAACTGCACAGAGTTCATACACTTTGCCTTTTACAACAAGCTGCTACTGTGCTTTCTGAGAAGAAAAGAAACTTGCAAATAAGGACTTTGCTTTAGAGGGATTCACTTGAAAGCATGCCCTTGGGAAAGAAAAAGACTGTAGAAGTTTTAAATTGACCTCTGAAGTTTTTAGGCTTTAGCAACATTGAAATATATTCTTTCAAAAAACTTCTGAGCCCAGCATATATCTTTCTTCTTGTTTACTCTGCCTTAATTTCTGAAATGAAAATAGTTTCAGCAAATGTTAAAATACTGTCGTTCTTCTACAATGCTCGGTTTTCTCCTAAGGACCCTAACATAATGCTTTTCTGCTGGAAAATTGAGCTTTGAAACAGTATTTTTTTTTTCCTGGAAACAGTAAAAAAGTTTTTTTAGTCATCTATTCCTGTTGGATAAGACTGAACCTAGTGTGAATGAAACCTACTGTCTCCAGGGGATACTCTGCAGGGATGGTGGTTTTGGAGTTCTAGTCCTCTGGATTGGTTGCAGGACTAGTCTGCATGTGTTACACATGGCTTCTGTTCCTATTGCCATTGTCAGCAGAGCTACTTAGGGGTGCAAAGTACTTGTAGAATTATGCCAATTTTTTTTTTTTTTAAATGCATAAATACTATGGCGAGTTTAATGGTTTAATGAGTAAATACATTCATTCCACTTCTTATTTTTTTTGGGCATCCTTGGTCTGTATCTTTGTCTGTTCATGTATTTATGAATATACACACATAAATAGATCATTTTTCTTCCACCTAATTTCATCTACGAAAAAGTCCTGTGGCTTTTCCAGAAGAAATTGCTGGTAAACTTCAGAATAGATTCTGATGTGAAACCAGGTTCACTGTTAATAGAGCAGCACCACTCTTTTTTGTTTTGGTGACTGTATGCTATTCTGCTGATATTAAGAAAACGAGTACACAGAGGGGGAATGTTTCAGCCTCTCTTTAGAGGACGCAGTAAACGTCAGTTCTAGAAGTGTTTCAACCTCGGTTCTTTATTTGCCTGCTTGTGCTGTAGTGCTCTACATTTTTGGTACTAGTTCATGCCCATCTTGTACTCCATTCATCCTAGTGCAGATGACTGTGCAAGTTGACTTAGTAAATGCCTATAAAATACCTCGTGAAGAGACAGAGGGACCTTTTTCTTCACTTATACAGATTACAGCACTGCACTTCCATTGACCTGTAGTCAGTGATCCTTCTTTTGACATCTCCTTGTGGGGCAGCAAATCAGTCTGTGATGCTCTATTAAAAAATAGTAAAATAAAGAGTTCCTCTCAAAAATTCATTTAAAAGTAACTTCTGAAACTTTTACATTGCAAACCCAATAAACAAATTGTAGCAGAAATAATCAAAACATTTCATGTACAAATAAAAATTCGCTGAAGATAACAATGAGACATTTATTACAGTTCAGAATGGTTTACAAGAATTCAGGCATTGTTTCAGATGATGCACAGTTTTGTTTTTTGTTGTTATATTTGGACTTCATTACAAGAACTTAATTAAATCTATTGTAGATCTGTGTTATTCCCAAGGGACCAGTAAATGTAATCTTGCTGTTTGCTTATGAAGAATATCAATCAATTTTTCCTTCTCTAATTTTAATCACAATTTATTTTTAAACCCTAGTGAGGTGCATTTTGTCAGATTAGTTTATTGTGCAAACTCCTTGGGGCAGTGACTTTTTGTCTTCCTATGTAGAAGAAACTTTATATTCTTTGTCACTGTGTTTAAAAACAAGTAAGCAAAAAAAGATAAAAGAAGAAAAATAAGTAGAGCAATGCCATTTTAAGTTTATTTAGGCTGACTTAAATGAGAAAGAAATAAATGTAGCTATAAGACTTGACAGGATACTTTCAGAGAGCAATAAAAATTAAAAAAGGTTAATAGTAAAAATTGGGAAATAATAAGCCTGCAAGATGTAAAAATAAGAAAATTAGGAGCATTTTAGACAATTCACAAAATGCGAGTCTACCAGAGATTAATGTAGTCCAGAGGCAGGCAATTTATGACAAAATCTGCAATAACATAATGTGCATGTACTGTGATTAAGCTTTGCTGTGAAAGTATACACAGTGTGTAACTATGAGTGAAGAGTAAATAATTGATCTGTGTGCACTGCATTCCAGAGTTAAATGCACTAGGTAATAAGATGCATAAGACTTTGCATATGACTATCTTATATTTGTCTTTAACAGCCCTTCTCCTGGACAGAAAATCATGAAAGATCCTTAAAGCTCTATGGAGTCTATCCTTGGTTTGATCTGAATTCTGTTTTAGTGGAAAATAATCCCTGCTGAATCAGGTTGCTATATGTCCACTCAAAATCCTCATGATAGGTTACACTGATGGAATTTGAAAGAATATTATCTCTTGAGGAATGATTGTTTGTTAGTGCTGCAGTTTATGGATGTTCAATTGTTTTCTGCCTTTTCAGAAAGAGCTGTAGTGCACATTCACACTAAAGCCTGTGTCCTTTTCTTTCTATAATTAAATTTTCAGAATTGTGCCATTTTGAGAATATGCATGTCTGTAGTTTATCTTTTCCAAATGGATCCCTAATCTTTTTTTCAATGCCATATGAAAAAAAGTTATATCTCAGCATTTTCTAGAAAGACTCATCTAAAATCACTGGTGAGAAGAAAATAATGTTCTTCATCTGATCTTATTTAGCTGGTGAATGGAGATGGAGATTGGTATTAATTACTCAGTCTGCAAGAAAATGTGCATGAAATTCCAGCTGAGAATGGACAATTGGCACGTTTAAAGTTCTCGGTGTACAAGGGCCCTAAGGGGAAATGTGAGAATGTCATCGTCATACCGTAAAGCTGTCACAGCGAAGATGGATTATGATGGTTCCTGCAAACCAAAATGCAAATTGCAAATACCGAGGAAAGATCATTGTGTGCACTTGAATTAAATGGTAGGTCAGCTTCAGATAATGTAGTGTTGAGTTAGAGCCTGGAAGACTGTGCTTAGCTTGGATCCCCCTTCAAGACTTGCAAATCAGACAAAGCCAGCTGCAACAAATAATTTGGATGGACAACAGGATAGAAGTTGCAGCAAATGAGAGGAGACAAAAACATGATTAGTTTGGAAAATAGAATTAGTCTAGGAGCATATGTAAAAAGCTGAGTATGTTTGGTGCCACATATGAAAGAGCCATCCTGTTCAGCAGAGTAGCACAGCAAGTGTGTGGCCTGGAGGCCACAAGTTGACCCTTTGTGCCACTGAAAGGAGGAACCAGAACAGAGAGAGGTCCGCTTACTAACTATTTACAATATGCACGCGCAGAAGTTAATTTGCTGTTTAGTTGAGGATGTGCTCCTTCTCTTTTTTGCTTTCGTTAGCTGAGGGGGCAGTATATCTAGAGCAAATGGAGGACAGTGTAGCATAACTGAGCACCTTGTCAGCCGATGGAATTCACCCCAGGAAGCGGCCTCCAAGTCAAATGTTTATAGCTGAATGATTTTTATGACTGCTAATAACAGCTGTAGCTATGCAAACTGAGGTTACAGGGCAACCAAATGTATGACTTAAGGCATTCACCTTTCGGGGCAGGAAGGAACTGTTTCTGTCCAACTACTGTCCTCATTTGAAGGCTCTTCTGGCACCTTTTGAATTCTTTTCATGTATTCTTGTTAAAAATTATGATTGTTGCTGTCAAAAAATAATTTTAAAACCTTAGCAGGACATTTTTATTATTAACATGAAAGTAAGATGTGTTCATGTATTGTGACAGAGATTAGAAAGACCAACCTTGTTAACTTTATAGAGGTCACTCCTGCTGATGTGTAACTTCTGCAAGGTCTATTTATGTAGGGACAGGAACGGGGAAGTCAGCTACACAAAGCTAAAGGGCAATGCAGTTTAGCATGACTGTTACATTGTGGGGTGGTGGCTTAGGTTTGTGAAATTCACTGTAGAGGTGGAAGTATTCAGCGTGGAAGTTGAGGCTAAATGCTGGTTCTCTATGGGAAAAGAAGAACATGATATTGTTATGGTTTTTTGATTTGAGATATTGATTGGTGCCAAGGTTTTGAATAGAAAAGGTATGCTGTTGATTTCTGAATAGTGTATCAACATCTCTTCTTGCAGCAATTAAAGAGATATTCCTAGGCAAGTGCAAGGCTCACAGTTCTGAGGCTTTTCTAGCTGGAATTAAGCCCCCTGAAAGTGCCTTTCTTACACCACCACTTAGTTGGTATTTCTCATACCTCCACTTCTGTACATCTTCAGTGCCTTTTTTGGACCAAATAATAGCCACTTCTCTGCATTTACATTTAGCTCCAGTGAACCCATCTGACCATAGGGTGGTGTAACTTTTGAGCAGTTCTGCATTAGAGGTTGCATGATGACTGCTGTTCTCACTATCCTACTATCACCTAGGTCTTCGGACTCAGACACATGATCAGGTTTGATAATGTTTTAGGAAGCTTACTAATACACAGTAACTGTGAATGCATGTTTATACTTTATAGCAAATTCAAGATAATTTGACTTAGTTCCTTTGACTTGGTTCTAGAAAAGTGATACTAAGATAAATCATTATTACCTTGAGTTTGCTACAGGCAAAGTGAGTGCATGAGGACAACTGTTAGACTTAGCATAGGAACTTATTTCAGTGCCTGAGGCCTCATAACCTCACACAATGACAGTTAGATAGGATTAGGAGAGAAAACTGGCTCTTAGACTGTGCTACAGGTGATAGTTCACCTGAATGCAACTTCAGTGATTTTCATTTCATTGTAAGTACTTAAGCTGATAACTTCATTTTAGAAACTAAATTTCATGCTGAGAACTGAGTAGTTTTCAGTTATAAATGCTTCCTGGGGAATCAAACGCAAACAGAGAAAACATAAAAGATGCTTTCTTCTTCAGAAATGCAACAAATTGCTCTTTTTAAGGTAAGAGATTTTACCTGAATGCAAGTAATACATGGGAAGATGTGTTTTAGCATTGGTAAATCTGAACTGAAATGGAAGGGAATGATGCACCTACTTAATGACTGGACACTAAGACCTGAACACAACATTTCTTTTTTAAAGCTTTCTTTGCACTCCGCAACAATGTATAAGTGTATTGTCAGAAGAGCTGAGAGTACTTGGAGACTAGACCTGTCTTGAGAAATGCAAATTTTACAAAGCATTCAGATCTCCACCTTGAGTTTTATTCCAGTAAAGATGGATTAGGGTATACAAGACTCTCTGCATTGTTAATATTTCAGTGAGGCAGCAAAAGAGAAAACTGTGTAACAGTATTAACAATAATTGGTATCAGAAGTTAGCTTCTATTTAATCAGTTTTTAAAAAGTACTTCTATGTGAAGATGATTTAGGAAAACATTTGAAAAAGGATATTACGGAACAAATGTTCAAGCTTAGAATATTTGATGAGTTGAGAAAGATTTCTCAATCTCTTCCAACTTAAATTTCCCAGGCTTCTATATTGCTACTTCTGAAATATGCCTGGCTTCTAAATGACTCTACTCTACAAACCACTCTTTTGTATTTGTTCAAAAGTTCATGCCTCATGCAAGGTTCAAGTCCTCTGGTTTCTTCCTTTATAAAGGTATGTTACTGATGGTCTTATGACCTAAGACACAAAAAAACCAATTTGTATTGTTGTGATGCCTGTCAGCACTAATTAAAGCTTTGGCAGCAGTTTATAGAAAAGATGATATTCATAATTTCCTTCTGATGGGGAAGCCACTGGAACGGTAATAGTTTCCAAACAGATTCAAGGCATTTTCTAGATTCCTTGGGGTCAAACCCATGCACTTTTCCAAGAGCAGCTTGGTAAGAAACACATCAGATGTGTACTGATCTTATTGTCCCGAAAGGTCTGATCTTGACGTGATTATGTGTGTGGACTGAATTTGCACTATGCCACATTCTTCTGCCATAATCATTGGAAGAATCTCTAAGCCTGTCAGATTTTTTTTTCTCCCCCCATGCTGGAAGTGAAGTAGTTCTTTCTCCTTGTGTATTCATGGTAGGATTTGACCATATATTTTTTAAATAAAGAGCTGGTTCATACATCTATGTGTAGAAAAACGAATAGTGGGGTTTATTCCTTACTCTCTTGGTAGCTACAGAAAGAAGTTCCTTTCTGGGTCAATAATGCCATTTATGTTAAGGCCACATGCTGACACACTGTGGTAGCTTCTAGAGCTGTTCTCGTCAACTGACAAGGGAAAGATCATTGGCTCACTGATTGTTGTTTGTGATAGGAAAACAGCTACAGTAAGATTTGGACTTTTTATAATGTCTTGACATTTCTGGCCCTTAGTAACTGATCAAAGACATGTGCCTCAGCTTCAAAAGTGCAGTCACTTCATGTAGCTACTGCCTCCTGTGTACATGTGTACAGACAGAAGTCAGACACACTCGTCTTTTGTAGGGTGCACACACTCTTCATTGCTGCACCAGTTATTTTAGCACAATTAGCCTGGCTGCCGAGGACTCAAAAGGTAGCTGATGCAACAAGGGATTACAGTGCAAGTGCTGAATCTGCATGTATGAAATCAACTTTAACTGAACCACACAAAAGAAAGGCCTTTTCTCTTGTAATATGTTACTAATCTGATAATGAATAAGTCATAGGAGCAAAAGATCCAATTAATTTCCAGCTGCACAACTTTATAATGCAGCAAGATATACAGGCAATTAAGAGAATTAACAACTTCATAAAAGCAGATTTTAAAAAAAACTTTTGAAAGCTAGAGGCAGCCACAGCTTTCCCACAGATTGCCATGTTATTGTCGTCTTCTTGACGAGAACGGAAGCAGTTTTATTGTGTTGCTGCACAGTGTCTTTTTTCATTGTTAAAATGCTTAGAGGCACAAAATTGAGAACAGAACCTCTCTTTGCTAGCTGATGTTCCTATTTTTCATTTGTAGAGTCAGTATGAGAATGTGCCAGCTGGGAAACCTTACATTGCTGTTCTGTCAACAGAGGTTTGGCTGGTGGGGTTTTGTGAATAAGAAGTGTATGTGGGCCTAGATGATGGCGTTTTATTGCTTTACTCACAAGGGATGGCTCACAGTCTGCTTCACTGAGGGACCTCTGGGCTAAGGAGCATGAGCAGATTTACACTCCAGGATGGCTATCCCGCCTGTAGCTTCCTTGGAGAGGAATAGGAAAGGCTGGCATCATTTTGAATGGACATCAGAAAACATTGAGGGTATTGAGAAAGGTAGTTCTGATATCTGTTGTGGTTTTACAATAACGTAGAGGCATTACCTTTCAGAAAGTAGTTTGATAATTAAGTAGTAGGCAATAGATAAAATCTGCATGCTGTGTCTCTCAGGCTAAAGGAACACTGCAGATTAGAATCTTCAACTTATGTATGAGGGTTGAATTCACTCAAGGTTAGATATTTGCTGTCCTGAATGTTTCAGAACATTAAAATTCCCCTCCTTTAATATATTTTTTTCTTCTTTTCACTTTTCTGCATTAAAAAAATATTAAAATGAAGTGAGGGAGCAAGGAGGTGGCTTGATTGGTGCTATTTCAGATTCTAGACTGATTCCTCTTGATCTAGATACAGTACTATGATGTAGATACAGGATGGGTTGATGAGGTGAGAGCAGTGAGTGTTATCTACCTGGACTTCAGTAGGCTTTTGACACTGTCTCCCATAACGTTATCATAGGTAAGCTAAGGAAATGTGTGTTAGGTGAATCAAGAACTGACTGAATGGCAGAGCTCAGAGGGTCATGATTAGGGGAGTAGAATCCAGTCAGTGGTGTTCCCCAGGGATCAATGCTGGGTCCAGTCTTATTCAATTTGTTTATCAATGACCTGGATAAAGGATAGAATGCACGCTCAGCCAGTTTGCTGGTGATACAAAACTGGGGAAGTGGCGGATACACCTGAAGGTTGTGCTGCCATTCAGCAGCACCTTGGTAGGCTGGAGAGCTGGGCAGAGAGAAGCCTGATGAGGTTCAACAAGGGCAAGTGCAGGGTCCTGCACCTGGGAAGGAATAACCCCAAGTACCAGTACATGTTGGGAGCTGACCTGCTGGAGAGTAATTCTGCTGAGTCTTGGTGGATGATACATGGACTATGAGCCAGCAGTGTGCCCTTGTGGCCAGGAGGGCCAATGAAATCCTGGGGCAAATCAGGAAGAGAGTGGCCAGCAGGCTGAGGGTGGTGATGCTGCCTCTCTACTTGGCCCTAGTGAGGCCATATGTGGAGTGCTGCATCCAGTTCTGTGCTCCTCAGTACAAGAAGGACAAGGAGCTACTGGACAGAGTCTAGCAAAGGGACGCCAAGATGATCAGGGGTCTGGAGTATCTCTCTTATGAGGGGAGACCATGGGAGCTGGGCCTGTTTAGTCCAGAGAAGAGAAGACTGAGAGGAGACCTCACCAATACATATAAATATCTCAAAGGTGGGTGCCAAGGGGATGGTGCCAGACTCTTTTTCTCTTTTTGGTGGTGTTCAGTGACAGGATGAGGAGCACTGGCCATAAAGTAAAACACAGGAAGTTTCACTCCAGTTGAGGAAGAACTTCCTTACACTGAGGCTGGCAGAGCACTGGAACCGGCTGCCCACAGAGGTCATGGAGTTTCCCTCTCTGGAGACATTCAAACTCCACCTGAATGCATTCTTATGTCACCTGCTTTAGGTGAGCCTGCCCTGGCAGGGGGATTGGACTTGATGATCTCCCTTCCAACCCTAACGATTCTGTGATTCTGTGATACTAACTACTTCCATGGATTGCTTAGTTCAGAAGGGCACTATCAAAGTGAGAAAACTGAATTAATTGCTAAGCCAGATCAAAATTACTCTCAGTGGTGGAGGTTGCTTGTGAATGAGCATCAACTTGTATTTACCAAGTTATGGTCTGCATGGGATTTTGCTAATCAAGCAAATTGTCATAGGCTTATTAGAGTAGATTTCCTATTTTATAATAAAGCTTTCATTGTTGCCAATGCAATTCTTATTTGATATTGTTTCTAAGGGGAATGTGCTCAAGAAGTAACTCTTTTTTTTTTTTTTGCATTACTGTTGCACTGTATGGTTTTAGTTTTGCTTATTTTGATTTGCTTTTCATTTCAAAAGCTAGGGCAAGAATGTGCACTGAGTGAATAATTAAAAGAAAAAGGGAGAATACTGCATGGGTGAGAAAACTGTCATTATTTACAAAGGCAAATACAGCATGCATACAAAAAAAAAAATCAAAAATTGTAGAATGTCCTGAATTGGAAGGGAACAACAAGGATTGAGTCTCTGAGTCTCACTGCTGGCCCTGTACAGGACCACCCCACAAATCACATGTGTGCCTGAGAGCATTGTTCAAATGCTTCTTGAACTCTGTCAGGCTTAGTGCCACAAACACTTCCCTGTTCCTCTGCCCAAGCACCCTCTGGGTGAAGAACTTTTTCCTAATATCCAACCTAAACTTCTCCTGAGACAGCTTTAAGCTGTTTCCTTAGGTCCTGTCACTGATCACCACAGAGAAGAGATCAGTGCCTCCCCTCATGAAGAAGTTGTAGACAGCTATGAGGTTTCCCCCTCACACTCCTCTTCTCCAGACTGAACAAGTCAAGTGACCTCAGCCACTCCTCATATGGCTTCCCCTCTAGATCCTTCACCATCTTTGTTCCCCTTCTTTGGACTCTGTAACAACTTAATATCTTTCTTATGTTGCAATGCCCAGAACTGCACACAATATTCAAGGTGAGGCCACCCCAGTGCACAGCAGGACAATCCTCTCCCTTGACCAGCTGCCAATGCTGTACCTGATGTATCATAGGGGGGTTGTGCCCATGCCTGTGCAAATTTGGATTTCATCTATGCTGGGAAGTGAACTGGACCCATGTAGTAATAATAATAATAAAAACAACAAGAATTACCTCTTTTATAGAGGAACATGGAAGGGGGCTGCAACTGTCAAAGGTCATCCTTCTGGACAGCAGGAAGATGGAGGTTGCAATTAAGTTCTATGTGCTGTCATGGTAACTTAGTTATGTTTAAGAAAATGTAATTTATGCTAAATACATTTTGACTCTTTCTTGTTAAATAAAGCATAATCAGCGTTTTTGTTATACCAGTGATTCCCCTTTTGAAAAACCTCTCTTTTTCTAAGATGCATTATTTTGTGTTTAGACACAATCTGTGCTGTTATAGTAGCCCCTTCTGCTAGATCAATATTTCAGATGTTGTGTGTAAATTTCCTTAAAGTAGAAGTAAAGTGTGCCCAAAGATCCTCCCTAGATTTTCAGTATTTACAATGAATAGTGAGTTGCCTGTGCTAAGCACCATTCAGTATGTCTACATCCAAGAAAGAGTCTGAACGCAGCAGACATTATGCATGTCCTTTTCCGGCCTCTTTCTTGTAGAACACATTCTTTTGACAAGGAAAGGACTATCAGGATCTGCTGTTTTGCTCTTGTTCACACAGAATGTATCAGTGGTTGCAGGGGTCTCTAGCTATAGAGCAGGTTAGTATTTTACTATTAGATAAAAAGGTCATAATCAAATGCCAAAATGCTATAAGATTATAGCTGTGCACTTAGCTACAGGAACTCACTACTGTTTTCAAATTGTTTTTCCTAAAGGTGGATTTTGTCCTGAAGAATTCCTTAAATGTTTTTTCTGATGTAATGAGCGACTTTTGAGAGATGCAGAGTAGGTCCTTGGTATTCTGTGGAGTATGAAAAGATGACTGACTTAGCAAATCACCACCACTTTTAAGTTGCTCTGATTGAACGGTTTAATTGTTCCTTTTTGCTCTGTGAAGGATGCATTAATAATTTGATAGTTGTGTGGGCAGCACAAGATTCCTATTTTCTTCTACCACTCTGCCCTAAAATCCCACTTCAGTTTACTGGTAGGTCAGTAAATCCTCTATCAGACTTAGGTCAAAGCATTTGAAACTGTATTTAACAATGATATTTGAAACTAATCCTATATTATTTTCCTTTCCTATATTCATGTTAGCCTTCCCCAATACATGCTAAAATGATGAAAATGAACTATAGTAAATGTCAAAATATCCACACTTTTTTTTTTTTTTCCCTTTTTGGTACTGAGTATGGTGAATCCCAGCTGTTACCTTGTCCTTTGAAGGCTACCAAACATAAATTTATGCTGCATTTTTTTATTACTGCATAGAGCTTAATGCAGAACTTTATTAGGCAGAAGCAATGAACAGTATTACCAAGACGGGCTCAGAAAACTTAGCCAAATTGTCAGAAGAGAGCCTACTACTTATTGATAAATTCCCTTGCAGAGGGATGCCTTCTCCAGGTGAGGTAGAACTCCAGTATATCCTTCATTAACCTCCCTTCTGAAGAGACTGAAGCAATGTCAGCTCCTGCTCCATTTGTTTTCTGATGCTGCTTCCTAAAGGCAATTTACTGTAATTCCACTGACAGTTTTAGTGGCTGGGAAGCCGGTAGCTTACTGAAGACTTCAGATTTTTATCTCATTCTACAATCCACTGTGCTGTCACGTCAGAGAGGGAACATTTATATGCTAAGGAAAGTGGAAGAATTCTTTCAGTTTTCAAAATTAGTTTGTAAATTAGAGTCTTGCTTTACCTTTAAGAATTAGTGGGTCAAGCCCAGGAAAAACAGGGTTGCTTAGTTCTTGGGAAAGGTTTAGTTTTCTATGCATATGTCAGAAGAAAAACATGTGAATGATGTGCTGTAAGTTGTGTCTCCCAGTGCTTTTCGTCACTCCCCTAGACCAGAAACCAGGTTCCTTGAGCCAAACAGGAAGAATAACTTTATCTTGTTATGACTGAGAATAAACTGAAAAGCAAAAAAAAGCTGGACAGAAGGTAAAATATTAATATTTTATGAGAGTCAGAATACCTGATTGTGCATAATGGAAAACTTGATATTAAGCTGTTAATCTTGTGTTATGAACAGCTTTACAAGAATCTACAATTTCTTTGGTATTCTAAAACTTTGGGATGTGTATGCTTTAGGGCTTTCCTCAACTCATCTTTAAAAGGGAATTCTTTAAGAAGAAACCTTTTCTTGGTTAATGTAGACATTTGCTGTCTAAAAGAACCCAGGAAGTAATTTTGTCAGTATTTATTGGGCAGAAAATTCAGTGCTGCTCTGAATCAGTGGATTGCCAAAGAAGCCATTCATGAGTGTATGTGCATTTATGAAAGAGAGCTTTCTACCTTCAGTTTCTTCTTGCTGGTGAGCTTCTCTCCTGAGGTTAGAAATGCTGGACACTGAGAATTGCTTTATAGTGAATTTGAACACAGATTTGTATTTTGAATTTAGTTTCAGAGATGGATATATTTCACACATTTCTGTGCATCTAGTCCATTCATCAGTTACTGATGTTAACTAGATTTTTGGAATGTTCCTGAATGCTTCACTACCTCCAGAGCAATGGATGTTTCATATCTTTCATAAATGCTAACTTCCATTTGTGCAGTAATTTCAGTTGGGAGTCCTCAGTTAGGAGCTTTAAAAACACTAATGAGCTTGGCTGTAAAAATGCCCTGATGTAAACGTAATTAACCTCATACTGTATGATGGCAAGTCTTATGCACAGAGAGACTCTAGTTGGAATAGGAAGAGAATCTAGCCTGGCTGACACCTGTGGTTTAACTGCAGAGCCATCTTTTTCCTATGAAGTAGGGAATTTAAATCATGACTTATCTCCAGCTCTTGCTGTCTACTGTTAGAAACCAGTGAAAGAGGAAGTTAATGGATGCCTTGCATTTATGAGACAGGATTAAAAAATGGAGCCTTGGGAGGGATATCTGTCTTGTCCCACATGCACTTAAAAGGTTTTTGTTGAGGTACGAAAGGTTGCATTGTGTCATGCTTTGTTTTTTTGTTCCTTATCCAGGCAGTGATGTGCTGCCAACAATTTTATAAAGTATTTTCTCAATATATGTCCTACTAACTGGTCTTAAACCTCTTGTACATACTATCTTGGTAATCGCAGAAGAGAAGGGGTAGAGAAATTAGGAATCAAGTCTTTCCCCCCTTAAATACTGAAAGAGCATCTAGGAGGAGAAATGGTGACACTAAAGAGGCAGATGTACATGAACTGTGCTTGTCAGGCATATACTAGTGTGGAAAAAGAGAAAGGTAAAAAAGAAAAAGTGAGTTTGTTAATACTTGAAGTGTAATTTTCATTTATGGCTTTGAACTGGGACATGGAAAAACCCCACATTCGCTAAGAACTTTGAAAATGTCTGTTCTAGGAGTGTTTTTCCTTAAATGCTTGATATATTCTGGGTGATTTACTTGAGTTTGTGTATATGAACTCCAGTAAGCCATGTCAGAAGAGAAAGGGATAATCTGTTACTATGACTGGAGGACAGAATAAATGAGACGGTAAAATTATCTCCAAAGCTCACTCTTCAGTTTGGTCTAATAATTTGAATGATTTCTGCACTCTCCAGTCTATGATGCAAAATGACTGACTTGAAGTCAGTACTCTCTGGATATATGAATTGTCTGGACTTCTTTCTGCCCCCTGCTTTATGTATATGTATTGAAATCTGTGAATAAATGAGGATTTATTAGTCAAATATTGTCGGCGCACATCTAGTGAGGTACTCACCCCATGGATTGACCCACTTGTAAAAATTTGTTCAGTATAAACAACATTCTGAAAAGTACTGGATGCCAAAAGGTTCCTAGCCTGGACCAGAATTTGGTGTAGCACCATCTTTATCTTTCATCCCAACTGGTGGCATGACCAAAGGGATATAAGGAAAAGATGGCAACAGAGTGACTTGAACTTGTTCAGACAAAACCTGTCGTTCTGTTAGAGGTTACGGGTGTTGCAGTATCACAGGGTACTTCTGTGGGTTTTACCTTTGTAACACCCAGTGATGTTGCAGGCTTTCCAGATTAAGAATTGGAGAATGAAATTCAAGGAAATATTTCAGCTTTCACTGGACTTGGAGACGTTTCACTCTTGAGAAATCCCACGCTGACAGAAAGTAATAAAGTATTAAAACTGGAGATCATTCCTACATTAGGAAATCCTGGACTGTGGCTTAAGCCAGTTTTTATTTTTTCTTGATTTTTTTCTGTTATGTTAGGTAAAACAAAGTATGTTCCCATTTTAGTGTCCCTGTAATACACTGTTGACTACAAAGTGTCCCTGCTGAGGAAGAGTAAATCAAAGGGGCTCAAGGACAGACAGTATGCACATTTAGAGTTTAGTTCTGAGCGACTTCATGCTGAGAAACAGGTTTGCTTTTTTTTTTTTCCCCCTAGGAAGTGTGCGAGCATCAGTGAGCAAACCAGGCATTGGTGCTAGACCCTCAGGATCAAAAGGGTGTTTAACTAGTCCAACACACTGCATTATGTGTGTCCATCCAGAGCATCTCTAGGAGGGCTCTCAGGAATGCTGCTTTTTGCAGATGATACGTCAATGTCAATGTCAAGAGTAGCTTCCTGTGTTCTGCAACAAAGCAAGTGGTGTGATTGAACAGGAAGGAGAGCTGCTGCCTGTCCAGAAGGCTCTGGTGGTCAATGCCACACAGATGTTTCACAGCTTTCAGTTTAAGCAGTTGACCATCCCTGTTGTGCTTGGGCTGTTGTGTAGGACACACAACTAAATAGCAGTAGTACCAAAAAGCCTACATTTATATAGAAATGACCCCATTCTGCATCTGCCCACTGTACATGCAATTACTAAAATAAGTTTTATTTGTCTCTTTTCTCTCAGTCCTATGGATAGTGTGGTACTCCACAAATACAGAATTTGTAAATATGTTTCATTATTTCCAGCTTCTTCTTTAGTTTCTTTCTTTTTTTTACTGCAAGAAAAGTCACCTAAATAACAGACTTTATGAGATCTTCATCCCCATTTATTAAAAAAGCGTTAGCATTCCATTTGCTAATATCTGCTATTGTCTGAGTGCATAGGTGAGAGGCAGTGGTTTATATTTGTATCTTTCTAAAAGAATCTCATATGTCTTTGGTAAGTGATTATTTTGGAGCACTTGTATTTAAGAACTAGTTATCCAAAAAACTCAGGAACCAAGGATCTAAACAGATTCTGAGGAAGCTTGAGAGTAATACTTTTCAGGCAATGTCCACAAGCAGTTTGAGGCATTTGATTGCTCTGTGCTGTTCACATTGTGAAGTTGTGGATGTGTACATGGATCACATGAAGGTCTCTATAATCACAGAAACCATATCACCAACATGATACGTCATGTTGGATGTTTTCTGGTTGTTCCAAACAGCAAGACACAAATCCTTTCCTGTTTTGCAGTTGGCTGAAATGCCTCTCAAGTCTCACCATCTTACAACTTCAGAGGATCTGCTGACATCAATAGAAATGTACTGCACTCTCTGTGGAAATTCTTATTTGGAGCTGCAATCCTTTATTTGGCAGAAGATGGGGAGGTTATGATTGCAGTTGAGATAAGTCACCTCATCAACTTCTTAGCTACTGTCCAGTGGCCATGAGAGTAGCCCTTCCCAGTGACACTGTAAACAATGGTAATTAAACAATAATCCATTCTGATTTCAGATATTTGAATTGGATGAACTGAGATGAAGTTAGGTTTATATGTACACTCTGAGGGCTTTTAAAATCTGCCTTGTTTAGCAGTTGCCAGCAAGGATGGTGATGAATTTATTTTCAGGATAATTTGAGGGGACAGGACAGAATCTTCTTCTAGTTCACTGCTAATATAAATAGCTGAGCTAGCAAAAATTATGTAATATTTAAGGAACTATTGTTTAGTGAATTTAAGTGCACTGGATGCCCCAAGTGGATGTACGTAGGGTAGCAGAACACTGAAGAACTGTCTACCTGAGCAGTGGAAATGTAAGGAGGCATCCTGGCAGACAGCCTAAATTCCTGCATTCTAACAGTAGTATGAGATGATTTAAGTCCAGGATCTCAGCTATAGCCTTCCAAGAGCACTGCTCATTCAGTGTAGTGAATCCTGTGAATTAGAAGGGCTCAACATGGGATTAACAGGATGGGGGCACTTTCAGCAAATTTGCTGGTTCCTCATGAAAATAGAGTGGCTACTTTACCATTCCCTTTCTTGAAGTAATACAGTTGATTGTTCTAAGAGTATGCAAAATAAGCTAAACACTTAGAATATCTTCTTAGCCATAGTAGAATGGGTAGCAATTCTCTATGAGGGAAACAGAGGTTGCATGATAGTTGGTCTAAAAAACATTGCCATATCACGTCTTTTTCCTCTCCCAAATACAAATCAATTCTTCAGCTTTGCTTTTAATAACTGAAATGCTTAACAGCTGGAATAAAGCAAGCCTGAGTGGAAAAATAACTACAGGATGATTTCAAGTACTTTTCTTCATCTACCTCACAAAGATGTTTTGTTGTTATTGTGTAATAAGTAGAAGCATGAAAACTGAAGTTGAATGGGTGAGAGATTGCCTTTTGCAAACTTTTTGCAGGGAGAAGGAAGCTGTGCCTTAGACGATTGCTAGCAATAGTTTGGGAGGGTTCTTTGAAGGCGTATGTTGCAGTTTTGTGTCACACGGTAGTGAACAAAAGCTATTTGTGGTTGAAATGAGGGAAGGAGGAAAGGGAAGTTGTTAGGACTTGCACGGAGTACAGCAGATGACATTACATCACTTTAAATTTATGCAGATGAAGTCAAGAAACTGAAGTCAAAGTTTTGAGGAGGTGCTTCATACAGCTGACCCAGCTTTCTCTGAAGTCAAAGTGTCTTTTAGTTCATTTGAGGAGAGCTGAGTCCCATTGCTTGTACTCCGATTCTTTTTCAGTCCATGAAAAGCTGAGGTGAGGCTTCCTAACAGGGGAAAAAATGTTAAATGGGCCATAAGAAGAATGAAATCACAAGATGTTTAAAATCTTTTAAGAAAGCCAATGAACATGAGTAGTAATGATCCCAATTTTCCAGGGAGATGATAAATTGTCTAAGATCCCAAGGGACTTCTTCCTATGCTGTGTACTGGCTTTGCTGGAGAAAGGTCAACAAAAATACTTACTACATTAGTATAGTGTTAGTTTACAAAGGCAAAAAAATGTTATTTTTTGTTTGTTTTTTTCCTCCTGAAATAAAATATAAATATCTTGCACAGACCTAAGATGTCTCTCCTGTACCATGAGGTAAACCCAAGCAAGGATTATGGTTTACTCTTTCTTTTCTGTATGGATGGAAAACCACAGATATTATTGACATTTTTAGTGACAGGATAAATTTATCCTATTAGTTTTAATGCAGACAATGTTAGAGCAGAGCTAAACTACTGTAGATTAGCATGAAAGAAGCAATAAGCTTGTTCACAGAGCAGCAAAGAGGTAGTGAATGAAATGCCTCTCTTATTCCACCTGCAGTCTGGAGACACTTCTGGATTGGGAGGCGTCAGCTAGTGAGCTTTAGCTGATGACACTTTGTTTTTTTCCTGTCTTCAGATATCTCAGCTTATGACAGAGACTAGTCGAGAGGGGCTGACTGAAGCAGCATTGAACCGCTACAATGCAGATAAACCCTCCCTGTACAGCTTCCCTGCTTCCCAGAGCACGTATGTTGCCAGTGAAGTATCCACAGGCACCTCGGTGGCAGCATCATTTTTTGCCAGGTAAGTGAGACTTCTCAGATTTTCATTCTCTGTAATTATAATTTCATAGACTGGACTGTGTCTTGAACATGCTCACTCAACTCAGAGACCTTACTAAAACTCCATTTTAGGCTATCTCCCATCAGGTGAGTGAACTAACCTGATGTGAAACAGTAACAATCTTTTTTTTCTGGTGGCCAAATACCTACATTTTCTGGGACAGGCAATTAATTGTAGAGCTAACTGGAGGTGGGTGGTCCTGTTTGGTGGCGATCTTCAGACTTCTTTAATGAATTTTCTTTCATTTAGGGAAATTATCAAGATTCCCACTTTCAGCCTGAAAAGCTGGGGTTTCTGATTTCAGGTCCTGTCCCTGTCATGCCATTAAATTTACCAGAGGGTCTAAATTCAGCCTTGAAACACCCTCTCTGTTGAATATTCAGTGTTAAAAAAATCTTGATGAGACAAAATTTAATTAAAAAAATCTTACAACTCTCTGTATTAATTTGTTGGTAAGAATGTTTTGTTAAATGGGCATAACAGCTAATAAGTGAAATATCAATTATCACCAATGGAATTTTTTTTTTTTTGTGCAGAAATATGCTCTTTGCAGAACTAAATCTCTTTAGCCCAGTTGAATTCTTATGTAACAAAAGACATTGAAATAATCCTTGTCTTTTAATGCTTTTTATTAATTAGAAGATTGACTTGGGAAGAGTCTTGAAAGTATGAAATAACAAGAGAATAAGCTATTCTTATGGCACTTCCAATTCAATCCAGTGAGAGATCTTGATTTCAAAACATGAAGTCAACTCTGAGTGAATGCCTCAAGCATTTTCAGATTAGCTTCCTTCCCCTGTGAGAGCCAAATTATTAGTATCTCCATCTGATTCTATTTTATTTTAAAGGTAAGTGGAAAACTAATAAAGTTGTTTGACTCCGTCAATCTGAAAAGAAGATTTTCCTCACCAACATGAGGGCTACATATGCTCAATCAGTGTCAAACAACAAGTGAGTCGTGTAAAAGGAACGAGAGTAGAATTTTAGAAGATCCAGTTGTTTGGGGCAGCTCTTTACAGATGTGGTGCTGCAGTAGCAAATGTGAATGATGACAGTGGTCTACTGCCCTTTTCTGTTGAACTGCAGGCAATTTAAATTAAAACTGCTGAATGTGCACACATGGTAATATCTAACTGGTGTGCAGATTGGGATTAGCACATATTTTAGCATGAACTGATTTATGAAGATGGCCTAACTCATTTGTTCTTCATTGTTTCATGTTTATGCTGAGAGAATTCATTTGCTCTTTGTATACTCGGTTGAAATGTGGGAAACTAATTAAATTTACTCAAAATCCCTGGTGTAAATCAGAGCATTTTAAGTAGAACTCTGTTAACTTCTAGCTGATGTTGTGAATTCTTGGGCATGCTTGGCCCCACAGAGATCTCATGTTTAGACTGTTTATTTTTAAACTGTACTTAGCAAGACAAAAATGCCTGGTTTAGTTTGGGGTATTGCACAATTAGATTAATATCACTTATATAAGTCAGTTTTGTCCTGAACATCAAATTACATCATCTGCTGGCGATTTAAGCAGCAAATTCAAGTCAGTTGTTCACTGCTTGACGTTTTAACAAGAAAATCTACAAGTTGTTTTCAAAATGTGAATCTGTCATTATTTTCTGTTTTGCATCTTACATGTCTGCATTTTTTTAAAGTTGGGGTTAGAAACATAAGAACCCACATGTATGTGTGTTATGAAATACAAAGTAGAAGGCAGTGGTTGTCTAACTCACTAAGGTGCTTCACTATTTACAGTATGAAACAGTCCTTTGTACCAGGTGTATGAATTCTAAACCTTTGTTTTTTTCTGATGGTTAGTGGCACATGGAGTAGTGACTACCACTTATGGCTGGTTTTTTTGAATGTGTGTCACATACAATATTTTCACAGTCAGTAAGAGAGAAATTGTTACAAAGCCAGAAAAATTTGCTAATGTGAAGCTGAAGTTCCAAGTAGAATAATAGAACATATTCTTTTGAAACTTGAATAGTGTTCCACAGTATTTCACTCTAAGTTCCCTAACAAGCAAAGCAAACCTCAGATGAGGCTTACATGTCATCATCCATCGTCAGGAAAAAACCCAATTAACTAAACTATTGTAGTACGGAGGAAATGTCGAGGCATCCATGGGAACCTTTGGTTGTAATTACTTGAAAAATATCAGGAGTGGAATACTGGGAGCTCATAATTTTTCTGTTCTCAGACACTACTAGTCCAACAGTGATAGTCACTTGACTGGCTTACAGCTGGCATTGAGCCATGCAGAAGTGTCCTGAGGCCACAGTGACTCTCAAGTTTTTTTAAAAAACAGGAGACTTATCAGATGCCTCAATAATTGACTGTTATATTTCATGATCTATAGCTGACAGATTTCCAAACCATCTAAAAGGGCTGCAACTCTTGTGAATTGTCATTTGTTGGCATATTGCTGCAAGGGAACTTATGACACATCAAGATTCCCATGGGACAGAATGTGAACCTTTTAAAGGAACAAGAACTGATAACTGTCCAAAATGCTCAGCTGGTAGGCTTATGAATATTAGATGGTACAGGTATGAAGAATGAATTTCTCTTGTTGATTCTGACATAGAAACTGAATTCAAATAGTTGTGCTTTTAATGACAAGCACCAAATTTGCCTTTCTGTTCAGAGCTGTCACTCATTTTTGTCTCAGATATGCTTCAATCATCCTAATTTAGCATCATCTTGCTTAATACTGGTACATATTTGTGATTAGAATAATTTATTTAGTGTATGTGAAATAATGCTAAGATTCTTTACACAAAAAGAATCATTTATAGAGCATTTTTGATTTTTTTTTGAATGAGTTAACTTTTTCCTCCAGTTTGGGTTTTTGTCATTAGAACCACTGCATCTTTGGGCTATCACAGTCTAAAGTGTTGTAGCCTCTTGCCTTATTTCCTCCAAACATGATGTAGGAGTGTGCTGCCCTTACTCATGGGATTAGTATATGCTGGTGCTGATGCTAATGAAGAGCTGAAGGAAGGGCCTCCTGTCACTTTTCTCCCTTGTGTCTCTGTGAAGCTCTAACAGGCCAAGGGAGAAAGAACTGAATCTTATTCCTATCTCTTCTGGTTTCTACATGGGGAAGACTTCTGGGACTCTGACTTCAGCTTTGGCCTGACTACGCTGTAAACAAACCTGCCCTTCTGAATAAAACTTTTCTCTTGTGACTGAGCTGTAGAGTTTCAATATTCTCCCAAAGGGTGATAGCACAAGGCAGGAACTGGAAGTCCGAGCTGGATCAGAGCCTTTCTGTTGTCCTTTACAATACCAAAAAAGTTTTTGGGATCTTGGTACTGTTTCTTGTTTGCTCTATCACAGTAAGCTTGCTTTCTTGGAGAGGAAGAACTTTTGTTGCATCAGGACAAAGGAGAAACATGAAAGCTCATTTCACTTGGGATGTTAAAAAAGGTAAAAATTTTTGAGAAGGAGATGTTTTTAATGTTAGTCTTGAAAGTTGTTTCCTGTTACTACTCAGGAAGTGTAGCAGTGTATCTTGAACAAAAGCCTGCTTCAGTCTGAAATCAGATACAGTCATATTTGGATTAATTGAGCCTAGTGGGAATATAGATAATCTTGAAAGTAGCCTGAAAAATCTGTTCTAGGAATCATTTTCCACGTCTTTATACAGCTAAACACTAATCAGGGCCACACAAATGCTACTGTTGTAGGTAGAGCATGGCATGTTTTTCAAACAAAATGCAGAAATGTCCATATTTTTTAAAAACTTCTTATTTTAAGACAAAATACGAATAGAAAATCTTCATTTCATGTATAACTGATGTGCAGCTACTCAGCATGGGATAAGCTCTACTTACAGTTACCTCCATGCTTGGAAAAGCTGCTGGTGATCCTTTCCACACTCATTCCTCATCTCTGTGTGGTTTGGCAGCTGGAGAAGGAGGAGGTGAAGGCAGTGCCTTACTGCCAAGGGGTACTGTGAATGTTGTGTGCAAAATGCTGCTGAATACTCCGTAGATTTTCGTGAGAATGTTTTTCAAATATTTTTTAAAATTCTCATCCGTCTTGCATGAGCTTCAAAGCTTATGAGGACAGTATTTTTGGGGTCCTCTTGCTAAAGCTGCTGTGTTGTTTTGATGACTCAGCACTCCAGAGACTCTGGAATGGGAGAATCTCATGTCTCTCTGTTTTTTCCATACATGTGGTAAACTTCAGTTTATCACACAACTTTTGAAGTTTGGTGGGTTTTCTTATAGGTCTAATATTATGTGATTTTTGTTGAAATTTAAAGTAAGCAGATCATCTGTATAATTTTTCTGTGTATGTCTATTTTAAAGCCCTGAGGAATCTGAGAACACCAGGGCTTTAATTCCTTAAACACTGTGTATTGTTTTAAATCAGTCGTACCATCTTAATGTCCTGGCTTGAGTTTTTCAGAGGTCTGGGGGAAGTTCACAAAAACAAGCTTTTCCTGGCATTTCAACAGAGCATTTGTCAGAACAGGCACAGGAAAAACAGGTAAGAAATAGAGGCAGCAGCTAGTAGACAAGGAAATGTATTGGAGAGAATAATCTTGTACCACAGAGTCCAGCTTTGGCTTGGGGTGTTCCACAGGAGAAACATTTGATTTGTGTCAGTAGCCTGGCTGTAAGTGGTATAGCTGAAGCGTGATGCCAGCAGATGTGAGAGCCAGGTCAGGGATCTGCTGTTGATATTCCTGAAGTGGTGCAGGTGCACGGCAGGCTGTGCAGGCACACCCAGGGCAGTGATGCTGCTGAGGCCTGAGAGACCCCTCGGGAAACAGCCTGGGAACACTGTCAGAGAGTGAAAGCTGCTTGTCTGTCCTTTTCTGAAGAAAGTTCTGTTGAAGTTTTGAATGTTTTCATCTGAACAGCAAATTACTGGGATGATAGTGTTTTTTCATGCTGAAGAGTGGTGGACCCAACTACTCTTTCAAGCCGTGCAGTGGTTCCCTAGTTTGGGCACTGCTTGGGAAGTTCTTGATGTTAAATAGTTGTCACCTCAACGTCCTTAAGAAAAAATTATTTTCTCAGACTTAGGTGAAAACATTTTGGTATCTTGCTGTCTGAACTATGCAGAATCTAATAGGATTTTCTTTCATTAGCTGAACAAACTAAATTTAAATTGTGGTCAGTCTCTCAGACATTTTGAAGAACTATGTATTAATAACTCTAATCACAATTTCTACTTTTCTCTCTCATGCTTATCATATACTGCATAAGAAATACATAAAAAGAATGTTGAGATAAAAGATCCACAGACTGTCTTTCAGTAGGAGTGCTGGCAGAAAATTTTAAAACATCCGTAAATCATTTTCACAAATATTTCTACCTTCAAAGCCTGTCTTGGGCTGACTGGTGGGGGAAATTTTAATCACAATGATCTCAGTCATCCTGAAAGACCATGAAACATTTCAAATTGGCACCTAGGTTTGGGTGCACAACTTCAGTGGCTGATTTTTAATACTTGCTCAACATTCCTCTGAAATGTAGGAGGTTTATGTTCACAGTCAGTGCTTCTCTGTGCTCCCCGTTGCTGTGAGAGCCCTAACTAATAGGCTGTTTCTACTTTCTGTTATTGGTGTTATTTCATGTATATAAATTAAATGCCAATCAAAAAGGAATTGGGACTCTCCTGAAGCAAAAGAAGGCTGGTGGTTGGGGCGTAAAGAATGCTCTTTTTCTATGTTTCATTGTAAATAAAATGAAAATATCTTGGTGAGAAAGACTATGAGAGTTACATTGCAAGAATAGCCAGTGTGTAGTAGTGGGGGTAATGGTCTGATTAGGACTTAAGTGCCACATCTGGAGGAAGGAAAGGTATTTGAATGAGCTCTAATTTTGCATGGTAGCTCTATCTTGGGTCCAAGGCAATTTTCAGTGATATTTTTTGTCAAAGCTGACATGTCCCCCATGGCACTTTGTTTGAATCAGTTCATGTCATTTGATTACAAAAAAAGTTGAACAAAATTCCAGACTAGGTCCATTTCTAACGTGAATTGTCTAGGGTACATGTCTGAAACCATGGTGTTTGAATCTTTGGATACTTGCATGCAGCCATTATTTAAAGAAAAGCTTAAGAAAATATATACACTCTTTGGACCTGGGTTGGAAGTCAGGTTGTGATGTGTTTAAGTTGGCACTGGAGTGTAAACAAAAATATTTCAACCTTAATGCCAATTAGGTCCACTGTATGCTGGCTGTAGATTTCATCACATCTTAAAATACAGGTAAGGCAGCCTGATTTTTAAACAGGGTTTTGGGAGTGATCTGTGGAGCTATAAAAATAAATAAGCCCAAACTACCCTACATTATCATAGAATACTGTACTTGCAGGGTGTGCCATCTGCTTAGCCTCAAAGCATGCAACTGATAAAAAGGATGTAAATCCTCCTAATGTTCCTAATATCACAGTAATCCACTTAAGGTAAACAACTCTGTACATTTGAAGTTAACAAACACAGTTTTTTGGTCTAAGCATGTTTTAAAAATATATTTAGAAGAATCTAAAGGAAAAGATTAGTATCCAGAACAATTTATTTAGCATTGAACAGAGAAATTAAAATTCCAGTCCGTGAAAAGTATGTTACTTTGATGTATTGTCTGTATTGAAATATGCTACACCTGCTGCTGTGCACTGCACAGGGCGTGTGTTTTTTGACCTGCACTTGCCTCACATATGTTATGTTTTGTATTGATGGTAATGGCAATTACTGAATAATGTAGTTATTGAAATGGTCATCAAGATGTGCAGTTTCTTGTGTAACTAGCCTTTCATATTTTTGAGAAAACTTGCCCTTTTCCTCCCTTTTATTTTGGAAAGTTTTGAGATATTATGTTGTTTGTCTGTGACACAAGGAATATCTGGTTCTGTAAAGCAAAGGACACATTGCGTGAAATTTTTTCTGCTTAAGAGATTATCTTAAAATGGATGTCTTGTCTCTTAAGTAGAATTCATTATATTATTTCATTCTAATATATATTGCCTGAAAACTAGAATCCCAGAGTTTTTCCTCATTCCTGTAAGAATCTGTTTAGTTCTAACTTTTTGTTTCTATAAATGTGTATTTTGCACTATTTTAATTTTTACATTTTTATGTACATAAATTTGAACTTATGTCTGGAATTAATTTTCCCTGTTAATTTTTATATGATCAGTTTTGTTCAATTTTTAAATTTAAATAATTAATGTGGGAATATATTTGTATGGGCTTTCCCCTCCTTTTTTTTTTTTTTTCTGTCTGGTTATTTTCTCAAGTACAATTGCATGAAAATGCTGGGTAACTGAGGACCCATTTTCCTAGCAAACAAACATTGTCCAGCTCTCTCGAGTCAATCCTCGAGTCAATAGCTGATTATATTATAATGAAAAGGGCTAGTAATGCAAACACCTATTTAGTCTACTTCATCTGATGTAAGCACTTTGTTGAAGCTCTCAAGTGTTATGCAGCCTCTATCAAGGCAGAATGAGGTAACCAAGACAATTCCTGTCTTCTGTAGTTAGCAATGGCCTTTGTCCAATGTTTCTGAGATGTTACCTTAGCTTAAAGTTTGTGTTCTCCATTTGTACCCCACTAATTGCTGCTATTACAGATAAGAAAGTTCACACCTGTAAATAACTGTACTGGTCCCATTCTTCCTGCAACTCTCGTTGTTAAATGCTGTGTACCAATAAATGCTTTGCGTTGCTGAGAAGAATATAGGATGCTGATGATATGGCACTGAGGCCTCCTTGATTATTTTAGTGGTTTGCTAAGGAAGGAGGCAATCTTTCATGGATTTGTATTCCTAATTCTTCTAGGTGGTTTCAAGCATTCAGTACAAAAGTAGCTAAGTGTGTGGAAGCTGAACTCCTGCTGCTCTCCATACACTATGCTAAAACAGAGCTAACTTCTTTTCTACTTCTCATCACATCTTGTGATATCCTGCCGATTTCAATAGATTGCAAAGGAGGTGGCTAATTAAGCATAGGTGTTGTCTCCTAATTTCTAACAGGGTTTCTGGAGTGCCAGAATACTTGCTACGTGAACATCCATTCCCTGTGCTGATTTAGGAAAACTTAAAAGGAACTGAGGCTATTTCCCTCCCTCAACACTGCCTTTCCCTGAAACCTGGCATATACAGTGAGGAAAATTGCTAACAGCATATGCACTAATCCCTCAGCACCTGTTACCAAAGATTCCTGGTGTTCAGTCTTGCTTTTTACTCTTAGGGCAGTGGAAATAAAAATGGTCAGCATTAATCTTCTGACTTCTAGTACAGTTGTGACTGCCAACTACAGTATAGGCAACCTCATGTTGATTTACTGTTTTGCATATTTCTTGCTTCCCTTAAACCTTGACATGAGAGTTCTGATTTACAGTGCCTCTATCTTGACTTGTGGAGAGAGAAAGATGAATTAACGTAGTTGCACTGTCTACAGCAGAAAATTATATGCACCACCAGTTGTTTTTTCCCCTCTGTTTTTAACAACATCAAACTAACCTTTGCTCAAAGAGATTGTAAATCCATAGTAATGAGACTTTTTCCTAAACACCTGGAAGTTCAGAGTGGCAAACTTTTATTCTGATTACTGCTTTCCTGTTACAAGTACTGTTATAGTGCTGCCCCAGCAGCCTTCAAATTCCAGCTGTGCTTTACCCTGTCTGTAATGGTTCTCCATTACCTGCTCAGTCAGTGTTTTCTTAACCTTGAGAGCAATCTGTTCAACTGCTGAATGACTGGCTTTTCCTTACAATTACCAAGGAATACAGTTAATTTTAATTTTCCTTGCTCATAGAATAAAAACTCTGATGTGAAAATGTGCTGAAATGTTGAAGTATTTGCTTATTGCCAAATAATTTAATATTAAGTAGACAACTGCCAGTTTGGTTTGTATATATTCACCCCTGTGATGTGCTTATAAAATATTGGACCACAGCACATCTGTATAAGTGACTAGGTGGATCATAGCAAATAGACATTTAGACTCTCTTTACTCAGCTGTAAATTGAACATGATGCCCGTCTTACAACTGCTATCCACTGGCATATTTCAGTCAAACTCTTGGTGTCTTCTGAGTTACTCAAGTTCAGCAATACATGAAAGCATTGCATGCAGAGCAGGGACTCCAGAGCTTTCTACCACACATCTTGATTTGACAATGCTTGTTGCCTTTCGGGAGACAGACCTATTGAAGAGCAAAACAGGAAATGAATGTACACATTCGTAAGTAATTACAGGAACATTGCATCTAACAGAGATAATTTTCTGTGTGAATGCATTTTTTGAGAAGTCATGAGTTTGGGGTCTAGCTTGAGAGATATACCTATGATTGGGGAATTCTAGAGGCTTTTTCCTCAAGTGCATTTTCTGTTGTTTATTACAGAATTTTCAGCGATTTCTTCAGTCAAAGCATTGACAGGGTCTGCCTCTTCTATTCAGCTATTTTCAAGAAACCAACAGACACTTCATTTCTTCAATATCTCTGTTCTTCTCGTTAAAATTGGGCAATGGATTCAAATCTTCTTTTAGGATATAGTCAGAGATTCATGTAGATTGTATGTTAGGGTTTTTTTTGTTTGGTTGGTTTTGTTTTTGTTTGTTTTTGGTTTTTTTTTTTTTTTTTTAATTAGCTAGAGTCAAAATCTACTGCTGGTAACTAGTGGTGAGATCTTTGGTTTTATTACCCCAACAGTCATGAGAGGAAGGAACCAAGCTAGTTACTCTATTATGAGAATTACAGCAATAATCTCTTTGAATCTAAAAAAGAATGCCGAATAAGTGAAAACTGTGGAAATCTCGGCAAAGGCAGAAAATGCAACATTAGCAGAAATTCTAGTAGTTTCTTTTCTGAATACCTCTTTGTATGCAAATAAAGGGCAAAGTTAGACAGCCTTTTATTAAAAAGGAAAAAATATATTGAGATAAATTGGACAGCATTTTGTCTCTTGTTCAAGCCATCTGTAAGCAAGCTGAGTTCCTAACCTGTCCAGGAAGAACATATCAACATTGTATGCATATTCAAAGTTGCCTATTTTTGCTTTTGCTTTTTGTTACAGAAAGAGAAATAAATTAATGTGAATCTAAGCTTTCTCACTGGAAGAGCTGTTCCTTTTCCATCTCCCTCTTCTACCATGTTCATCCCTTCCTACAGCAGCATCAACTTGTTATTAAGACAGAACTACTCTAATGAGCTATGTTATGTAGTGGAACTATTCAATTCGTTGTGCAAGCTGAAAGACATTTGAGTTATGTCCAACTATGTATTTCTAAAATGTGCAAGGTTGTTCAGAGATTCTCAAGGGCCCCATGTCTTCCTGTTCAGGTATTTTAATTATACTTAGACTTTCTGTTTGGAACTTGCTTATTCTGATTTATTTTTGTTGTCTCCATAGGACACTACATGACAGGGTTTGCATTCCAAAACTGGCATTTCTGTCAGTGTCAATTATTACCAGTCATGAGTGAGATTAAAAAAAAAAAAAAAATTGAAAAGATAATTTCTTGAATCTTTGAGTTATAAGAGTCTTTAGATTTCACATATTTAGATTGTGGTGGTTTTTTTCTTTTCCCTCTCTTTGTGCATGTATGAAGCTCAGAAGATTATTCCTATGATTCCACAAGTTGAAGAGAAGCATTTTATATTACAGAAGTCATGAAATAATGTTGAGAGCTGATAGGAATAAGAAGTGCGTGTACCTTCTCCATCAAGCTATGCATGTGAATGAAATTAGAAGGAAGGAAAAACTCTGAGGAGGAAATAAAAGTATTTCGCTAAGTCGTTAAATTCTGGGGAAATCAGTGAGGTAATATGCCACTATTTAAGGCATATTCCCTTTATTACTTATTTAGGGTTTAGTGGAACAATCCAGATTCCCATAAACAATACTGCACATGATATCAATCCAGGGCAAACAGGAAAATTTCTACAATGGGATACAATAAAAAAAAATAAAATATTGCCACTGGGTTTAGGATTATGGAAAACATGTGTTGGTCATACTGGCTTGAAATTTTACTCCTGAGGTGATTATATATTTAGTTAATAAAGTACAACTGATACAATACAGTCTATGTGTATTTCACTGAGCTATTTGGGTTAACACCCTGTGAGTTTCTGATTAATACATTACAGCAATGTGAAAAAAAATTAGGAATGCATAAAATAGACAAAACCAGGTAAAATTCTGTATTATGTCAAGTGACTGTCCCTGTTGGGATTTGGTAGAACATTAAATGGAAAAATATTGTTAAACCTTTCAAGTGATGTTAGGAAGGTCGCTGGTAACACATTGGTCGTCTCTGTCAGCAACAGGTGTTACATCAGTGTCAAATGTAATGTCACGAAATGAAACCAATAGTAAGCAATGTAGACCATACTTATGGAATAGGGACCAATGGACTGAGAAGGGCTCACTGGAAAAGATCTGTGTGTCATGATTAATTAGTTGCATATGAGCTCACAGTGGGACGCTCTGGCCAGGAGGGCTAATGCAACTCTTGAATATCTGTAAGAATAAGAACATAGGAAGAGAGTCGGGGAAGTTACTTTAGTTCTGCATTAGGAATACATATGGCCACTGCTAGAGAATTCTCTATAATTCTGATGTCCATAGTCAAGAAAGATGTTGAAAAAATGGAGAAACCTCTGAGAAGAGGCAGTAAAACGATTAAAAATTTGGAAACCATGACTTCCAACAGCTTGACTTTAGTTTCTCAAACAGATTTAGAGAGAGATGTGTTGACAGTGTGCAGGGAACCTCTGCAGGGAACAGAAACGTGATACCAGAGGACTTCAGTCTAGCAGACAAAAGCATGTCAGTATGTAATGGCAGGAAGTTGAATCTTGACAAACTCTGAATCATAATGAAATGTGCATGTTTAGGAAAGGGCAGTGACCTGCTGAAATGAACAAGACTAGCAAAGAGTCGTCTTTTAGAGTCTGTTTTTTAACTTAGAATTGATATTTGAAAAAAAGGGCTGAAGTTAATCATGCTTTGCAGGGCTTTATCCATTTTAATGTAGGGAAGATCCATTGCTTTCTTTCTGTGGGAAGTACATTAGAGAGTCATAATAGTCTCAACAATCTGGGAAGACACACTCACTTGTGTGTGAAGGTGCAGCAACAAGTTAAACTATTTCTTCTGCTCTTTCAGACAGAATGGTGTAACAAAGCTTGAGAAAAAACTGACATGAAGAAAGGAGTAAATTATTATTTTTCTAAATTTATTTAGGAGTGATTAAAAAGTATTTTAATTGTATTTTTTTTGGTAGACGAAATTCAGAGGGTTTTGCTTTTTTGTTTCTTTTAAACCGCTATTATCTGTAATTTTCATTTTTTCTTTATGCAACAAGATGTGGAAATCTTTGGTTTTTTTCACAGCTTCTCTGGGCACACATCTGCTGTAGTGGTGCATTGTTGTTCTGTTCTTTTGATATTCCACCCGTTGCTTGTCAGTTACAGAAAGTACATCAGTGTGTATATCATTAGAGACAGAAAAAAAAAAAAAGAAGCCTTCCTAAAGTTCTAAATGTTTTACTTATGCTTTACTTCTTCCTTTGCTTCTTGGGTTGAGGATGTCAGTCAGCAAAGGTGATGGGTGTTTCACTCCTGACAAGAGTAGGTGAGTAAAAATCATGAGAGTCATAAAAAAGCATCCTAATATTATGACATATAAATGAAGAGTAGAATTTAGCAGCAAAAGCTGAAATCAAAACATTTTGTTTCTGAAGGCAAATGCTTTGGGGCAAATGTCTGTGCTTGAAAATTATTGAACTGGTGAAACCAAAAAAACCAAACAAAAAACCCCTACAAAAAAAATCCCAGCTGCTCTACTTTATGGCTCATAAAATCTGAATAAAGTCCTTCAAGGGCTTTTTTATAGGAAGATACTATTTTTTTGTATGCATGGTTATGGTAGCATCTGGTTCCCATCTCTGGGAATTCAGAGAATCCACAGGCACCGTCACGCTGTCTGCTGCAGAGAAGCTCTACAACACAGATAAATGCTTCAGACAAGTGTGCAGTATGTAATGTAGTGTAATTGTCTGCAAGCTGGAAAGATCTTGGGGTTTGCTGGAAGGACGCAAAATCTGAATCAGTAAATTTTGATTAACATAAGCAATAGGAGCAGTGCTTGCATCAGATTTCCTTTGTTCACCTGTGAAGAGTGGACTGATAAGCTAACAACACCTGAGTTAATAAGATTAATCAGCCAGAGAAGGTAAGCAAGACATACCTAAGGCAAGAGGGGTGGGGGAGTATATCCTTCACAGAGGGATCAAACAATGGGACCCGTAAGCTAATTGTCCACAAATATGGGCAGGAAATATAAAGGGCCTTTTATAAATAATCACATTTACTTTAGTATCAATGACAAAGGAAATCTGAATTTGTCTTAGTTAATTCTGGCTTATCACATTTGTCCTTCTAATGCTTTATCCACTCTATAAACAGGAACTTTGAGTAGTCACACTGTTATGTGAAATTATATTACATCGTGGTAAGAGTTTGTTACACATTGTTGACATCTAGTTTCATAGAAAGCAAAATCTTCAGGATGCCTTGAACGTGGGCACAGACACAGCATTGATTTTTTTTTTTTGGTTTATATTGTGCTCAGCACATTGTTTTTGCTTAATGAGTAGTAGGAATGAGAAAATAGAACATGTTAAAATTCTGCTTCTCTTATGGCTGGTGATAGACTCAACCTCCAGAAGAGTCAAAATCAATACCTCTTTAAGTACTGTGCTTAATAAAGCTTGCCTTCCTGCCAGGTCACAGCTTACACCCATATGTATACAGAAGAGGTGATAGCAGATACCTGTTGTGCCTCAGGGAACCACCATTGTACTGTATGAGTGTGCCTGACTTGTGTAGTAACTGAGAGGTTAGTGTACTGCTCCAGGAAACTGAAGAACTGGGTTCTTCATCCCTGAACCTGAAAAGAGTAAAAAATGACAGCTCACGCAACACAAGAGAATGTCTTTAAATAATATGCAAGGATGGTGTATATTCTTTCTCTTGTCTCTGACAATAATGAGGATGTTTCACTGCGAAGGGAGGAGTGCAGGATTCACAGGGCCACTGGAGTGAGGGAGAGGGAACAAGCCCTTCCTTAGATGGGCAGGTGCTGTGGCTGCCATTCTCTTCCTTCAGCAGCCACATTTAAAAGAAAGGGGAGGTGCCAGCTATTTTGTGTGACTTTGTGCTTACACCCAGGCGGAAATTTGGCACTGGGACTCCATTTTTCACATAGGTGCCTAGTTCCATGCTACAAAAATGCTGTGGTCTAGAAAAGAGACATTGTCTCAGAAATGTCTATCTTCAGTGCTTCCTGTGGTCAATTTATATGTGTGCAGCATGCGAAGCTGGGGTGATTTTAAGCCAAGTGCATCAGTCTTCCTATACTCTCTGTATAAAAATTAGGTACCTAACTGAAGTTTTAACTCTCCCATTGATAGAGTTGCTATGAAATTGCCATGCATAAGGATGGCTTAGTTGTAGGCTAAAGTTTACATATGGATTTGAAGAGTATGTACAGACTAAAAGGTTTCAGGTTTAACTTACATTTAAAATGACAAGTACATTGTGAATACAAAACAATGTATTCCTAGTATAAAAAATTACGGAAGAGGCCTGCTTTCCAAGAGCAGAGAGATGGGAATACTTCAGAAGCCTAGGTCCCATTTTCAAAAAGTATTGAAGTGCTTATGAGCTTAAGTAACAGTGACTACCACCGAATCTGGATACTTGCACATCTAGCTAATTTGTGAAATTGTACCTGTGAAGTGATTACAACTTTTTCAGTACTTCCAGAAGGCAGATCTTATAGCTGTGTTCTGATTCAGATTTATCTCTGATTCTGCCATAAAGTACTATTCTTGAGTTTTGGAAATTATGTTTATATTTAATTCTTAACAAATAACTGCACTTAAACCCCAAACACATTATACATTATGTTAGCTCCAAGGGACAATATCCTAAATGAAAACAGATCCTTTTCTTTTTCTTTGTGCCAGCTCTTTGTTTAGCAGTATGGCAATTCCACACACATATTCCAGATGTTCATGGAAACAAAATTCCTCTTTAATTTACAGCAGAATCTGGTTTTATCCCTTGCTGGCTTTGTATTTGTCAAGCACACAAATGTTTAAGGCCTTATATGCAAATACCTACAGTAGTATTTTTCATGCTTTTTAAAAGCTAGTGTTTGTAAAATCATAGAATAATTCAGACTGGAAGGAACTCCTAGAGGTCTTGTAGTCCAATTCCCTGCTTAGACTGGGTCCAGTTGTACCAGATTGCTGCATTTTGTGGAGCTTTGTATATCTCTGGATGCACTTTCTATAACTTCTGAGGCTAACTTCCAGTGGCTAGCCATGGTTGTGGTGGAAAAAAATACACTCTCTGTGTATAATTTGGCTTTCCCATGTTTGTGATTTGTGTTCTTGACCTCCCCTTCTGTCATTTTGTACCTCCAAGAGGGAGTCTGGCCTTATCTTCTGTAAACCCTCTCATCAGTTGTAGACAGCGCAAGGAGCTTCCCTTCACCTACTCAAGACTGTAAATTCTCTTATTGTGGCATCTTCTCCCACATTACAAGCTCCAGCCCCTGACCATACTGGGTGTTCATCTCAGTGGACAAAGGGATCATTGTCTTATTGGAGGGAAGATCATGGGGATGTGCCTTCAGTGAGGTACTGTTCTAGCAGTATAAACTGCTTGTAGGGGAGCTCGGCTATTGTGCAGTTTAGCTTTTGCTGTGACTGGTCTTAGAGATCATGCTTAAAATCTCAACTTTGAGACTTGGGTTTTAATTTCTGACCTTGACTGTATTTTCCATTGCTTTTACCTGAGCAATACATAGTTAGGAGAGGCTGAACTGATTAAATATTTGAAAAGAAAATGTGTTATTTCATAGGTAGTAATTTGCAGTGTTTTCTTTGCTCTTCTAGTGGTGAATATGGGCAGTACTGTGCAACACCCATGTCAGATCATTCATATTTGCGTTGCAAAGTTCTTGGCTGGGAGTCAAGCAGCCCTGGCAGCTGAGCCTCTGTTTCACATACTCAGGAAGTATTAAATATTGATGTTTCTTGGAAAAAGCGATCATCACAGATTGAGCTGATTTGGGCACCACATGATTGTGTAGGCCACAAAAGGATTTTTCCCTGGAGTGCTTTTCCATGCAGACGGCTGCTGTGGGGGATGAAGGCTTAGCCAATGGCACCATCTTGTCAGGTGCTGCAGGGTTGGGGACTCCCCATGGGGGTGACAGGACCAGGCGGTCAGAGCCTGTCCTGTTGCCAAAGCAGGAGCAGCTCAGGGGCACTGGAGCAACCCTGGGCATTGGGCTCCTCCCTAGGGACAGGCTGAGGCCAGGCAGGGATGTGGGCCCTTGGGAAGGCTCAGCTCAGTGGGACCCACTCAGGGCTGGTCTGTGGGGAGCTGGAGCCCAGACCTGCAGTGGGTGTGAGGCTGGGAAGGGCTGCAGAACTCCAGTGCAGGCTGTGAAAAGGTTTCTCCTGTGTCAGCTGGTTCATGTGGGCTGCAGCGCTGGGGGAGATAAAGTTTAGTGACGCCTAGGATTAGGATTAGAAGGTGTAAACCCAGAGCTGCATCTGTCGTGGGGCTGCAAAGGGGTGGCAGAATCATGGAGCAGTCTGTGCAAAGATTCCTCCCTCAGTGATTTGCAGAAAATTTTGGTGGAGGATCACATTAATACAGACCATGGGAGGAATTGCTGCATTGCCTGCAAAACTTGTCGTACTATAACTATCTACCAGATTCTCAGAGCACATCCTAATCTTGTTTTTAGTCCAGGGGAAACACACCAATAAATAGACCTGTCTGATCTGTAATTTTTTGCTGTACTGCTCAGTTTATTCAGCACGCTTTAGTTTTTATACTGGAGCTAGCATATTTTCAAACGTTTTTGACTCCCTCTGGAGAGGGTCATCAGATATGAATACAGCAGTGACATTCATTTCCATGAAATTGATTGCATTGGCAATAAGCTATCACAGCTTTGCGTTTCCTATTGCTTCAGCTGCTACTGAAAGGGGGAATAGAGGAGTCAAAAAATTCAGTCCAGGCACAATTCATTTTGCATACAAGCCACAGAAAAACAGCAGCAAGTGCTAATTACGTTTTTTAAGTTGAGCTCTAACTGCTTCTCTGTGTTTGCAAACAGCAAATTCCCTCCACACCCACGTAGTTGAAGACACAAAATGATACTGGAGCATTCTAATACATACTTGGCTATAAGTTGTCTTTGAGCTTTTCTCCTTAGTATGAGTATCAGAACAGGAGTTTCTTTAGCTTGCTTGGTGAGTCTTTCTTGACTAGTTGAATCTGCTGAATTTTAGCTCATATTTTCTGCCTTGGCGAGCACAGGAAAATAAATGCAAAGTGGTACAGTGTTCACAGAGCATCCCTGTTCACCCTCAGTTCCCTTCTTCCTTTCTTTGGGGAAGATCTTCTGGCATGTACTTTTACATCTTTATAAACTCACAAGCCTTTAGACAGTGAGCTGGAATTTTATTCTGTACAGTAATGGGGATGATAATATTTAGAATTGTTCCACGAAAGAGAAAGTTCTTCTTTTATTTCTTTAGTCAGTTGTTGATGTTGCAACACCTGTTAAGTTGTACATGTGCCTATGAGACCTGACTGGCACAATCTCCTCCTTAAGAAACCCTGATTTCTTAGGAATAAGTGAAGGAACACAGAGCGCTCCCACCAGGCTCCTGGTCTAAATGCCAGCACAAAAGGCTGAAATAGCTGGAGAGTTGAACTGCTTGTTTAGGGGGAGCTACCTGGCTTGGTGGTGGGGTGCGTCAGCAGAGGAGCTGTGCTCAGCTTTTTGAGGACTAGTCTGGTATCCTGTAATGCACACATTCACTGGAAACGAGCAGGAGATGTTCTGAGTCTTCCTCCCTTCCCACCAAGGACAATACAGCTCCCAAGAATTATTTGTAGTCTGCTGGCCATTATATTCCCTGTATTTTACCAAAACTTCTCTAGAAGAATAAAGTATAGTCCAGTAAAGGAGAGTTTTAAAAATCCTCATGAGCAATCAGAGGATGTGGTGTTTTGTGTTACCCTATATAAGCTAGATCTTGGGGATTCAAGGGCAAAAGACCTCTTGAGTCTCTGACTCTTTCCTCTGTCTTGATAGGCAGAGAATTATTTTTTCCCCTTGGTATTTCTGCGCTGCTTTCAATACACTGTCTTGAAGTTCATAGCGCTTATAGTGATATGGCCAGCAGCATTTCATTAGAGACCAATACAGATGTCTAACAGTTTGCTTTTGACCTGCAGCTTCTACAATGGAGTTTTTTGCTGTGTTTTTCAATCTTCCTTACAATTTTGAAAACACACTGTTGCTCATGGAGATCCTTTTATGCATTTTGCAAAACAGAGCAGCATATTGAAATTAATAGAGATTAATTAATAAAGAATTAAAAGAAGGCAATATAATTAATGCCAATCAACATGAACCTGTGGAAAATAGCTCTTGTCAAAATGAGTTGTAATCTCATCAAAAAGAAATATCAAGTAGAGTTGATTAAATATAATTGCATTGATGTGAAATGTGGTAGTTGATGACTCTTAAATCTACTGGGTATGTAAAGACAGGCAGTAACTAGGAAATAAAGAAAGGCTTGGAGCTGAAATAGACCTTTACTCTGAAAACAGTTAACCATTGCAGATTGAAGGCTGGTAAAACCTTATTAATTGTGATTTCTGTAAAAATGCAATGCAGATCTGTGGCCTGTTAGATAAGAAAGCATCCATGCTGACCACGGTGCTCTTTTCTGGGTGTATAAACCAGCAGATCTCAAAATGGGAAGGCACTGAATGTAGGCTGGGGAAGAGTGAGAGGATACTGGGCACATCTTGCAGAAGCATCATGGGGGTTGTAAGTCATAGGTGGGGAAAGAGAGACGCGATGCACTCTGAGGAGCAATGAAGCAGCCTATGTGCTTTCCTGTGAATAGCCATTTATGAATTTTTTAGTCTGTAAAACTTTTTCTAAATGTCTCCTAATTGCATGAATTCTCAGTTTTAAAATCACAGCTCTCTCTTCCACCTATTGTCATGATGCACAGCGCTTGATTTGACCATCTGACTTTTCCTTTTTGAGTAGAATTATTCATGTAGAAAGTTTCTGCTGAATATGACCAAGGGACATACCACTTGCATTAAAACCTGAAAAAATCATATAGCTAAATATTTGATTGCTGCCACTTTTTATTTACATTATATAATACCTTTTACTACTAATGCACATTTAAGCCTGTGGAAAGACAGTGGTCAGAGTATGACATGTTCAAGATTCATCACTTTGAGAACAGCTACAAGAAGTGTTTTGTCTTAGGATAAACTTGAGTAAAATTGGGCTTGGGAGAGCCATGGAGGTTCCTCTTGGACACAATTCCTTCCTTTCTACAGCCTTATTCTAGATCAGATTTGGAAGTTTGTAATTTCCTTCTGTCTAGCTTGCAACATCATATTTTATTATCCCTTAATCATTTCAGTTGCACCAACTAACACAAAGGGAAAAGGTAAGAATTGAAATAAGCCCTTTCTTCCACTTTCTTATCTAGTTCTTGCCTACCTTGTGTGGTGCAAAAGAGTCAGTTCTGATGGATTTTTTTGTTTTGTTTTGTTTTAAATTAAAAAAGCCTTTTCAACAGAAGTAGTGTAGTGTACTGAATCCTGTCTTTGCATTAGTGTGAAGCCAGTTAGAAGACCTGCCAAGAACAAACCCAGCATAACTGATCTGCACAAACTGCATACTGTCTTAGTGTAGGAAGAGGAATCTGAAACATAAACTGTAACATTTAAAAATAGGTACTGATAAACTTGCTGTGTTGTTTTCCTCTGTGTGATTGTCTTTTACTAAAAGATTCTGAGGAAAAGGAGTCAGCCAGGTGCACTCTTGGCTTTGCACTCAGTCTTTTGGCAAGCTCAGCACCTCAGTGCCACACCACTCAGGATGGTGGGTGTTGGTGTGGTTTTCCCCCTACTGTGATAATAACTGTGTTTTCTAATCATCTGTGGTATGAGCAACCTCATTCAGAAGTTCAGAGGAGAAAAAATATATTTGCCTGTCAGTTTATCAGTTTTTGAACCTAGAAATGATGCAAAGCCTTTCTTTGTTTCTGTTTTTCAATAAATATGACAGACTGAAGCACCTCAGAAGTATCAAGCCTATCTTTAGCAAGGCTCTTATACTCCTCTCGTGTTCCCTCATGTTGTCTCCCTGTGGTCCATGCCTGCATTACCCAGTTATCAGAGATTATTTTGAGCACTATGTGGATAAGTATTGGAGGGAGATCCAGTTCCCATTGAAACCAATATAAGTCTTTAATATGAAGGGCTGAGTTCTTTAAAAAGTGTCTGGTTACTGTTTGGTGATAATTTACATCAGCATCAACAGATATTGCGCTGCTTTGAATAAGGTAAGCTTAGCTCAGGGCTTCTTCTTCTTTCTGGAATAAATCTTTCTTTACTTGTGCAGAAAGAAGGTTTTAACTGTACCAAAACTTTGTAAAAGAACACTCTGTGAGGGCTATAGCTGATAATTAACTGGATTCCAGACAAGGTAGTTTAGATAATACAGTAAGAAGTACTCATACTCATTAACTCCATATTCCTATTAAAATCAAATTTATTTTCTCTCTCTTTTTGTCATTTGGAATCTAAATTGTACACAATGTCATGGGTCACTGGACAGTCATCTGAATGCAGTTTGTTCTGAAGAAATGATGCTGAACAGCATTAGGCAAGCCTTGTTCCTTTAGAGAGATAATTTTTAATTTAAACTTTGTTTGAACTAAAAACCAGGAAAGAAAGTAATTAAAATTATTAAGCGGTATTTTGGTTGGCATAATCTTTCAGTAAGAAAGAGAGAAAATCTGTCTGTCACAGAGTTCTCTGGCAGCATTTGTACTCAAAGCCTTTGCATTATGACCTTGATTGACAACTGGAGGGGAAGGAGTTACCTAATCAGTAATATCAAATCGATACTTTTGTGCACAAACCAGTTCTGAATCCTACTAGAGGAGTACCTTTCTCAGTTAAATAAATGTTTTCTTAATGCATGTTTTTCATCACATATATTTAATGCTGTTGACACAATTCTCTTTACTGTTCTTCTACTCCTCCTAAATGTCCCTGAACCAGTGGCCATGGTAACCCTCACTCGCTGTAAGTTAGGTTACCTCCAGCACCACCTTACTAGGGCTGGTTACTAATGAGCATCGTTTGCTGGTTCATTTGTACAAGGTCATTCTTAATTTCCTTCTGGTTTTAATGTCAGCACGGCATTGAAGAATCTCAGCACTAACATCCCTAGGGTGTTTTTTTTGTCTGGGAGGAAAAAGAAATGGAATATATACATATTTAAATATAAATAGTACTTTGTTTAGCATTTAGCTGATGTGTCATTTTACCAGTTTGCTATTTATTCATCTTTTAATTGTTGAAATATAAGACGTTATCAATTTGTGGCTCTGTACTACGTGTCTGGGTCCTCCCTGTATGCGTTCTAATTCTGAGGATAAGAATTTAAAAATGCTATGGATTTATTGCTCTCTGTCTGCCTGTGGGCTAGTGTATGGTAAATGGAGTACTATTAGCATATGATTATATAGTTCTGCCCTTGTTGTTAATACATTAATTGTGCATCATTGTTCTGCAAACTGACAGACCCCTGTCTGACTTCAGCTCTCTCTGTAAGCTGATTAGGCAGCACTATCTGTATCAGCGTGGCTTTCAGCAGAGCCTCCCTTGCAGCGGCGAGGGGACTAGCTGAGCAGCAAGAAACCATGGCCAGACCTGCTGAAGAGTTGAGCATTGTTTCCTTTTAAAAAATGTAGCATCTTGGAATTATGCCTAAAAATATTATCAGCCCCATTTTATGTTCCATTAGCATTACAGAGCCCATAAAACCATGGGAGAGAGAGTTTCTCTGGCCCACAAATTCAGGTTTTTCTTCAGGAAAAACAGAGCTGTGTGTGCACCCTTTGCATGAAAGCGGGAGACACGAGGCTACTCACCTACACCAGAGCTCCCTTGGAAGCTGAACAAATGAATCAGAAGGGACACAGTTTTCTTTCAGCATCAGCATTTTAGATTGGCAGTGGGAGAATAATAATCTCATGAATTTGAAAACAGAGTTAATTTGCTCAGGGTAATTAGAGGACAGTGAAAAAGGAACCTCATGCTGCCTCTTTAAGCAACATTTCAGAGTGGAAACAGCTAGAGGGTTCAGGGTTTACCAGTATGAGTGATATGCAAAGAAATTAAATGTTGCTCAAAATCCCCTGGCTAACTTGTCTGTTCATTGTACAGGGTATTTGTTTGGAGGTTATTTACTAGGCTTTCTCTGCAGCCATTTCAGTACCAACTCAAAAATCACTTATGTAATCTTTTCTTAGAGGGTGTAAGAAACCACTTTTGGAAATTCGCTTCCTAAACAATATTGCGAGTGGTTGGATGAGGCTTGCTGAGTCTTCTAGTTCTGTCAGGGTCATGAAACTAATTAATAACTTGGTTGCAAGTGACATATCAGCTGAAGAAAACAGCACTGAGAAGCTGGTTACAGGTTAAATATTTCTTAGCCTTAAACACCATGACAAACTTGCAGTAACATGAAGTAATCAGGCTCAGTTGTCACTACTTTGTGAGAAACAGAAATGAGGTTTTTGGAGCAGAGAGAAAGGCAGACAAAAGGTAATGTTTAAACCTGTTTTTATTGCATCTGAAGAAAAAGCTGCAATTATACCTTTAAAAGCCAAAATTTTCAATTTAATTAACAGTGGAAACTGATTCATGCTTCTTTTCATGTCCCGTGGTGGTATGTGTGCCACGTGCATTCATTGTAATGGTTAGTTAGGGATGTTTGATCTTTAAAGCTAGAAAGACTGTGTACAAGACAGTGAAACTTGACTGGTCTGTGAAGTCACTTTACAGAGAAATGGCTAATTTCCTTGACAAAGAAGTGGACGCATTTCAGTGTATATATACACTGTCTGTTAAAAAAAAAAAAAAGACTGGGAAAAATGTTCTATTTGTAAGGATGAGAAGTGTCTGGAATGGAATGTCTGAAGTAGTGATTTGACTCTAAAAAAGAGGCATAAAATGGAAAAAAAATTCTAACATGCTGCTACTTTGTGCTGTTTCCTATCCATAGATGGTGATGGAATACTTCCACAATCTGCCAGTGTTGGCACACCACCCCATTTCAGCCACCATTGAAATAATCAAAAGAAGCATTTGATTCATTGTCAAGTGATGGTTTGTAAAGAATCCTCTCTGTATCCAGGAGGTGTCCAAATACTAGTATTAAATGCCTACAGAAAACGCACAAATTTACGAAAGGCCAAGCCATAAATAATAAAAACTGTGGTTTTTCAGAGTACTGAGTTTTTTAAAGACAGAAGGCAATTGCTGGATAGTACAAAGTACTGTGTTTCTTTCTCTTTGTCATAGCTGCTGTTTTAGCACTGAGCTGTGCTGGGAGCAGTTGTCTGTTATGAAATGCTCAATGTCGGGGGCTCATAAATGTATGATGACAAATCTGGCACCATCTACCTGTGTCCAGGTGGGTTCCTATGGGTTAACTTTGATGGGGAGCTCTTTGGATTGAGCTACTGCTGCCTGCCATAGGGACACCTTGGTTGTGTTGGCCATCAGAGAAACATCTTCTCTCTGAGAGCATAGGTTGACTGTGATCTACAAGTATCCATTAAGGACAAGTATATTGTTATTTCTCTAAAAGCTAAATACAAGAGAAGAGATAAAACAGCAAAAGGTCCCTGTGTTCTTTCTGAGATCTCCTTTTCTTGCAAATCTTTTAAAGTTAGCAGCTTATCCTCCTACTCATAGGACACAGTCTAAGCTGCTGCACTGTTTACATGATATTAAGATCTTGCTTAGGCACCTGCTACCATTTGTCTATAGCTTTTTCTATGGATTGAAGTCTTTCATACACTGGTCTTCACTGCATCCTACATTCTGGATTTTCTGAGGAAAGGAACCTGCATCTGAGAAGGCTGGCATTTCTTCAGTATGTAGCTCCTCTTTTCTCTTGTTTTACTGAAGATGTTGATGTTCTTTCTGATAGCATCTTATCTCTGGTGGTTTTTTCCTGCGTTTTGCATCTTACAGCATTCCCTGATTTAATTCTGTAGGCTCAGATTAGTGGCTGTCTTGCTCTACCTCCAGTGTAAAACTGATATGCAAAAAATGAGTAGTGATCTGATCACCCTTGTTCCCTGCAGGACAGCTATGGAGAGATATGTTTCCTGTAATAGTGCCCTCTGTGCAAAACAGAAGGTGGCTTTAAAGATGGAGCAGAGAGCTCTTGATAGCTGAAGTCTGAATTCTTTTATTGCCCTACTTTTGAGTGCTTTAACCATATAACCCAGCTCATTTTAATACAGTTTTTAAAAAAAAAAAAGAAATATGTTGTACTGCATATTTGGTAGCTGTCTCAGTGACAGCTGTCAGGTTCCCAAGGCAATTCAACAGTGACAATAAATCATTCTATCAGCCTGCTGCAAGGTGATGCCAATAGATCTGTGTTGCTGGGATTGTACATGAGCTAGAGTACTTGAATGTCTGTGTGAGTTTACATTTTTAGTTTCCATTGAATAGATGAAACCAGGGATATGTACATGCTGACTCTGTGTCTGTCTTATCTTGTAACTCTTAACAGTTTCGCACTGGAGTACCTGTGTTTGTGGTGTTCCCGTTCCATTCATAGCACAAGCATGTATCAGAGGTAGAAGATTAAAAGCCAGTTGCTTTTTTATATTTTTGTAAGGACTTAGACTCTGCACGACTCAGGCACTATATATTTCATATACCTTAGGCTACTAAGGCATGGACTTTGAATCAAGTGCATGTTGGAGTTTGTAGTTGGACTTTAAAATGCTGAGCATTTACTTCAGTGATTTTTGGACCTGGATCTTCCAATATGAGAAGCGTTTCTTTTGGGGAGAAGCACCAAATGAAAATGTGGATCAAGCAATGTTTTCACAAATTGGTACATTTGTTTTAAATCCACCCGGGACCAGATGAAAAGCAGCAGGTAAACGGTGCAAATCAGTGAAATGACATCAAGCCATTCTGCCATTTTGTCTTTGTTTAAGGTGTGTAAGTGGCTAATTTGCCTTTATAGGCTATTTCAACTAGCTTGAGTGTAATCCATCCTCCCAGCATTTACAGAAATGCCAGCATGAACTCTATAGATAGTGATTTAGGTGGGCCAAGAGAAATATGATTGTATGCTTTTAGCCAGTTAGAGAAAATTGTACGACTGAGAAAAGGAGGAATATGCAGACATTGTAGAACCATGACTGTAATCTTTGAGAATTAGAGAAAGAAAAAAATATGGAGGGTCAATTATGAAGTATGTTGTAGAAAAAAAACACTTGAGGAGCTGACTCAAACATTTGCATTGTTCACCCATACCCAGTTGGGACTGTATGCTGTCCTGGTGATACACAACCACACAAGAAGCTGGATATGTAGCAAAGCGCAGGCTAATACATCTGCTGTGCTTATTAACATGGGCTCTACAGTGGCACCACAGCAGGCAGCAGGAGGGATGCAGGTGTAAAAGGATGCTGATGAATCAACAACATGACTCTTGTGGAATGAGGAAACATCTGTGAAGCTTTTCTGAAGGAAAAAAGAGGTGAAAACCCATACCGTCATGGATATTTGCTGACACTATGAACTTTCACACACGATTTTGTTTTTTCTTTGGTGTGGGTCATGGTCTGCTGCTATCACAGTAGGGGTGTTTAACAAGTTGGAGTAAAAGAGAACTGTGTTTGTGGAAGCTGCTGTGCAGACTTGGTAGGATGTTAGGATGGAGAGGCAGAGCAATCAATATGCCGAGACATAGCATTAAGCAAAAACAAAGTGAAGATAAACATATTTTTTCTTTTTGATGTGGTATGAGTCTTTGTCCTGGGGTGCTCATCTGCTAAATGCCTTTCATTTTAAATCCAGGATGTCTACTTTTTACCATGATGGCTTCTCTGTAATACACTTTAAGACAGCGTGTCTGCAAAGGCCATGCTAAGAAATTGGTAATCCTCTCTGAATTGCAGTCCTACTGTGTTAGTGGTTAGCAAAGCACTCTTGCTTTACATTTTTTCCTTTGTAATAAGTGCTTCACTGGATTTTGAAAAAATGCTGCAAAATCTTTGAAGATGGATAACACAATTCCTTTTTCACAACACCACAAGCCTGCACTGTGAATGCAAGAGACAATGAAGTATTCCAGCAGGAAACATGTGGCTAAATGGACAAGACATCTGTTCAAATGTATTTCTAAGAGTTGTCCAGAAGAAGAAGGATGATAATGTCTTAGTACTGAGGCTGTTACTGCCATCAATACCCTACAGGGCCCTCTATTTCTGGTTGTTCAGAGTGGCTGTTTGACTCAGCAGCCTCATAATAAGCCAAATTAGTTCTGAATAAGACTATGAGAAAGTGCCTGTATTGTCACGGATTGTCATGGATTTTATGGTACTGAGCCTTGTGCATTCAGCAGAGACAGCCTGTGTGGACTAGGCCAGAACCTTGCAGAGAGGTTGCTTAAGGTTGGGTTGGCAGTTTCAGACACCAGAACCCAAACTGTCAGATGCAATTTTTTCCAATTACAGGGCTATAGTAATTTTATTCACAGTTTGTTTAAAACATAACTTAAAGACTACATTTTGATTTCCAAAGTCAGAGACTAAAATGAGAATGCTTGATCATTTTGTCAAATTACATGAACATGTCAATTATTAATATATGTGGAACAGAGATGTAGACATAGAAAAATATACTTGTACACTAACTGAATTATTCCCTTCTGAGTTCTTTTTGGTGGGAAATTATACAAGATGTAATGAAGTCTTGGAGTGGAAATCAAAGAAATGTCACCCTGTATGATTGGGTGTAATGGCACCAAGGAAGCCTGAAAGTATTGTCTCAATTTATCATTTCCAAGACAAGTACCTTGCATTTGAAAGCAGGAAAGCCTTCAGAAACATTCTTTCAATAGCTCCATTTCTGCATTTATAATGCTCACACTATACTTGAATTCTTGCCTTTTAAAATAGACTTTTGGTTGCACTGACTCTCTCCTGGTCTAGCATACTTTCCCAGCTAGAAAGGGAAACTAAACATTTCCTTCTCTGTTCTCTTCCACTCTCCACCAAATAAAATGCACTGACCAAAAATGTTCATTATTCCTTAAGAGTTGTGTCTGATCGAGACCCATAGAAAAAGGGTAAGCATCAATGCCTGTGGATTATTGCCTACTCGGTATTTTCTTATGCTAATATAGTTTATATCTCATATCCTCCTTTTCACTGGTGATTTTCCATCCATAACATTTTAAATTCTTCATTCATTTATTTTATACTTCATAATTTTCTATCAGCAACTAAGGTGCAAAAAATGAGTTTTCCATCTCAGAAGATTGGTTTTGCCTTCTCCTTCTCTCTTGTCTTCACTTGCCTTGCTCTGTATAAAACCCCACTAAAATATGAAGCTAAAATTAGTTATTTTTTAAGAACACTTTCCAGTGCTCTTGTGTGCATTCTCTTCTTGGATTGCTCCTGGGGAGAGCTAGGGTATTTGCTTCATTGGTTAAAAAGTCCTGTGGAATTTGGTGGAGTGCTATCTCCTATTCATAGCCCTCTTAAAACAGCTCATGGTATTTATTAGGGTAATGCCTCTCTGCTATAGAATTTAGTTAGTTACGTAAATATTTTTTTGAACTCTGCTGTGACCCATATGATGTTTAGAGTAATTTCTATGGAGTTTGTTTAATTTCTTTCAAACTTTATTGGTTTCATCCTTATTATAGTTGATGGAAATTTCCCATGAGAAGAGGATAAAAACCCCAATGAAATATGACTTGAAAAAAATACCCTCTAGTTGTATACATTCTTTGTAGAAGAGATACAGAACTGTGCCCTTAAGTGGTAACATAATAAATTGGTGTATGTGCTGGCATTCTCTTAAGCTTATACTGTATTTGGGAAAAATGTGAAATTACAAATGTTTTTCAAATTATAAAAAAGTTTACTGAAAGATTGAGTAAAAACTTTTCTTAAAGAAAAAAATAAATCCTTATTGTAACATTGAGGTGCTTGAACTGTTTTTCTCTGCTTTCTGAGCTTCAAATTAGTGTCATGATATTAAATATACCATAGAATAAATAATATATACTTTGTATGATAAAACTTTGTATCAGAATAAGTGAAAGGCAAGACAACAGTACAGACTGTAGCACTGTATGGTTTCCTATACATTTCAATATAAATGTAAATCTAGAGAGTACCTGTTCTAAAAGTGGTGAATTTTGTTGTCTGTTGCACTTTCTTCTGAAATTTTCAAAACACTGCACCGGTGTCCTATCCAAGTTGAACCTATTATTGACTTTTTAAATTTAGTCAGATCTTTGGACTGTGGATGGAAGCACAGAGGAAAGATTTATCATACAGCCCCACCATCCCTTAATACAAATACACTCCTGTACTGGTACTATGTATTGTTCCTCTGTTGTACATTCAAGTAATATATGACCAAGCTATGGCTCTGAAGCTGGAAGTGCAATATTTTCTGTTAAAATATTTCACATATATTTGTGCATTGCAGACAGTGGTATCTGTGATGCAATAGTGTGTTTCATTGATTAAGGATATGATAATATTTTAGATACCACTAATATAAAAACATTGTTTGTTTCTGCTTTCTTTTTAAGAGACCTAATCTAGAGATGTTGTAACTTTCTTTACATCTTGGTCATTGTGCAAAGCCAGCCATTAGACTGTGCATGTGAGCTAAAGCAGAGGTCAGAAGGCACATAATGATGGGTTTGAACTGTAAGCAAGCAGTTTTCCCATATCAGGTTTAGAATTTCAAAGGCAAACCCCAGTATGAAGGTCCAATGACTCAAGACTCCTTAGAGTTGTCAGGACATTTGGTGGTTTTTTGTACCTTATAGGAACATATCTAGTAGAGGAAAACATAAACTTCACCAGTCTACTTGTGTTTTCTGATTATGTCAAGACTGAATACTCTGCTTCTCAACGCATTTCTTATACAACACATAGGTGGTGTTTTCACATAATTTACAATTGCTTCAAGTAAAAAGGTTGTACTTCATGGCCAAATAATTTGGGAGGGAAATTTAGAACATTTAACATCATAAAACTTTACCAAATCTACAGGTTTAGGGTAACATTGAGATTTCAGAAGACAGAAAACACTGATGCAGTAAAAATGCAGAAAAGTTTTTTTTTACACATCCTATATGGAATAGCTAAGCACAGAAGGATCAGCAGTTCTATTTACACACCTTCTCTAACAGACAAGGCAGCTTTTGAACAAAGAGAAATGCAGTGATTTCAAGTCTGCCAATACTTTAACATGGGATACTAAAATGAAAATATGTCTGTATCTCTGCTGGTTTAAGTTCCTTTTGTCTTGGTCCTTCTCTTTCTATTGGATTTTGTTTCTGCCACTTACATCTTACCCTCAGTACTGTGGTACTGCTGAGGATGTGTCATATTGCACTACTTGCATTTTCAACCTCATTATTCTTGTGTGATTGGGGAAGCCAGAAATTGAACTGGAAACGTTAGGGGCCTGTAAAGTGAAAAGTCAGGCTGAGATGCTCAGGTTAACACTATCAGCTCTGTATGCTTAATTAGAAGTTCAGTAGCAGATTATCTTTCATTTTAGCAGTGTCGAAACCTTCTTAGAAATGAAACTATGATGAAGAGGAGTGTGTGGTAAACAGTCTGTGAACTGTAACTAAGGCCTGTTTATCTGGGGCAGCCATTAGAGAATGAGAAGGGAGAATTACTGTGGCTGGCATTACACTGAGTGAATAAATTTAAGTTGGTGTTTCCGTGGAGCTGTTGAAATGAGCCTGTAAAGGGGTGGGGGTAGAGGGAAGGAAATAGATTTCAAGATATTATGCTTTTCAGTTTCCTTTTTCCTTAAAACAAAATATTTAAAGACTGGACAAACAACAAGAATCCAGTGCAGAGCCAGTGTCCAGATACAAACACTGGGATCAAGGTGAATCATATTCCATGACTGTGGATGGGATTGGGTAATTTTCCTCACCATGGGGATGCTATGTCTCTTTGGAGCCCCGTTTTAAAACCAGCTCCCCAGACCTCCCAGTACCACATTTGTAGCTGGCAGTTAGTGAGCTTCATCTTACCTGTTCAGATATGTTCTTATCCCCTTAAAAAAACCCAGAAAAACAACCCCCAAACCCCACCATGCAAAAAACCCAACAAAACGCAAACCATCCTGAACATTAACTGTGAGAATGAAGGAGTACAGTCTGTTGGGGCTTGATGCGATGGACCCTTCCCAAGCCTCGGTGAGCAAGTCATCCCACTGTTCATGCAGAGGCTTGCAGACAGGCTGGCTCTGTTGGCTCCGATAACCACAGCATTTACATTTTCACCCTCAACTGCCGGTTTACTCCAGTGCTTTTGCATCAGATAATTTATTTAAATAATGCTAACAGACAGGTGAGGACCAGTCACTAAGAAAGCTGTGGTGGCTTAGGGTAGGGAGATTTTAAGATATTTAAGGAAAGCAGATTTTAGTTGAAGTCTTTAACAAGCAGATGCATAAGAGGTGTACTGCCAGACAGTTTGCATCATGTTTTTTTAGTGTCTCTTCTGTCTATGGTAGATCTCTGGTGTATATTAGCAACAGCAGGATAATTCCCATTTTCCTGTTGCACAGACTGTTATATTTGAAGCAATTCTGAACAATAGGAAATGCTTTTCCAAAATAGTGAGGGGCAAGAGTTGGATATGTGATTTGGATTTACATTCTGTTCCTAATGCTAACGTTGCTACTAGCTTAATGGGAGCATTTCAATATAGAAATATATAGAGAAGATAAGACGTTTCATTTTCTGAATAGAACAGTGCAGGTGGATGAAAGTCCTGTGGCAGCAGGCTGTGAGCAGATCTGTATTTGTGTTAGGCAATGTGAGAAGGAGTGGCCCTACTTATTGCTGCTTGTTCTTAAAAAATCAGCCTTTCACCTAAGTAAAGTGAATTGTCCTTGTAGCTTTAGAGAACAAAAGTTACCATTTTTCCCTCACTAATGGATTTAAGCAAGAAAACTTACTAGATTCATGAAGGCCTTCTCTGTATGCTTCTGTTCAAGAGAAAGCTTTCCCTACAAATGTAACAAGAATATTAGCCTGTTGACTTGCAGAGGGGTTTGCTTGTTCCCTTTGCTTGTACCAATGTGAAGAAGTCCAAGAAAACAAGATACCAAGCAGTCAAAAGTTTGTATCCGAAAGCTTTATCATATCTTGCAGGTGCCTGGATAGCAGCGATGCCCATTCTCTTTTACAAGTACCTGTGGCTTGGTATAGTGTCTCCCCTCATGTGACTAAAGATGTTTACATCCCAAGATCAGCTTGTGCATTTCACCCATCATTTCACAATGCTGATCTGTGCCTTGTTCATGTAATGGATGTACATCAAGCTATGCGACAGGGAGAGGAAGCAGAGCCCTTGTGGAGAAAAGAGTGGACAGGAACTGGTTGACAACGCTAAAACAATTTGTCTTCCTACAGTCCACTCCCTGCCCCTGGCTTAAGGCCCTGCAAGAAAACAAGGGTGGGAGGAAATCATCTGTAGGTGGATAAAATGTCTTGACAGGTTGGCCCCTGCCTGCAGTTTGTAGGTGTGGTGTATGCTGACACTCTGAGAGCTGTGCTTTCTTACACTTTTTGAACTTTCTGGATTGGTGGCAATGGTGTGATGGTGGCAGTGCTGATGATGCCAATGAGAGAAAGACAATTTTTTCCTGAACTCCTAATACTATGAAAGGTAAATTCAACCAAGGTAATGTGGGTGCATCTGGTCTACTACCTGTTAACATATTGAATGCCTTGAGTATGTTGGCAGTACTTTTGGTATTATTGCCAGCAGAGTCATTATTGCCAACTGACTTGATTTTCTTTTAGAACTCCCAGAAGAATATCCAGGAGTACCTTGTGGCTTATTTCATGCTTAAACTTCATCACAGTAGAGACAGACTTCTGCCAGGCTCTGGGATAATGCTGACTTAGAAAAACTAAGTTGCTACATCCTGAAGCATCTGTGAGCTCATGAAGGTGCAAAAAGATGCTCTAGCCCCAAGTGATAGAGTAGGTAATTGCTTCATGCTTTTATAAGCACGTCAAGTGAATGCCAAAGATGTTAGGTTTGCTGGCACACCCCTTACTTTATTTGTTTGTTTAATTACTGAATTTTTTATTGTTGTTGCTATATAATATGCACACAGCGGGCACTATTAGCCATTTTCCTTAGTTTAGTTGTGAAAGCAATCTCTTTAATGAAACTTGAAATTAAATTCTTTCCTTTTGATAGGCAAGTTTTTCCAGCTTTTCCATTTAATGAAAAGAGATCCCATGTGCGGAGAGGTTAACATTCTCCACACTAATGTGTTCAGTCTGTTTCGTTGTGGATCATAAATAGACGACTCAACATTTTTTTAGACATAGATAATTTCTTGTTTAAATGATGTGGTTTTTATCATCTAAAATATCCTAGGCAATTATTTGAGCATGTTTTAATCATGTATAGTGCATTTTATGGTTCATATCTAGTAAAACTGGATTTACAGTCATCTTGTGTATTAGCAGATACTATTTGTGCTTATTGGTAGTATCATCTTTGGTTTGCTTTTCATGCATATTAATTAGCTACCTGGGAACATATATATCCCATCAACGTTCTAAGTAGCTGCACAGAGTTAAAAAATGAGGCTTAGAATACTGGAAAAGACTTCTGCAGTGAATGATTTATTTTTTTCCTCTAATGTATTTAAACAATACACGGTATCTCAACAGAAGGTGTGAACTCATAGCAGTACTTGCTGAGTGAGTTTCCATGGCCTGTGTTATGTAGGTGATCAGACAGGATTGTAGGATGATGCTTTTGACTTTAATACAAAAAAATAGTGTCCTCAGAAACTTACCCAACTCTTCTATTTTGCAAAATTTCACAAATTAGGGTTGTATTATTGCATCCCACTGTTTTCATACAAGCTTTAAAAAGGCAGATTCAAACACAGACTGTGCTTTGAAAGGAGTGTTTGTATGCTTTTTATACATTTGGCAGTTGCCATGGTTAGTTAGTGTCAGCACAACACAGTTTACAATATAATGAGCCATTTTTGAGAAAATTCATTAGCTGAAGAGCATGAGTTGGTACAAATGAGCTTGTGCACATGCAGGCACAAAAACATATGCCAGCACATAGCCATATACGCTGGAACATGCTCCTGACCCAAACATCCATTTTAATGGTAAGTTCAGTGAACCAGCCTGTTACTTTCATAGTTGGTGAAATACATATCTTGGAAGGAATACTATTGTTTGCTCTATTTGGAAACTATCTTACAGTAAGAGAGAGGTATTATATGGCTCCTGAATGCTTTTACCAGCACTTGATATAATTCTGTGTTATAGTTGATTCCACATTACACAAGATAAGAGGGGAAATGAAACACCCTGAAAAGCCCAGATAATGCAGTGCAAAGGGGAGATAGCTGAGTGACCATTACTCACAGCCAACTCATCCACAATTTGGATAGCTTTGTGCAGGAGTTACTAATCCAATGCTGACTTCTGTGGAGTAGATAGGAGGCCGGGGTCGTCAGCTCTGCCAGAGTATCCATCTGTGCTGTTCTTCACTGCAGCTAAGGTTGTTTCCAAGAACCTAGAGATCTAGGAAGTATTGCCTGAGCAGCTCATGTGGAGGCATGTCAACCCGAGTCTGGCTTGTCAGCTCCAGGTGTCCTTCTGTGACTGATTCCAGCAGTAGCTGGTATCTTGTACTGTGCTTCAAGGGCATTTGTGGTTGGTGTTATGAGTTTAGTGAAGGTCCAGGACTTCTAGCTCAAGTGGGTCTGTGGTGGCAGAGCAGAAAGTCATTGTGTAAGTTGCTCTATCAGTGCTACTGTTGATCTGTGATGGTTAAGTTGTCCTGAAATACTGAAAAATTGACTGAATTTAGAGTGGGTGACTAAGCACTAGAAGGTTTGGACTTAGCTCATTTTGTTACTTGAGGTAAAGAAATTAGTCTATTAACTGTGAATAAGAGGTAGGTTTTGACACTTTTTGAATTCAACCACTGAGAGATTAAATTGTGCATTAAAGCAAGTATAGTACATAAAAGATTGTGCAATGGTCTTTTTCTATTGTGCCTTTATTTCCAGGGCAGCTGTGAGCAGGACTCATCTGAAAAGCAGTGCATGTAAATGTTTTTGATGAAAATTTAAAACATTGTATCGCTGTCTAAAATTTAGATTTTATATTTTGCATTGTTTTTTTTAAGAAGTAGCAACCCTTCCTATCTCTTCCTTGAAACAAAACCAAAAAACAACAAAACTCCCAAACCTATAAAAAGAAATATTTGGGAAAAAAATTGATACTGGAAACTAGCTGGAACTTTACCTCATCAGAATGGGGATTTCTTCCTTAATCTTTTATGTGGGCTAAGTTCCATAACTGGACTAGGTATTGATGGTAGAAAGCTGTGTTTGCCTTCTGTGAAGGAAAATTTCCAGTAGAAGACCCCAACCACTCCAACCACTTACATTTCCTTAAAATAAAATTTTGTGCTACATCTTTTCCACAGGGATTGTTTTTGACCGACAATGCTTAAAAAAGACATTTTAAAAAAATTTGGTCCTCCCGAGAAGAATTTCTGTGGTATTCCCTGACTGCTAGGAAAGCTAGAGGCATTGTACCAAACAGTGCATGGAAGGGGGGAAAAAAAGCCCTATTTTTAGTGTCTCTGAAACCCTTCAGAGGCTTGTAGATGTTATGTCCCTTGATACTTTAGATATTCCTGGCACACACAGGCTGTTCTGGAGAACATGCCCTCAGTGAGTGCTGAGGATCCTAGCAGTATTGTTCCAAGCCTACAAATTGATCTGAAATGAAATTTCATATAATTTCTCCATATGCATGTTATGGATTGTTCCACTGTATTGGTTAATTGTGGTCTAGCGATCTAATTGGAATTCTGAAAACATAAATTAGTGTCATCCTTAAAAAGAGCCAGAGCTAAGTGTCACGTTTTATTGGTTATTCCATTTAGATGTAATTTCAGATACTTGTAAGATTATAACATTGAAGCCTAATATGATAGATTCTGTAAGTGTCTAGATTGGGTGCTTGATAAAAATTAATATTGAGGTATGCCTTTCTTATTATTATTTTGGTCTGAGGCAGGAAAGATCCTCTCAGACTGATATCTGAAGATTCCCCAAAATTCTGGTATTACTACTTCACCAATCATTTAAAAAAATAAAATTATTTTAAAATTTGAAAGATTAGTAATAATACAAGGGCTTAAGTAAATGTCGTGGGTTTTTCCACTCTTTATTTTCTTACTATGGCTTGTAGTCTGTGAGCTCTCAGTGCCCTTTGGAATAAACCCCCATTTAGTTAACATAAGTAACAGAAGTTGTCAATACTGCTTGAGATTCCAACTCAAGTTAACAAAACAGATAATTATTTCATGAAAAACATATATAAAAGAAACTAACAGGTAAATAATGATGTGTATTCCTCCAATTAGTTTCCTTAGTACCCTTTCTACAGTACATGTATTTTTGCTGTCAGTCAAGCACAATATGAGAAGAGAAATAATTGGAAATGAGAGAAAAGGGGGCCTGGGAGCACTGCCTGTAAAGGTGACTGGGAGAGCCAAGGGCAGGGAAATGAGTTCGGTATTTTCTTTGAGTGGTTTCTGTCAAACAGAGTTCTGCTTAGCGGGCTGCCATGCTCATGACAGCTCCAAGGATTCTGCTCCTTCTCATTCTAAATTGGTTTCTGCAGTTACAAATCCAAGAGGAAAAGTAAAGCTACTAATTGAATGTAAAGGCTTTCTGACTTGGCTCACAGCTTACACCAGGGCTGTTGTGTGTCTACTCACAGGCCATAAGTAGGAATGAGCTTTGTGTTTACAAACAGTGCATTTGGCTGGGCTGAGACTGCCCATTTAAGAAAAAAAAAAGTTGAAAATGTAGTGTCATGACATGTTTGAAACATTAAATGGTATGTAATCCATTGAGGCAACACTGAGTTTTCACTGCAGTAGGCTATGCTGAAGTCTAAACTCACTGTGCTTGCTGCATAGACACCTTGTCAATGGAAAAAATGCAGAGCTGTTTTTGATCTTAAGAGCAGCATCTGTTTTCTTCTTCTAAGAATTATCTCTTGAAGCTTTGAACAGTGCAGGTAGTATTTCCAAAGTTAAAACAGTTGGCGTGAAAGAATAAGATAACACTAGAGAAGTGGGGGAAAAAAGAAGAAAAAAAAAAGAAAAAAAACAGTGATGAAAAAATAAGGCATCATTTTGTTTAATTTCACATGAAGTGTAAGGTCTGATTATAGCTTTTAAGACTCCCTCTTCTCTTCATTGAAGTCTCCTGGCAGTCATTGCCTGCTGTTGAGCTCTGTGTCCTTGCCTGGAGGCAGGGGACTGGTGGGTGCTGGTGGTGAGTAACTTTGCAGGGCAGCTGCCCCTGTCTCCTTCCACCCTATCCTTTCTTACCCCTTCCAGCAGGACCTGCCTTCTTCCTACTCTTTGAGCAAAAAGAGGCAGTGTTCCATGCTGAGGCAGGTGTTTCCTATCTGCCAAGTTGAATTCTCTCTTTGGGCAACCAGCTGGGGTCATACTGAATTGGTTTGAATGGAAAAGTGATATTTTCACATACTGAAAAATGTTGTCCTTCTTTGTGTTTTTTAGGCATACATTACCAAATCCTTAAAACCTCCTGTCACCCTCATCTCCCACAGCCTACTCTTTCCCTATGGACCTCCTGACTGTAACGTGGACAGGCAGGGGCCCAAGCAGTGACAGGTTTGGGTTTAAGATCTTTCATATTTAATGCCAGCTGCATTTTACCTCTTGTAAATCTGAAGTTGAAGGTTGTATTTTCTTTTTGTGTGTTGACAGTACAGCAATAGGGTAACAGAAAAACATTAGTAGTTATAACCAAACCTTTATCTATGGTGGAAGAGGTCATGTGTTAGGGCTCTTTGCTTCCAGCAAGAGGTGGAGGAACCAGGAAAATGACAGAGGAGAGAAGGAGCATGTCTTAAAAACAAAATCTCCAAGGATACACTGAAATAAACAGAGCTATTTAAAAAGAAGACTGAGATGTGATTCAATAATGGTCTAAAAAAGTAGTAGAGAATATTTCCACCATATTTGTGATGAATGGGACAAATTATAGCAAGGATGTTTCAGATTAGACACTTGAAAAACTTTCTGTGTTGTGAGGATAACAGAGCACTGTGATAGATGACCTAGGAAAGTTGTGGAATCACTATCACAGGCTGTCTTTAAGAGCAGAACAGGCAAGCATCTGTCAAAAATGTCTTAGGTACAGTCAGTTGTGACTGGAAAACTTGGATCTGTCAGTATATAGAAGATTAAAACTTTTTGAGGCAGATTTTTAGAATACAAAATACATAAAAAGGTTCTATCTGCTGAAACTGTTATTCATGTGAAGAAGTGACCAGAATATGAAGATATAACTCAGGGTAATTTGTGCTTAAGAATAAATTATTTCAGATTTTATTTGACTTCAAGTGGTTTTGCACTGTGGCTGTCTACAAAGAACATTTTTGACGATGCAGATAATTGCAAATGGATTTTTTTGCAAACTTTTGGCAAATCTCTTTGTTCACTGTGAGTGGATTTTGCTGCTGAAAGGCTTTTCCATGTGCAAAGGGAGTTCACGATGAAAGATTTCTGTGTGAGGGAGTTCCTGCAGAAGAGCTGCTCTGGTTTTCTGTTTTGGGAAAGCTCTGCACAGAAAGCGTTTTTCTGACTGTGGATGCAATATGCATTATAACTTCAGCAGATAAATCATTCCAGGTCAGGCAGATAATGGCAGCTCCGTTGGACAGCAGGGTGCTCAACAATGAATTGCATTTTGACACACTTTCAGTGCTCCTTCATGATTTCTTTTTCAGTCAGTTGCCTCTATTTGCTTCTACTGTGGTTTGTCATTCACATCACAACACTTCTTACTCTTATTATCTTTGCATATTCTGGTTGTCTTCTTGCCTTTTGCATGTCCCCAGTGTAGTAACTCCATGTCACAGGCATACCAAATGCTGTGATGTCTCCCTTTCCCTACGTTTCCTCTGAAAACTCCTTGGTTCCTGTGCTAGCACTTACAATCCAAACCCCAACAGGACTGGACCAGACATGTCCTCTATAGCTAGTTCTGATGTTTTGACATTACAGCACTCACTTAAATGTTCATTGGTTAGTTGTCAGTGGCCCAGGAATGGAAGCACTAAACTAGGATAAAAATCAGTGATTATGTACGTTCCTGTTCGTAGTGGGTGTGCTTATGAATAAATGATTGGTTGCCTAATCATAAAAACTAAATATTTTGCTTCTTGAGATGTGGGCATACATTTTAGTAAGGAGCCAATATGAAAGAAAAAATTAATTTTGAGTCAGAAAATGAAAACACATTTTTTGGAAAACATGTTTTGGAAAAGTGATTATAAAGGACAACAGATACTTAGAGTTGCTTCTAAACTTGAAGATGTGAAGAAAACCTGCATGTGCAACTAAGAACAAAAGTGACAGCATTTGATTTTCTGCAAGTCTCTGAAGGAGGTCATATCAGTTGTTTGCTGTAATATTAAACAAATTTGTAGTTGTTGTGGTTTAACCCCAACCAGCAGCCAAGTCCCACGCAGCCTCTCACCTACTCCCGCAGCAGTGGGTTCAAGGAGAGAATGGGAAAGGTATAAGCCAGAAAACTTGTGGGTTAAGATAAAGACAGCTTAATGGGGAAAGCAAAAGCTGCACACACAAGCAAAGCAAAGCAAGGAATTAATTCCCTGCTTCCCATGGACAGGCAGGTGTTCAGCCATCTCCAGGAGAGAAGGGCCCCATCATGTATAACAGTTACTGGGGAAGATAAACACCATCACTCCAAATGTTTTCCATTTTCTCTTTCTTTCTTTCTCCATTCACATTCCCTCCTTTATATACTGAGCATGATGTCCTATGGTCTGGAATATCCCCCTGGTTAGTTTGGGTCACTTGTCCTGGCTGTGTCCCCTCCCAGCCTCCTCACCAGCATGGCAATATGAGAAGCAGAAAAGGCTTTGGCTCTGTGCAAGCCCTGCTCAGCAATAACAAAAACATCTCTGTATTATCAATCCTGAGTTCAGCACAAATCCAAAACATAGTCCCTTACTAGCCACTGTGAAGAAAATTAACTCTACCCCAGCCAAAACTAGCACAGTATGTAATGAAGGATATTCTTACTAAGCCAGCTGCTGAAATCCTTGATTTATGGGGAAGCTGAACTCCTATAGGCATCAGCTTCAAGTAGAAACCTAATAGAGATGTTCTCAATGTCATTTAGAGGAGTTTATCTCTCTCCACAGACTGTATAGAAGCTAGCAATGCTATTTGGACAGTTAAATCAGGTCCATGTGTTCAACATTATGTATACAGCTAATTGATTTCTATGCACTTCCCCTCACTGGAATTGTGGTGTGAACTGAGGTGCAGATCTTTGGAGAGAAAAGAATGTTACAGATTCAGCATCTGGATGTCTAATTATTTGTTGCTGCTGTCAGAACTACCTTTCTAAAAGGAACCTAACTGTGACTTTTGCTCTTGGGCTTCTTTCTGGGTTAAGCATATTTGTGCTGCCTGAGGGGTGCCCCAGGGCCCTCCTCTAGTTATATATAAAGTACTTTCCCAAACAGCACTTTTATCCTTTTAAACTCAGACAGTATAGTGAATTGGATAGATCTGGTGAACTCACTAATATATCAACCAACTAGACTTAGTCTAGTCACACAGTGTATCTTCAGTTTTAAATGAAAGGCATTCCCAAATGAAAATTATATTCATTTTAATGAAAAACTCTCAAATAATGTTCTCCACATATTGTAGTTAGAATAGTTACCTCTAAACAGTGTCTCCCCTGATTGCTACTACATTACTCATTGTAAGATTGCTTTCTTTTCCCACAGTCTTTTCAGAATGTAAATGAATTTAGATTATTATAAGCATTTGCCTCAGATCCTGCCAATTAAAAAAGAAGAAAGATGGAATAGAGGTATTGTTTTGCAAGTGACAATTCGATATCTTGCACTGCCTTAGGTTGCATTTCTGTTTGTTTTCCTAATTTCCTTTGAATACAGTTCCGTGTTTTTCTTTCTTTTCACCTCTTTTATCTTTCATGGGGATCGTCAGCAGAAATTTTTCATCTAATTATTTGTGGATCGTATTCATGCCATGGAATGTCTTTCTTGCCACAAAGGCCTTTGATAGGTTCCCCATGGTATTTCTGTCTGACATTTTCCTAGCCCTGAAGTTTTCATATTCACATCCTAGCTATGTTATTGAGCAGAAAGTATAAAACATCATCTTTCACTAAGAGGTCTTCAGGATCCATAAGTATGTTAGCTTTTAAGTGAGTTGACTGGTGAACATGAAATGCTGGCCATACCCATATGCAATGCAAAATGTTGTAGGTCTGCTATGGACTATGGTTTGGAACACTATGTCTGAGGAGCCAGATGGTGGTCACACTGTTACAGCACTGTCATGACTTACTAGATATTGCTGTGGTCATGTCTTCCAAATCAGAGCTATGCTCATATGAAGCAAAAACTGCTTCAGGTAATGAAGCAAAGGATGCATCACTGCAGTAGACAGAGCCAAAGTAGCATCAAATGGTTAAAGAGGTTCTGCAGAACAGGATGTGTGCTGGCACATCATCAAGTGGCAGTGAGTTGGTGTGTTGTTGCAGAACAGAAATAACTTCTGGATCAAGTTCACAGTTGTTTAGTTCAGTGTCCTCTTTATAACGAGCAGCTTGTAGCTTCAGAGGAAATGCAAGAAATTTTGTGGGGGCCAGACGTAAACATATCTTCTGACTTCTAGTATGGTACTGCATGGTTCATTTGATCTGGGATTCTTGAATAACTAGCAATTCATGCTTCGTCAGCTTGGCCAAGAGGTGCACAGCATCTTCCTGGCCAACACCAATGGCTACACCCTGTTGCTTTTTACCTAACAGATGAAGGCAGAGGAAGAAATACCCCACAGAAATGAAGGAAATATTGTGCATGCAAGCCCTTAGCTAGGTTGGGATGGCATTTCTTCAGCAGTCTGAATTTAGTACCAAGGTTTGCCATTATAGTACCTCAACCAAAGAGAACATGTTAAGCTGTGAACAGCATTAAACTGCCTTTCTTCTTCCTGTTTCCTCAGGTTTAATTTTCTTTTTTTAATAATCTAGTTCACAATAGATTTTTGGCAAAAAAATTGACCAAAATTTTGATACAAATGGCGGGAAAAAAAAACACAACTGTAAACTTTAGACAGAAAAAAATCTTAATTTTGGAAAAACCATTTCCCCCCCCAGCAGCAACAAAGCCCAGACCTGTTTTTCAAAAGGACTTCTGCAACTTAGCAAGCTGCATAAGAATAATTGCTGGAGTAAATCATTTTGTATTACAGTTTGCCACAGCATACTTATAGACAACTCCAGTCAAATTGGATAAAAATTTTGTAGACATAGAAGGTAAAATCTAAAAAAGCCCTAGGAGATTTTTTTAGAAACAGGGACTAGTACGTGAAGATGAAATGTGGCATGAGTCTGAAGGTAAATCAGAAGTCAGTGAGCACAGGCACAGGATATGTCACTGACATTTGGACTTCATACCATAAATGGCCAGAACAGTCAGGTTTTTGCTAGAGAAAGAATGTTATGCCAGCAGAATAGAATATTTGATTGATCTTTTGACCCACTATTGAAATAGTGATGAGAACATTAAGAGTGTCATTGGAAAAAAAAGTTCTTCACTAATATAGTCAAGGCTCCCCTGAGCTTTATCATCCTTCTGACATACTCTGAAGCTGTAGCACCTGATAAAGGATATGTTGACTTGTCAGTTAAATTTGGATCTAGTAAATTTATCTTTAGGTAGAGCTTCATCATTTCATCCTAGTCAGAGACTGTTGTTTTAGAACCTATGGACACCTGTGCACAAGATACAGCTCTTAGTCAAAGCTGCTCTGTAAGAGTGGTAGTTGTTTTTCTGATAAATGTTTTCCATTAACCACCATGGCTGCTCAGCAGATGGCTATTTATATCACCATCTCTCATCTTGTCATGCTTGTGATTTGCCTTCTCTTGCTGTTTATATTGCAGAGGTCTCTGAGCTTCATTTCTGTAGGTGTGTGCTAAGGCTGTGGGAGAAGTGGGGCAGGATGCTCCTTTGCCTTCACAGAAAGGCAAAGGAGAGAAGTCAGGTCACGTTCCCTGCTCCCTCTTTACCTCTCCAAGGTTGCAAAACATCCCAATCCCCATGGGTGGAGAAAGGAGTAAGAATTTGTTCTTTGCTCACTCAACAGATGCTATAGCCTCTGGGAAGGATTGATTCTGTGGGAGGTAAGATGTACCCTGCACACATGTGCTGTACCTGCTCCCCAGTCCTTGCCTCTACACCCATCTTTCAATTCAGTGTGATTCAGAGTCATCTTCTTAGTATTTCAGAGCTTTTAATGGTGTAAGCCAAAGCCACTGATACCAGTGAATCCATATTGTTTTGGTGAGTATTCACTGAATACTCAAACTCAGTTTTTTTCTTACATACTAGCTCATTATTAAGAGCATTAATTGCAGGAGGGCACTGCTGATTTTTTTTATAAGTCAGGGTTTTTTTTTTACAGCCAAAACTTACAAAAGAATCCATGATGACAGAATCATTCAAATTCTAAAAATAAAGTAGGGCAGTAATGTAACACAATTATACCTACCTTGTTATTGGAACTGAACTATGCAGCACTGAAAATACCATACTCGGAAAGGAAATTGATTCCTAAATATCAGTCTCTGAATTCTCAAGTGTATTGGCGTGAGCACAATATGTTACTAAAAGTTATTTGAGCCAGATTTTAGGTATTTAGATGCTTAACATTCAGTAGCTTTAGCTACTACTGAAACTGTAGAAACCATTCAAAACTGCACCCTTTTATTACAGCAAAAAGTGAACATTGTACTAAAACCTGGAAGAGAGAGGAATGAATTTAGAAGGAGTACTTAATTGAAGAGAGCACAATTTGAGGTGGGGGCGAAAGCCAACTCTTAATCTTATTTGTGGGCTTTCCTCCAGCTGGGCTAGTTGTGTTGGTAAGGGAAGCCAGATTTGGCATTAGTAAGCAATAACACTGAAGAAGACATAGGGATGAAGAGATGCGGTATGCAAGAGCTAAACTATAGTCTATATTTCCAGGAACACTGCAATGAGGAGAGAAGGATTCCTTTTTACAGTGTTATGATGCAGAAGCATGGGCTACAACGTTGTGAGAGAGACTGAGAAACCAGGGAGTTCAGAGGAGGGGATTAAGAGTAATTAACAAGTCCTAATAAAAAGGACTAAATGTGTATAGTTTGGCTAAGTGGTGACTAATATAGCCTGAGGGATAGAACAGCCTACAAATATTTGAGGGATGGAACTCCCCCAAAGAGAGAGAGAGGAAGAATTATTTAGCATAAAGGATGAGTTGTAGCTGTAAGTAAATGGAGGAAATAAGACAAAGAAAAACTTAATATTGGGAACAATTTCCTGAATAAGAGTTCAGTTATTACCCTCTAGAATAATCATCCCAAATATGTGTGGGAGCTTGGTTTTCCCTGTATGAAAAACTTGGCTGGAAAATTACCACACAACTAGAGCAATCTTAATCTTAGTGTGAGAGAATAGAGAAGGTCTAGGAGTCCACCACCCTTATGCTGTCTGCAGGAATAACACATCCATGGACCTGTTTGTCTTCCTTGATGTTTAGGAATTTTTCCCTCTGAGAAATTAGATTTCAAAGTATATTGCAGATATACCTGTATGGATGCAGCTGCCCTGAGCAGGATGAAGCCCTTGTGCCATGGGAGGCCAGGCCCTGGCTGTCTTGGAAGAAGCTGTGCAGGAGAGGATCTGGGGTCCTGCTGGGCACTGACTGGGCACAGCCCGCAGTGTGTCTGACAGCAAGGTACAGCATCAGCATCCTGGGCTGTACTAGCAGGAGCAGAGCTATAGGTTAAGGGGAGTGATTATCCCTCTTGGCTCAGCACTGGTTATATTCTCTTTAGACACTGTGTTCAGCTGGGGGGGTGTCTCCAGGGCAAGAGAGATAAACAAGGTGAAGGGAGTTCATCAGGTGCTCCAAGGCCCTGGTTTGAGAAGGGGGAAGTACTAGAGACCAACCTTCAAACTTGAATTGTCCTAGGTAGTATTAGTCTTGTTTTGCTAGAGACAGTGATGTGTACCAGATAACCTTTAGAAGTTTTTATAAAAACAATATTTTTTTCAGTTTGTTTCACAGAAAAGTATAAGATTATGTCCAAATTTAGGAAAAAGATGAAAAACATTTTTGCTTTGAATAGAACCTGTTCTGTTGGGCTGCACTGCTATATTCTTTACCTGCAAAAAAAGGGAGGCTCAGAGAAATTGTAAACAGCATTGAATCTTTGAGACTGTGCCTGTCTAAGCCATAGTTGTGTCTGAGGAATGTGTGGCTTCCCCATTGTCTTTTAGTGACACATTCCTGACTCTGCTTTCAGTCACATCCCTTTCATGCTGGTGCTGCCTCTGGCAATGCCTTTCTTCTGAGTAGACTGCAGTGTGTTTGCTGTGCCATACTGTATGCCATGTGATACTGCTGGGAGCTTACGCAGATGCCATCATTGGAGGTTCTTCCAGCTGCAGGGAGATGGTGCAGTGTGGCTCAAGGTGTCTCTTTGCTGCTTTGCTTGTTCTGACATTCTGCCTCTTGTGGAAACATAAACACCTAAGCCAACTGGGTTTATAATGCTTTAACATCTGAATTTTATACAGGTGTAAACAATTAATGAGTTTGCAAGCTAATGAAAAATCAGGCTTTAGGTCCTCAGGAGCAGACTCCATTGTTATTTGAATAAGGAGACATGAAACAGTGATTCTAAAATCTCAGAAGAGTTTTTGCAAACATGCCTAAATCAAACTGCAGTTAGAGAAATGAAACTATGTTACGGCAATGGCTGGGAAGAAGATCAAAGAAAGGACTGTGGTGGCACAGAAACAGAGAGAGGGGACAAAGGGAGTTACTGCTCATCGTGCTTCTGGTTACACTTGATTTCATGTTGCAGTTTACTGACCTCTCTTCTCCTTTCTTCTTGTTGTACCAGCGTAACTCTTTGTGGGTCAGTGTTGTAAACTGGATCACTGGTAGGCTAAAAAGACATCCCTTCAAGGGTGTGCTTGCTCTTCCAACATGATAAGCCATGACCAGCAGGGCAGCAGAAGGAAACACAGTTCATCTTGGCTGTTACATATGAGCCTTGGCTTTTGCACCAAAGTAATTGGATGTGCCCTTTCCATCAGCTGTTCCAACAGCCAAGGCTTGCATGTATACAAGACAGATATGTGCTACTGCTGCTTATGTGTACTTTGCTATGTAAATTATATTTAGCTCATTTTATTACAGAGGTAAAAATTACATTCTGTGCATGTCTGTATAGAGAAACAGTGTTAAAGGCTTAACCTCCTCAGCCCTCTGCAAGGGAATTCCTGATTTACACGTTAAATAGAGTCCCAGCAAGTGTTTGCATGTCTCTCTGCTTCTCCCAGTTACACACATGCTGTGTGTTTTGCTTTTTCACATGTTGTATAGCACAGAAGAGAGAAACACATACAGCTTCTTTCAGAAAGCTGCAGGGAGAAGTTTGAAATATGCTATTCAAAACCTCCTACAAATGGGAAACGTTCTGCTGGAGCAGGCACTGTGTGGGGTGGGAAGATACCATGACATTCAGTTGAGATACCTTCTCAGATGAAGCCTGTTAGATGGTGGTAGTGGTGCTAGTAGCCTGTTAGCAGTGTTTGCCCAGGGAATTATGACTCTTTCATTCCTTCTGGTTTTTAGCATCTCTGGTTGTGGCACTTAGTGCCATGATCTAGTAATCACAGTGGTGTTGGATTCAGGGTTGGACTTGATGGTCTCAGAGGTGTCTTTCAACCCAACTGATTCTATGATTCTGTGGATTTGGGGATCTTTATGGAGTTCCATCTTCACCTCCATATTGTTGCACTTCTGTGAGGGAAGCTACAGTTCTAACCAGGAACATCTGAGCAAAATGTTTTATTATCAGACACAAAGAAAAGTATCTTGCATTTGATTTTCTAGCCATAATGTAGTAATGATAATGATGGAATGGGAGGCAATATAAGTAATGTTATTATAGTTACTTGGATGGGGAACTGGAGGAGTTTTATTGCCTTCTTTGCTTCTTTCATAGGTTTCAATATGCCCATTTAAAAGGTATAATCAAAACAATATGTTTCCTTGGTTTATATATTAGTCACTATGAAAAGTTCCTAGCATTGAGATATATAGATTTTTTTTTTTATGAAGGGAAAGCTTAATATTACATGTGAAAGATGTGACTAGATGGGTCTTTTTTTTTTTTTTTTTTTTGAGTCAGCACACCAAGAACTAAATGGATGAAAACCAGTAAAGCATTACACTAACCTTTAGTAATACTCAGTTATTGTAATTTTGTATATCTGTATCAATTTTTATTAGACAACCTAACTTTGATCCTTTCATCTTTTTTCTCCTATTTTGAAAATCATTTGTGGATTAGGAGGCTTTTCGTTTTGAATCTAATTGGGATAAAGAGTGGAACAAATTTAAAGCTTTCCATGAATCAGCATCTATGAAATCATACAGGATTTGGACTGAGGCTGGCTTAGATTTCCTGAAAATTTGCCCCATATGTGTTATGCAGTTACATGTTAGTGACTAAATTGTTTTCTTTTCTTGAGGTTTGCAAAGTTTCTCTATGGCATTGCTCTTCTGGATAATAAACCTGCGGAGCCTTTGGAGAAACAAACAGTGTCTGTTTGGGGTAAAGATCCACAAACGTGTGTAGTGTCCACACAATTCCTCCTTTAATTCTTATCAGTTTAGTAACTAAAGCTGTATGAACCAATGCTCTTCTTATTTAGCATCAGAAATGAAACCAACAAAATTCTGATTTGAGTTAGACACATTCTTTTCTAGTATATTTTTTTATCCTAAACACTGTTTATGACCAAAGCGATTAGCCAAATTCTAGCCCATAACCTAGAAAGTAAGAAACTGAGGACTGCATCCTGCCCTGTGTTACACCTCTGTGCTTGTAGAGAGACAAGGTAGAGGAGGGGTGTTTGCTCTCTGCACCAGCTGCTCTGGGCACTACTGTAGCACTCACAGGTTAAGCTTGGGTAGTGGCTAATGAGACAGCTGGTCTACCACAACCTTGAGGGACCTCTTTAGTGTTGCAGCTAGATTGTACATAGATAGCTTATGCTTCACTCATTAACTTTTGGACAGAAAAGTGCTCCTTTACCTTGCCTCCCTGGAAAGTGTATATTCCTGCCCTGTTAAGAATTCAGACCAGTGCGAGGGGTTAGCACCTGTAAATACCACATATTGACTGCCAGGCTGAACTCTGAGCTTGCCGTTTGCAAAGAAAGACCTATTTTTCCCACAGGTTTGGAATGATTTAGATATTATGTAAGCTTAATCTCCATGGCACTTTCTTCCTCTATTTCAACATGCAAGGATTTATATAACCAACATTATTACAGACTAATTAAAATGAACAGTCTTCAAATGGTCTCACATACTTCTTTATACTTCCCTTGCTTGTGGCAATGTGACAGACGGTGTTCAAGCATCCAGAATAAGTGTGCTTGCTTCCTGTTATATAAGATGACTCCTTAAAATAGATTGTGGAGAGATTTTTTGAGTTGGTGCTTTTTTATTTTTTGTTTCCCCCCAACCAGCTTCACAGTATCACAGCTCTGTCCTCATAGAAGCCAGTGTGACTGCCCTTCTGCTATAATCTTATTTAGCTTTGGAAAAGAACATGAAAATAAACTTTGTTTTTGTCATTCCATGTTTTCCTGTGGCATCAGATAGAGAAGGGGAAATTATATGGTCACCTGCCCTGTATTTATGCTCCTTTAATTACCAAATGTCTTGTTCTTGAAATTCTCATGATAGTGAGTTTATCTGCAGCAAAGGCAGCCAGCCTCTGTACTTGTGAGCCAGTTTTACTCCCAGCCAGGTGTTCAAGGGCTGATGTGATCCAGTCATGCTTAAAAAAATTCTGCATCTTGCTTGGTAAATAATGATTGTTTAATCATGTCTTGCCCTCCTAGCATGCACCGTGGTAACCCCAGTTTGGCTGGCTGCCCCACCAGCCAACTTTTCTCGGAGCCTCCTAACAGTTGTATTGATGAGCTCCATGCATGAGCTGCTTGTCTTGTGGACTTCTTGTAGTCTCCTTCTTCAAGAGGATGAATATTTTTTGCTTCTTTTTCTTTCAGCAGCAACACAGGGCATATATCATGGTTTTAGATCGGGTCCATGGACAGGAATTGCTTTCATAATTTGGCAAATGCCTGTTTCTGAAGTTTGTCGAGCCCCTTAAAGTCTGATTAGTCTCAGTAAGAACTATGCAGCACATACTGTAGGAGGTGGTCAGGTCCTTGCAAAATTGAATTTGCAGAGTAAATTCATAATACATTAAGAAACAAGTGACCCAAGATTGGCCTCTATGAGCTTCAGAGCATGATCATATCTCTGGAGAGTCATTGAAACCTCCCCTTACATTATTGATTTGAATTTAATGTGATCAGAGTGTGTCTCCTTGCAGTGTCACACTTGTGAAATATAGCCATGCAAAAAGGCTCTCCAGATACACCATTTCTCCTGGTAGGAAATGCTGTCTAACTGTGTCACGTAGCCCATGGGTCTTCTTTCTATATCTTCATTTTCAGAGGTAGGTATCTAGAACAGAAAATAAATCCAAAGAGGAGTATAAATGCACTCTAGCTGGGGTATAGAATAGCAAATGAAGGTCTAACTTGGTGCAGTGGGCAGGAGCTAATTGTAGAGTAAGGACTGTAACATCACCTCCAAATGGGCATGTTGGTGATGAGTGGAATGTGTTTCATCTGCCTGTCATGTTTTCAAAATTGCCTGTTTAAATGAATCAGTGTGTCACTAACCAGATTAAGTGAGACACAGGTAACAAGACACATACGTAAAATGGCTGCAAGAGCACATGTTGAAATGGAAGAAAAAAGAAGTCATTTGTATTGATGACTGAAAAGGAGAAATCGGTGGCTAGTTGCTTTGTCCGGCATAGAGCTGTGCTGTCCCAGCTCACATATGAAGCAGTATGATTGTGTTTGCCCAAGCTAACAGGGCCCAGAATTGATTCCTGGTCCTGTGCTCTACATTGCTTCTCCAATTTGGCTTGTGCATGCGGGACTGGTGTGAGTGTTGATCTGTACAGGAGAAAGTGAACTTGGCTGTACTGCATGTGTGTATTCATATATATACATGAAGCAACAGGGTTTTTTACGGGGCTTATTTCTTCTTGCCAAAATAATTGCATTAGTCTAACTGCTCTTGAGTAACTGCAATTTTATCATGATGGTACTTTATGTTATATTCCCATATTCCTCATGCTGTTTAGGAATAAACTGACCAGAATAAATACCTTCACACCAAGAAGGCTATTTGCTATAACCATATTACTGAAATTACAGTGGGATAGCTTATGTGTAGACAGGGGCAAAAAAAATCTGTATTTATATGGGTGTGGTGGTTTAGTTTTCTTGGTTTTGGTTTAGGCCTTCCTTGGTAACCAGGTTATAACTAAGGAAGTATTCCACAC
>JAWWEW010000112.1:36300859-36347398 GCA_035583185.1 Anabacerthia variegaticeps | reverse complement strand
CCCCCCCCCCCCCCCCCCCCCCCCCCCCCCCCCCCCCCCCCCCCCCCCCCCCCCCCCCCCCCCCCCCCCCCCGGGAATCCGTGTGGCCGGCAGTTGGATTTGGCACGGAGCCAACTCAACCCTCCACAATGGGATAAGTTAAGGCTTGCCTGCTTCTGCACTGTGGACACACAGTGTATACCTATTGCTTTCCTGCTGAAGCACCATATCAGGGTGAAGAATAATATTTGTATTTTGAAATTTAATACTTCTTGTGATGTAAAAAGGTTGCCTTATCAGCTACTTGAAACTGGAGTACTTTACTCCCCTCTTTTCCCACAGTATTTATGGTCTTCTGAGTTGCAGTATTCATTCTTGGATGACTACTTGAGTGAGGCTGTTTCAGTGATGCCCACAGTTTATGGTGATGTTTCAAGTGGATAAAACAGAAGATTTACTAAAAATAACCTCAGTTCTGATAGTGTGGAAAGCTGTGTGGCTGTGTACAAAGCTGTGCAGAGCCCCACTCTTTATTGTGAGTCTAATGGATCCTGTTAAAGCGAAAGCACTGGTTTTGCACTCTGCATCTCAGTGACAGGGTTCAGGGTGAGTTTTTTGGTTGTGAGAAATGAAAGTGCTATGATACGCTGATATCTGCAGAAAGCCTTTTGGAGAGGGCTGATTGCAACATACAGTTGCTGGGTACTATGCTACAGAAGAATCAGGGTGGGAGGATGAAGGGAGAGTCTGGTTGAGGATCCTCAGAAGAGTATTGCACAGGTTTGTTTTGAGCCCAGGAGCCCTAAACTGATAAAGCTTGACGGCTTAAATAAGTCTCAAATGGATCAATACCCTGCAGATAGAATGAAGTTTTCATTTTGTTCTAAAGCTTCAACAGGATTATGTTTTATTCCAAAGGAGCTGGAGAGTTCTTTAATACAAGGAGCAACCCCAGACATGCCAGATGAGTCGGTCAACTTAATTTTAACTACACTGCCTGCTCAATAAGGTTTCCATCCTCTCTAGTTTAAATCAGATAAAAGCATTTCAGGTAAGAGCAGACTTTTGAGATGTTGGAAACTAAATTCCAAGTTTTATTTTCTGTCTAGTTTATTGTTATTTAAAATATAAATATTACCAATATACTAAATGTGTCAGGGTGATCAAATTTCCAGAACAGAAAATAAGGGCTTCTCTTCCTGCAAACGCAGGGTGAGGGAGAATTTGGACTGCAGACAGCTGTAGTAGGGCAATAGAAACCGATTAATCTCTCTGTTATCTTCTGCTCTGGAAAGCAAAGTATACTCCAGTTTTTCTGTATGCAGAATGTGCTCTCTTATTCTCAAATTACGAAATACAATTTTTGTATTATTCTTGGGGGTGGGAAGGCAAAGTGTGGGTGTTTGTTATAGAGAAGAGAGGTGGTAGGATCTGACTGCAGATCCTGTCATGCATCTTAATTCCTGTATTCATAAACTTTTCTCTGTATAGCAAATAGGACAGCAGGATGAAATGTATTGTAGGACCATATAAGTGCACTTTGGCAACTATAGGAATTTCTGAGGTAGGGAAAGAAGTACTGGAAATGTTTTCCAAGTTCAAGAGAAAACTCTGTAGATAAGATTCCTAACTTGATGTTCTGGTTTCCTGACAATGAGATATTTATTACAAAGGAGGTAGATAAACCAATTTTCCAGACCTCGTCGAAGAAAGAACTTCACAGAGCAGTGATTCTGCTGTGGTGGAAGCAATGCAGTGACCTGATCTGTGTCAAGAGTTGCATTACTAAACAAGAGGTCTCTTGGAAGAATAATTCTCTTCCTAGTTTCTTAAGTATTCTCTGAGTTGTTGGTAGAGGTAATGTTTAACCTATTGTTTGCTTTGATGATGAGGAGCAGGATCTTTAGAAGAACACATTGTACCAAGACGCTGTAACATCGGGGATGTGCCTTTTGACAGGATTGCATCAAGCAGTAGGTACTGTGGGTCAGGAGCCTATGGATCACTGCAGAGGGAGGAACCAGAAGACCCCAGGACAGAGGGAGATGATCCAGCTTTCAGTAGGCCAGCTGTCCAGGAAACAAAGCTTTAGATGCAGACATCTCTGGGAAAATGAAATATATTTACTGAGCATGATTTGTCTTACGTAAAACAAGAAACAGAAGGTTTATCATGCTCCTAACCATTGACTATAGAGAATCATGGAGAAAAACAGTAGAATGGCAAGAGGAGAGCTCAGTTATGGCTGAATCTGCCTGCTTGGGGAATGAGCATTCATTCTGACTGCACCAAATGAAACAACCATGCCTAGCTCTCATTGGAGCAAACAACAATATATTGCCCTGCAGAAGATAAAAACATATCACAGAAAAACCTATATCCAAAAAGAAAGAGGAGGATTACTTTTTTATGCATTTTAGGAGGGGAAAGATTTTTCTGAATAATATTGCTCCTTGTATTGTAATACCTACCATGGCCCCATGAGACTCAGAGACTGCAGTCAGTCCCTTTAGTGTTCTGACAAGACCCCTGCTAATTCCTCTGATACCCCTTCCCCCTGCACCCCCTCAGCCTCAGCTGTATTTTATCCATATTGAACATGAGTTGTTGGCACTTTATTCAGGTGAATCAGAGGTGTGAATATGGATGCTATCAACAAATCACAAAAGAGATTGAGATCCAAGTGAAATCAAACAGCAAATACATTTTTCCATCTACTTTATATGAGACAGGACAGGATGAGTTTAGAAAAACACTTTTGCATAAAATTTTGAGCAATTGTAAATAAGTTATTTTTCCACTTTGAGAAGTATTTTCAGAAATTTACTAAGAAACCAAAATACATATCAAATACTTGTTCAGTGTAGCAGTATGCCCAGCTATCTGAGAATTGCCCTCAGAACTGAAAATTAATTGGCTTTTGCTGAAATTTGTACAGGTAATAGGCAAAAAGCTGTTGATTAAATTCTTTACATTTCTTATAAATTCTGCTTGTTGGTGGCTGTGCCACACATTTGTACGTTTCAGTTCTTTCTCTCAATGTCTTACTTCTCTGTGTGGTATATTTAATTTCATTTTTTTTTTTTTTAATTTTATTTCACTTTACTGGAAATAGGAAAAAAAGAACAAAAGATTTGTTTTAAAAATATCAGTAATTGCCAACACTAACAGTATTTTCCAGTTTCATAATTTTTCGTATTAATTCATTTTGTTGCATGATTAAAGTAGGTCAAATATTAAGGTCAGCTCCCAAAGGAGATGGGATCCGAGCCAGCAGAATGCTGAGCATTCCTGCAAGAGGGTGGGTGCAAGGAACTTTCCCTGCAAATGGCAGGATATGAGGTTATTTAGTTTTGTGTAGAATTACTTCCTTCTGCTATCAGTTGATAGAGATAGAAGGTCTTACCACAAAACATTGAAGGTGACTTGGTTGAAATTTATGTCAAACTTTTCCCCAGTAAGAAATGTGGATTTCATTCAAACTAAATTCATCAGCTTGTGCCGATTAGCTAATGTCCTCCCAGAAAGGAAACAATAATCAAGACATTTTTAATGTGTTTTGGTTACAGCCTTGCAAAAAGGAGTAGCTATTAACTCTTTCAGTTTGAAATTGTAATTTGACATTTCTGCAATTATATTTAATATTCTAAAAATTAAAGCTTTAATTGTGGATTTCATAAATTTCTGAGACCAATGCCAAGTGACTTGAAAAATTTCAGAGAAAATACATTTTGAAAGAAAAAAATAAAGCATAATATTTTATTGTTTTCAGAATTGCAGTAACATTTCTTTCATAGCATCATTGAATCAGAGGGGCTGGAAGGGACCTCAAGATATTTCTAATCCATCTTCCTACTCAAAGCAGGCTCAGGTCTGAGGTCAGACGCGTTGCCCAGGCCTTTATCGATTTGGATCTTAAACTGCCCCAAGTATAAAAATTGCACAGTGTTGCTTGGCTGTCCTCAGGATGAAAAAAACTTTTCCTTTTACCCTGTCCAAACTTATTGTTTCAACATATACCCATTAGCTCTTAGTATGGAGTGTTACTCTATACTGGGTGGGATTCTGTTAGGCATCTCCAAAAACACCATAACTATTTGTGTAAATCTGCTCAGATGATCTAGATTAAATTACCATTTCCCATCATTCATTAATTTCTTTGTGTTTCAGCCTATCTCCATGAAAGTGGGATCATAAAATTTATTTCTTCTGTCTACTTTGCTTATTAGCTGTTGAAACTGAACTGATTTTAGGATGTGTGCAGTCTGTTAAGAGGAGAAGCTCCGTCTTGGACCTTAGCATATTATACATAGTATAGTGGTTATAGTCTCCAGTAGTTGAAAACAACTTGTCTCAAAGAATTATCACTATCTCATGGTGGTGACTTAAATAAGTACAAGACAAGACTAACAGGAACTCTTGGAGGAAATATTTTTTACTAAGACAGGAGATTACTTGCCAGAGCTGGGCTGAAGTGAATTGAATTTCAGTGCATCTGCATTGTCAAAATAGTTTACCATTTGTACTCTGGTGTTATTTTAAATGTGCTGACCTCAAAGATATTGATGAGGCAAAATCCCTTGTAAAATATACCTGCCTTTTAACCTTTTTATGGTTCTGCCAACCGGAAAGTTAAACAATGACAAAATGGACTGTGAATCTGTATGCTGGCTGCTTTTCCTCCTGGTGTTATGGGAAGTTTTTGCTGAATGGGACAGAGATGAAGCAAAATAGCTTTCCACACAGTATGTGGTCAGGCTTTAGCATCCAAGGTAATAGAATAACTGTAATCATATAAGCTCCATAAAACTTACAGCTAAAGAGTTTTCTTTATGTGATTTTAAAGACTGTTATTAAATAGCCAGTGTTTTGTAGGCCTCTCATTGCAAAGCTTCTGCTAGTCACATTTCTGAGCGGTCATGAATGCTTATGAGAAGAGTCAGCTAGGGGCTGACTAACCAGGAACCCTGTCCCATGGCTTGGCATTTGCTATGTTGTCTCAGACATAGGGAAAATCTGCCAGCTATTCCTGGCGGAACTTTCATGAGAAAGCAGTGTAACTGTACATCTAAACCCCTAATATTTTGCAGCTAACACTTGACTGACAGATCTGCATATGTTTCTTGTTTTACACAATAACAGTACAAATATAAACCAGTGCACATCTCCTTTCTTATTACTTGGTGGCAATGCCAGTGTCTTGCAATATAAATATTATATATAGGCAGTACTTCTTAACATCCAAAGCTTGAGCTGGGTGATAGAGCCTGTTGCTGACTTTTCCTTGGAAGAACCCTTGCCCTCAGCTCTGTGAGCCTGAAATTAAGGCTACTCTGGTCTGTGGTTGTCACTCTCTTGCCTGTGCAGTTTTCCCACAGTGACTTGAAAATGCATTGTCAAGTAATCATGGTAGTAATTGGTAAGTTCTTTCTTTTGAATTCATTTGAATTATAGTAAATATAGCTGGTTTTCTGCCCATATTAAAGTAGTGCTAAACATCTGATTTTATTTTACCCAAGTATAATGGTTCAGCTTGCTTCATGCATTAAGCACGCAGTGACACATATCCATTTGATCCTCAGAGCTTTCGAAGAACAGGATAATGTTTGAGCACTGTCATCTGTCTGACTACCGTGTTTTATAAAAGCATTTTTTATAAACCAATTTTTTAGAGAGAAAAGATAGATTAATAATAAAAACAACCTTTACCCACTCTTTAAAAAAGGTGTTTAGTGATTTCCCATCTATGTTTGGGTACTGAACATTTTCTTAGAGTTGGGTTCTTCTACTGGTCACCAAAATCACTCTTTTTTTCTAAAGATGCAGGCTTATTCTGTGTGTCCACAGTCACTAACACAGCAGGAGAGGTTAATCTGGTCATTTTTATAGCATGTGTGGTGACCTGGGTCAGTAGTGCCTGAAATTTAGGAACCATACTAAGAGGAGAAGAGAATGAGGAGAAAAAGAAAGGAAAGAAATAAAAAATGACCTTTCTCTAGCTAAATGTCTCAAGATATTGAGTCAAGACGTAGTTTTCTTGATGGGTAGTCTTGAAGGACAAGGCTGTGATACTGTAAAAATTCCAACTGTGATGGTTCATTTAAGTGGTTACTTTTTTTACCAATGTTACCTCGATGCATGAGTGCTAATTAATGATCCTGTTGCCAAAGGCAGAAGGACATATGTCACTGAATCAGGGTTTTCCAGGAACTTTTAGCTTAGATAAAGATCTTTACTGGCATACAGTGATCCCTGGTGAACAAAATCTTGTGAATCAAACAGTAATGTCATGAGAAGGGGGTTGTTTCATATTTTTCATATCCTTTTCTAAAACTGGGAGTCTCACTCAAATAACAGCTGTGTAGAATACAAGTCCTCTGTCCCACAGCTTTCCAGTAAACTATTGGTATTCAAGCATATTTGTCATTTTCGTTTTGGTGCAGTCTGGGAGCAGCTCCGTTGCTAATGAATTTACACAAATCTGAAATTGATATAAGAGCTTGTCTGAGCTGTTAATTTCACTACATTTACCTGTGTGCAACAAGCCTCAGCTTTTATAAGACCTGTCCTGAATAAAGTTTGAAGCCCTATTTTGACTCTTTCAGAATCAAATAAATGAGTTTCTGGACAGTTACAGTACAGTTCCTGGGGAGATCATAGTCACTAAGGCACTATGGCCAAAATATCCAAACTACCACCCAAGATGTGAAAGATTACAGCCTGCGACAGCTTTATTGTTGCTATGAAATTGAATGCATGCATAAAAATAAAGAGAACAATAAGGGGCAAGTGTTTACTGGGCATTAGAGAGATGTTTATTATACCTTCTACAGCATAAGCAGAAAGTTCAAATTATCTCCAGATTTTAAAGGCATTGTAAAATAATTAAACACAAATACTAAGAATCTTACTGGAACTACAAATCCAGGAAGTGTTCCTCTGAGGATTATTATTTCATTCCTTACATATCTTACTAGGCTACAACACCACAACCCTATGTTTGGCCACATAGAGAATTAAAGTGGAGTGAAGTTGCCCTGATTCTTGTTTATAGCTTGTAACTTCCTGTTGGAAGGCAGGGAATGAGGACAGAGAAGGGGCATGGCAAGCCAGCTGCAGGATTTGTTGCTCTCTCTTGTTGCTTTCACTTTGAATGAGAAAAACTGTTCCATATAGAGGTCTGAAAAGCTCTTGGAGGGTGTTCTTGCTCTGCCATGGAGCATGCTTCCCAGATGGTACCCCTGGTTTGCAGCAGATGGTGGAGAGGCAATTTGGCCCCTTGCAGCAGAGCACGGCTGTTAGCTTGTTGGTTAAACATCCTGCAAAGTGTCTCTCTTCTCTTTGCTTTAGAAGATGCAAGGAAAGGCATGGCACAAAGGAAGCCATGGCTCTTGGCCAGTTTGTTGCCCTCCAAATAAAAATATGAAACCACATTTTGTACCACATGCCTCAGATTTTAGGACTGGGGAAGTACTTGCCACAGTAATTCAGGCATATTAGCCATGTCAAATAAGTATGATTTAGATCACTCTTGTCACAAGCCCATTCAGGAGGTTAAAACAGTAGCAGCCAAGCCAAAATAAATGTGAGGAAAGAAGCAAGGGAGGGAAAGGAACAGTGCAGGCAGGGAAGTGACAGGTATGGGGTCTCCCCTTTTAGTGGTGGTACTCAGGTCAGCTTGGTTATAATGTCACCTTAGTGAGCCTGCATCACCTATACAGGCCATTAGAAGAAATAGAATAATTTTTGATGATAGTTCAGAGAAGGTAGGTTAAATCCCTATAATCAGAAAATGTGAACATCCCATTTAGTGCTGTGTCTAGTTTCTATAGGCAGCATGTAGCTGACATAATTTAGTAATGAAAGATCCTAGAGTGACCCTATGTAACTGACAATGAAGACAGGCTTTTCTCACAGAAAACAAATCTGCATGGTTGTAAATTTGCTGTATTCCATTGGTTTTTACCTTCTAGCTATATGAGGACCTATATATGATATGACGACTCATTTTATATAAACATAATTACCCAAAGCAGAAAATACACTGTGAAACCATGTTTGCAAGCCTTTGAGTTGGAAGTAATCAAAACTAATGGCAGCCTTCCAGTATACCTTTGTTTGACATTCTGTCACTTAAATAAAATACTGTGCAGTCTACATTTTACTTTGTAGCTGACAGGCAAGAGTTTCTACTTTTTCTGCAGGCAGAATTATGTCTGGGATTTGGAAAAAAAAACAACCACCAAAACAAAAACCCAACCTAAAAAAAACCATCAGTAGAGCTTTTGTTTTGAGACTGAGGCTGGATAATGGTCTTTCAGTTTCAGGTGGCCAACTCAAGACCATAGGATACGAATGTTTCATGCTGGGTAACCAAACTGCTAGGCACAAATGTTGGTGTATTTTATAACTGGTGATACAGCTTCGCAAATATGCTTAAAGAGCTTGCTCAGAAGACTCATTTCCAAACTAAACTTCCATTAATTTTTCAACCTATCATTAAGATACAGCAGGCAAGGTGGTTTTGGATAAGTAAAGGTAGTGTTTTAATTGCTAGGGAAGATCATTAATCTCATTTGGGCTTGTTAAACCATCACATCCTCTGGTAAGCCGTTCCTTGCACAGATAAAGTTCATACCTTTCTCTTTGAATGGTGTTCCCAGCCAAGAGTATTTGTGTTATAAAATTAAATGTATGCCTTCAAATAAAGGAGAAAAATGGATTTTTAATTTTAATTAAAATTGTAAATATTTACATTAAAGGTAGCTAATACATGGCTGTTTAGCCTCCACAGCTTGAGAGCCATGTCTCTGTGGAAAATATGATATGAAAATAACCATATTTCAGTTTGCTTTTTTTGACACAGAAACTAATATGCCAGCTCTGTGGCTCCTATGATCTGGAATTTTGTTTTCAAGGGTAATAAGCATTGGATGCATCATAGTGTAGTATGAAGACCCAGTAAGGAATAATTATACAGAGATATACACCTAAGGAAATCTCTTCAGACGTCAGTGATGAAGGAGTGTGTCAGTCAGTGTTACTTATCAATGATGATCTTTACTGACACAAGTTTAAATAATATTTTAAATATTCACTTAATTTTTCACCTCCTTTTGAATCTAATGAATGTAGTGGCCTTAATGACCTCTACTTTGACAGAGTCCTGAAGTTTTAGCTTTACCTTGGATGATGTGTTGCTGAAAAAACATTTCCTTTTATAAAGCTAAACAGGTGTCCCTTGAATTATATTAGCAATAATTCAGAAACCATGAATTTTCAAACTCTTCCTTCCATGGAGTTTGCTTACATATGTTGTACTGTAATAAATTACCCAGTGACTTCTCTAAGCAATGTATTTACAGAGCTTTCTGTAATGGTTTTTATTTTGTCTAAAGAGTTTCAGCAACTTCATTCTTGTATTGCTTATAAGTAGTATGAATAACTTAGCAGAGTTATTTCCGTCAATCCTAGAAATGCCTTTGTTCAGTTTCAAAAAATGGATTATTTAATCCATTCATGTTCACTCATCTCTCTAGACAAGTTTTCAAAGAGCATACTTTTGCCCCCTTGCATCTTGGCATTACCTTGAAGCTGGTTTCCTTCCATTTCTTCAGTGAAACCCACAGAGGATCTTCAGCTTTCAGAAAGTTCCTATCAGTCATGAATTAGTTTTCAGTGTAGGGGAGTTAGCTCTGCAATCCATGTGTTTCCAAATTCCAGCCTGCTCATGAAGTTTTAAGGGAAAAAAATATTTCACCATTTCTGCATAAGTGGGAGATGAAAAGTGTTCTGACTACCCAAGAATATACCTTATTAAACTTTTATTTAAAAAACCCCAAACCACACCAAAAAAAAAACAAACACAAAACCAAAAAACTGAGAATGTACCTTCAAGAAATTATCGGTCTTTACTATGGATCAGGTGGACTTTCAAAGCAGTTCCCCTCTTCTGACAGCCATCTATTAGTTTTATTTGAATTGAACTTTAATCAACTTTCTAATGTCCCTTCTGTGATTTCAACTCTTGATCTTATGATTATTTCCTCTGACAAAAATCTTAAAGTTTTCGACAAATTTCAAGATACTTGTTTACATTAGAAAAAAATAGTCCAAATTATCTGAAGACGTTAATCCAAAGCTAACTGGATTAAACCTGCATTATTTTGAAAGGTAATTCAGTAAAATGACATTAAGGATAGTTCTGTTGTGAATGAGTGTGTCCACACAGTGGTCTAATACAGTTTATATTGCGCACTTCAAAAATTTGTTTTGGATCAAGTCCCTCGTGTGTCTCTGTGGACACAATCCCTACCACAGCCATGCGGCACACAGTGGGCAAGTGGTATGCAGTGCACCAGAGCCCACTGTGCACCCCTGCCTAGTTCAGAGCTGCTATCAGTGTGCCCAAGTGGGAGCTAATACAGCTTTGAGTATCATCAGCTTAGTGTCCATACATAAAGCCGTGTTGGCATCATTACCATTACTGCAGTAGTATGCAGAATCTCGAGTGGAAGTCAGAGCCCTATTATAATAGATATTAAATGAAAAAAATAAAATAGCTGGCTCCTGTACAAAGAGCAGAGCCTAAACAGGTGCTGGCTGAGCTGGGCAGGCTGTGAGCTGCATTGGTGTCGGGCCTCCCAAGGTCCAACCTGGTGCTTTGCCTGAGGTATCTGGTGGTCCAGAGAGTCTGCATGGAAGAGGCAGGCCTCTGACTTTCCTGGAAAAGTAGAATAGGCCATGTCTAACCTCCTGTGCTAGATCACAGGGCCAAATCAGCATTAGCTGGCATGACCAGCTGTGTTCAGAGCAATGATAGTCACCCAAGCTGAATTATTTTGTTCATGCAAATGTGCTCATAAGAAAGCCACACTCTGTGTATTGTGTCATATTGCATATTACATCTGGTTAAAATATCCTTCTCTTCCCAGTTAAATGCTCTGGGAATTACCTGAAGCTTACTGCCTTTTTGATCCCTTTCAAAATTCAGTCAAGTCTGATAGGACTTGTAAATGATTTTTCAGCCTGCCATGCATGGATTTTTCCCTCCTTGGGGAAAAACAGAAAACCCCATGAAGTAGTGAGAAATAGGTCATTGTTTTTCATACATTTTGCCTGTTGTGGGCCAAAAATGTAAGGAAAATGCAGGTTATTCCATCTGGATGCAATCTCAAAGGTTATAACTGTCAAACTAGAATATAGTTCCAAGATTTTGAAAAGGCCAGGTACCTCCAACGTTTCTTCTTTAAGAAAATGCCAGCTATGGGGATGGTTGGGTCAAGGAGTAATTTGTATTACATTGTCAGCTTTGTAAAAGGAACAGCAAATTCTGGAGAAGCATTTAGTGACAAGAGGGATAATAGTTCTGTCAGTCAATTCAGGAGACAGCTTTTAGGAAGCGTATTTTCACCCAAAGTGAGCCTGTGAGACCAGATGCATGACCAGAGTGAGTGGAGCCACTGCCTATATTTAAGACTGCACTAATGAGCTTGACCACACAGGTAAATTTTTTCAGTATGTTTGGCCAACATTTGTGTTTTCAATTGTTGCACACAGTACAATATTTTCCTTAAAATAGTTTTATAGTGAAACTAAGGCATGCAGAAGATCTTGATTCAGCATGGACAACTTCACAAAAGTATTAGGGATGGACAGGGTGGAAGCTGAAGTCATCGAATCCTCTCAAACCATTGAAATCTTGCTAGGAACAGGAAAAATTATTTAGAGCAACACATTTTGATTATGTTTTCAGTGAAAAAGAAAGCAGATGCTTAAAAGTGAGGGGTAGGTTATGAACTGCAGTGTTTAGGACAGAGAGAAGGGGAAGGACAAGGAGGTAGTACAGAAACTTCTGAGTCCTAATTCTGTGTCAGGTCAATTAAAATCTTCTAGTGTTTTTCTTTTATTAGAAACTAATCTATCTGGAATTACTTTTCACTTGCCATAGGCTAAAAGAGTATATACTGGTAGTGCACATAGCATGCACACAATCAGCTAACATATGGTACCTTCATGCCCAGCAGTAATTTGTTCATGTGTCTGAGACACTTGATACAAACACAGGCTACTTGCATACTAAAAGATGAGTGTGTATATTTATATATTCAATCTTTTTTCCCTAACTCCTTGGGATAAAGTGATGCAATTGTTTTTGTAAGTTCCAAGTTGGGTAATACACTGATACCAGTGTAAGAGAGCTAAGGCTTCTTAAAACTTAGGAGGATTTAGAATTATTGGTCTTGGCTGTCACACTTCAGCAAAGTGAGGAGAGCTACTGTCAGTAGAGAATACTTTTATACCTATCTTAAGTGCCAATTTGTCTGCCAAAGCAAACAACCTGGAATTGTTATATCCATCTCTCCTTTGAGATGGCACTCCCATTGACCTGCTCTGTTTAAAGCAGTCATTTTACAAAAGGGAAACCATGGGACAGCATGGTTAATATTAACATTATGCAGGGGCAGTGCAGAATGTGCAAGTGTTAGACCGAAACAGCAGCAACAAAGACTGAAGGTTGAATCATCTCTCAAAAGAAAACATTTTGAAAAACAAAAGTTCTGAATGCTTCTGTTCCAGAAAAGGTTAGCTTTTAATCAAAGTCTATACAAACTGCAGCATTCTTATCTAAGAATACCATACTATTAAAAAGAGTCTTCACTGTTTTTCCTGTTTAGTGGTTAATGCAGATGGAGTTTGTATGATTGTCTCCATCTCATTGCAAACAGCAATATTTTCATTGGTCATCATTTACTCAGTTTTTAGACTGGCTTATGTTTTAGAGGTGATAAAAATTTTAAAAAGCTACTGCAAGGCTTCTTACACCTCAGCAAATTCAGTGAGCATTTATTACTAATTAACAGGGGCTGCTTGCGTCTAAACACTACACAAGTATTCATTTTCTAATCAGAGACTTATGAATGAGACACAATTCTTTGTGAACCATTTGGTGACCGAACTTAATTTTAAAACAGAAATTGCCATATAGCTCATTGATTTAATTGAAGGGTTTGGAGCCTTCTTGCAGGCTGAATTGTTTCAACAGATCAGATCGTGACAGAGGTCAGATTCTGACCCTATTTAATGCAGGCTGTAAATCTGGAGCAACTTTGTGAAGTCAATGCCATTAAACTAGTAATAATGAGTGAAGAACAAGAATTATAAAACTGTTAGGATCAATGAGAGCAAAACTGAGAGCCTATATAAATAGTAATCTGATAAAAAAATCCTTTATTTTTGTTGATGAGTTTGAGGATGTTTTAGCTGACTCTTGTCTTTTCCCCACAGAGCTGCTCAGAAATTGAACCTGTCTTCCAAAAAGAAGAAGCACAGGCCTTCTGCATCATCTGTTCCTGAATCTCCTCTCTTCTCTACCTGCTTCAGCAGTATCCTTCAGACTTCCCCACCCCCTGCACCACCATGTTTGTTGAGGGCGGTCAGCAAAGTGAAAGACACCCCTGGTTTGGGCAAGGTAGGCCTTGCAAGTATCACCAAAACACTTGTTTTCTTTGGGAGAAGATTTTATTCCTGTGCAAAACATTAAGAGAATTGGAAGTCCATGGCCTTTCTCAGTTGGCTTTGCTGCAGTTGGTCCTTGAACACGTGTACAAAGGCCTAGTAACTTGAGTTACTTAATGCAAGTGAATTTCTGTTAAAGTTGAAGTTGACTTGAACAGAGACAGACCTAATTGTGCAGCAGTAATACACCTCAAAACCCAGCTTCATTAATGCACCTGCACTGGGACCACAGTGCAGAGGTAATACCATTCTGCCATGGTTTTGGGAGCATTTGGCCTCCATGGCCCTGTTTAAATTGCATAGCAGTTGCTTGCTGTGGTGTATTTTGTGTTCCTGGTCTTCTTGCTTTCCAGTCTGGTGTCTTGGCTGGACACACTGTAATTTGCTTCTGGCTCATGTTTCCTGGCTTTCTTCCAGTGCATATACCTGAATAAAACCTATGCTGATAATGATAAAGTGTTCCTTTCTCCTTCTGTCATGTTATTTCCTCCCATTCTGCATAATCATTCCCTCTTAAAATGCTGTTTATGTGCACACTTATGTTCAGGCGATGGAGGAGGTAGCTATGTAGTTTGCTGTTGCTTTGTAGTTTATTTGAGTGGCCCTTCCTTTTTCTCTGCTACAATTGAAGAGCCTGGCATATTACATCTGGGAATACACACATGCAGTTGCTGAGAACAGCAGTTTGCTTTAATCAAGGTAGTTTCTTATGCAAGCATCTGCATGCGTGGCTTTTCCATATTCATTGAATACTAAGCAGTGACAATGAATTTGGTGAAAGTTTTTGTTGAGATGAGAAATTGTAATGCATGACCTAGGAGTGCTAAGCATAGGAAGGGCTTCAGAATTTTCACTGCTGATTTTGGATACTCCGGTATTGTGCGGTTCCAGGGTTTTCTTTCAAAGAACAATGATACTACTTTCATGGCTGGTGTAATGAGTGTTTGAAAAGAGCTTCCCTCCACATGGGGCTTCCTTCCTTTCCTCTGACCTAGTAGGTGGGAAGAAATGTAGAAACCTGTCATGATCTTATAAAAGTTTAATAGTGATGCATACTCTGAGTAGTCGGGGGAGGAGGAGTAAACTTGAACCTGTTCGTTGTTATAAGAAGTTGCTACAGAATAGATTTACAATAGAAGCCATCCTTTCAGGAGTCTTACTTTTCTGTGCTTGGGACAGGTTACATCTGGAAAAAAATTCCATTGAGGAATAATGAAGAGTGTGTTCTTGAAAACAAGGGGCTAATCTCTCATGTTGAACTGTGTGAGCACTTTTCTAGACTATCAGTTTTCACCCCTCCCAAGAAAAGGATGTACACACACAAAGGCACAAACTAAGCTCTGTCTAAACATTCCAAGGTTGATATGAGCCTTTCTTGTTCCTCTCATGATTGGTTTCCAGTGGAGAGGCTTTGGGAAACACTTTTGCAATATTCCCAAACAGATCTGTGATTTGCTTCTTCATCGAGACTGTGTACCAAAACAGGCTCCAGGCTTTCCAGCTGTGTGAGTAAAACTGAAATTTTGCAGCCCAGATCATGAAGGAGCATATTTCTTTTCACTTTAGACTTGTCATCCAAAAACAATCAGAGTACATGATAAATAGCTGAGGTTTTAACACATGCTTCTTCAATGTGGTAAACAAAATTAGGTTACTTCATATATTCAAAATAGAGAAAAATATTTTTTTTCCCACATTACCATTAGTAAAGATATATCTAACCTGCAGTTTCTGGAAGCCAGTTTCATTTTTCACCTCTTTGGTTTCTTCTAGGAGTCCCCCTATAATTAAGACCTGAAGCTTTTACACTTTCATCAAAGTTTCCCAGCAGTTTACCTCTGTAGCACAATTTTCCTTTTAATATCTCAGAAATAGGTGTGATGAACAATAAATAAATAAATAACAGGATAACAATTGCATGATGGAGTTTCCAGCTTATTTACTTTTAATTTTCATTGTTATTTATATATGTTTTGTTAAGTTTGGTTGGGCTATGTTTTGATGGAGTGTGCTAAAAAACTGTCACTTTTCTCAGAATTTTGCCTCATGTAGTGTTTTCTGTAATGGTAAAAATTTATAAACTGTGGACCCATGTGGAGGTAGTGGGTTCAGGAAAGCTAAATGTTATTTTCAGTCACTTAGGGTGTTTTCCTGGTTTGTATTTAAATACAATTTGACCAGTAATCTCAGGGTGATAAAACTCTGTTTCACTTTGGGTTTGAGTGAGCTGGGCAATTTCTAACATGACAGTTTGTTACTGAAAAGGCCGGTTCACCAGAACTGGAAGGATAGCCATTGCCAAGGGTTCTGGATTTCTGAGACTCCAGGGACAGCTGCACACGGGCTGCGTGGAAGGCAGGCTCACTGCTGCAGGGCTGTGAGCCCTGGCACAGGCAGTGGGTGTTGCTGGCTTGGTGTCAGCCTGAGAGCTGTCAGTTTGCCAGGGGAGGTGGGTATCCGAGATGTGAAGGATGGGAAGTCAGATACTTCAAAGCTTAGACTTTGAGGTTAAATTTCGTTTCACAGTTTTCTGAAATGAACTTGCAAGCTAACTGCTTCTATTTTCACTTGTACTAGAAATTTCAAAGATTCTATTTCTTGTTGCAAAAGTAATGACAATGATTTATTTAAAATCTGTTATGTGTAGGCATATAATTTTTTTCAGTTAAAATAGGATCTGCTTATCAGCAATATATTTAAAAGTTAATTAGCAGCACAATTAGTATGGATATGGGTACATCTGAAGAGTCTAAACTGACAAAGAGAATTAGAGAGTATATATTCAGGTTGCATGCTTCATACCTTTTCTTACAAAATACCTTGCAAATCAAAACTGTAGCAGCCTGGACTTTGGAAAATGTATTATTTGAAATCTAAAGTTCAGCTTCTCAGAAGCAGGAAGATGATATTAATAATGAAATGGTGGGATTGCATATTCAGCATTTTACTTTGATGTTAGATACACCACTGAGCCTAGCTGAAAATACAGCAGTGTCAAAGGAGAATAAAATAGTAAGGATCAGATTCTTTGGTGCATTCGTTTCCAAATAATTCTTTCTGATGTTAAATAAAAGGGCCTGACCATTTTGCAAATGTGGTGCTTGTATGGGTCATAACATATGCGTGTGCTTTGAGTTTGCATTTGCTGGCAGAGGGAGGTGATCTTGAGTGGTAGTGTGGTATCCCCCAACTTGCTTCTTGAGAGCAGAGAGTTGCCCTTGGGGCTGAGTGACAATCCTACTCCATAAGCTGCCAGACCTTGATCATCACTTTTGCTCTCTGCTGTGTTTGAATAATCATATTCTGAGTGGCACATTGCTATTACTGAATTTACATGGATTGAGAGTGCTACTGTTCTGGATGGTTATATGTGATGTTTCCCCAAACCCCATAGTTTCTGGAAGACACTCCTTAAATCTCTTTTGTCTTTCCTAAAATAAGCCAAAAACAGAGAAAAAAAGCTTTCAGCACATAAGTAATGAATTATTCCATGCCTGCACTAAAATTAACTACTGTAAGGCCATTCTAGTAAGGTTTGCTTAGATTTGCTCCCCAGTCTGCTTCCCTCCTTCCTCCCCCTGTGCCACATTTGTTTCTGTCAAAAAAAATCAAAACTAAACCAATACTTTTGATGAAAATCTGAAGTGTTCTTTCTGTGAAGGATGTTGTTTTGCTGAATTCCACATGAAAAACAGCTGGAATGAAAAATTTGCTGCCAGCCTTAATAAATAGGTTGTTTGCAGGTGGCAGAGGGTTTAGGATGAATGAATATGGTTTCTGTGCTTTCTTTCATTTATTATTTTTCTGTGTGTAGTCTTATAAACCTCTGTCACTGAGAGGCATTTGTTATGTTTGGGTAGAGATTAGTTTATTTTTCCTTATTTATAATTTTTTTGATGTGAATTTTGTTAGTTGATACTTGTTAATCTCAAAATAAAATAGCAATGCTTGGGCATTAAAATCATCCCTATGCAAAAGGTTTTTACCAGGGAGAAGCAAGTTACCATTGACCTTTTTCAAACAGTCTTTTCAACCTATTAATAAACGTGACTGTAATTTGTGATTCTGTTTACTTTTTATTTTTCTGCAACAACAGGACTCCTGTTTGCAAACCCTAACTCTGTTTTGCTAAATTACATGTAAATTCAGATTAAAAAAACTCCTGTTGCTGTCCAGAGCACTTAGGATCTCACTCTAGGGAAGAGGACCAGACAGGCAGACAGGTGGGAAGCAAGAAGAAACAATTAGGTACTAACGGTCATCTTGATAGTGATGTTCTCAACCCATCAGCTGTCTAATATTAGATACCCCTTGTCAAGCTGTTGTAGGTGTTGTAGAAGATGAGACTATTAAAATCTTTGAAGGGGGAGTAATAGGTTATGCTTCAGGTGCTTCTGAGGAGCCCTTTCCAATTGTGTGGGACAGAGTAGGAAGCTGAACAGAGAAGGGTTTTTGGGAGTCTAGTGAGTGAGTGAGAGATGTGGGAGCTGGTCTCCTTGCATGGAGCTGAGAATGGAGTCTGACTGGGAGAGGCCATGAATGGAAACTGAGCCATGGCCAAATGCCAGGAGGGTTGGTAGGAGATTGGCAGTGTGATAGATACTCCTGAGTCATACACCTTTCTCCCAAGAACCTGTGTCATGTAATAAAGAAGGTTCAGTTCAAAACAGCTTTTCAGTACTTTTCAGTACATGGCTGAAGAATTGAATCTTCCATTACAACACAGTGTTTGACTGAAATAAGTCTATTATTCACTTCGTGTTAATCTGCAGCTTAACTTTTCCTCACATTGATTTGCATAACTCTATATGAAAGCATGGGAAAGATTTTATCGGACTTCAAAGTACCTCCACCAAACTAGGATTTCCAGAAGCACTCAGCTTTGTCATTCCTTTGACTTTTTGTGGATGTCACTCGGAGCTGCTACCCATTTTGTCACTGGAAGCTGGTACCCACTTCCTCAAGCCCCGTTGAAGGTTCCCACCATAATGGCTAACTGCTGAGTGTATTGTTTGGTGAGGGAGAACACATTTGTATGGGAGAAATGTGATACTCCTCATGTCTTTAGAGGCAGGAGGTCTACAAAGGCAGAATACCACTGATGATTCATGGCCAGTCTTTATGTCTTTGGCCTTAAAAGGCAGTGGTAGTATAATTGTTAGAAATCAAAAGGTGGTGTTATGTTGTGCCATCACAGTTTGTATAGTGATCATATAGCATGCTACTATTCTTTTGATCCAAGTGGCTAGAAAAGATGCAGTGATTTTGCAGATTTTTTCCAGGTAGAGAAAGAGATTTTGAAGGGAATAACTGACAGAATAATTTAGATTGGAAAAAACCTTTAAAATCACCAAATCCAGCCATTAACCTAACAGTGCCAAGTCCATCACTAAATCAAGTATTGGGATCAGGTATTGTAAGTGCAATCAATTCCTTTACAAGGAAATACAAAATCTTCAATACCAACAGAAAGAAGCCACCAAAGAGAGTTTTCCTTCTCACTCTACCAGGCCCTTTCAACTAGCACTTCAATGTCTTATTCCTTCCTTGTTTTAAAGGCATTACTTGGCCCTACAGTAAAAATGTTTGTTCAGATTTTTCTTCTCTTTGTTGCTTTTTCTGTCCCTTGTGCTGTTTATTGTTTATATGTACCCTTGCCAAAAGTAACAGTGAAGAAAGCTCTAATGCCCAAGCAGTTTGGTTTCTAAATAGATTCACAACTGTCTTTTGGCTGGGACAGAAGCATATGCCAATACTTTGAGTATTCAAAATGCTAGTATTTCTGACGTCTGCTGCCTTAAAATAGTTTTTATTGACTTTCCACTACGTAGGGAAATGATTATTGCACTGTCCTTGACATGCTTTAATCCAAGCTATGTTACAGTGCAATATGTGTGTTAATAATGGGCAAGTATTATATTGGCTATGGCCTGTATGAATAGCCTTTGTCAAAAGATATTTTCAGTAGCTATGCCAACTCTTTATTTCAGTGCAGCAGAAAGTAGAGATATTCTTAAACTTATGTGATTTGTAAAGCTGATTTGAAGGGAACAAAGTTGATGCACATCTTGATTAAGTCCAAAAGGTACAGGAAACCTTCTTTTCTACTATCGGAGTTTGCATTTTGACCTGCTGATTGATAGATGCGAGGATTTTTTTTTTTTTTGTCAACATTATGATATACATTAAGCAGGCGTTTATGCAAACCTTTTATGGTCAGCAAAAATACCCAAGTAGAACTTGGAAAATATGTTCTGTATTTCACTTCACTGCCATCCATCTTGAAGGCTTTTCAGAGAGAATCAAAAGAGGTTCTTTCCTTTGTAAAGCAGGGATTCTGTCTCCTTCATCCTTCAGGTGTATAGGGGAAAAAGTTAACAGTTAGATGAGAAATGGGATTTTAAACCCTTTATCACAGAAAACAATTTTTGAGGCGAGAGCTGGTTTTTTTTCTCAAAGTTACCATGGCTACTGAAAGGTGGGAGGATGGTCCCTTGAGGCATTTAAAGGAGACATATGTGTTCATCTTTGTTGTCAACATGATTGTTGTACAAATTAGTTAGTTCCACTTGGAATGAAATCCATATGGCCTTTTGCCCTCCAGACAGAGTTGCTCAGAGTTGAGATTTTTCTCACGAAATGTACTATTTGGACCTGGTGGAGGCTTTCATGCTCTTTGTGTAGATTCCTGCTTGGTGAGATTTTCTGGCAGAAGTTTTTAAATTTGTGCCATTGCCTATACTTTATACCATGCAAGAGAGAATTGCTGTGTACAGAAGCAGGGCTGCTTTTCTGGCATATAATCTAGCCAGCTCCTTTAGGAGGGGGAGATTAAGTCTCACCCCTACTTATTAATGAACCAGTTTAAGGGCTGTGGATCCATTTTGACCCGCCTGCAAGCTTTTAAAAGCTTGGGAAGTGGCCCCACAGTTCCTGTCCTGACAAGCTGTCTTTCCTGATAATGGGATTCCTAAAGTGAGTTGGCAAGAAGCTGACCCCAGAGAGAGGCAAGTAGGCGTTAGTGTAATGGTTTCCTGGAGCATTGCAGATGTAGGCAGGTAAATGGACATTGACACCAAGGAATAGGCTCACATCTGAAATGGAAAAATTAAAGGCAGAATAGTGTTTGTGTTCTTGCACCTGACTCCACAAAATGGAACTATTCTTCCAAAGAAAGTGAGGTTTTCTAGAGAGTAACTTACAGTCCTTAAATGAAACTCTTAGCTTTGGCAAAAAAGATCTCTTTCCATATGTCATAGAAAAAAACTTGTATCCTAATCGGAGTACCAGCTATTGGTGATAGCAAATATGGACAAGAAACTAGTGTTCATTAAATTCCCTTTTTGCCTCAAAGAACACAAAACCTAGTATTTCTCTGATGCCTAAAATGGAAGAAAAGAACTTTCCAGACAATATTAGTATAGATAAAATAGAGAGCAGTTCTTTAATTAAAGCACTTTAAGATACACTGAATACGTTAAGTACACAATACAGGATAAGGCTCCTACAAATTTATGATGCTAATTATCGTATCTCATGGATACATCCAAATCAAGAATTATCCACCTCCAGAACCTCCCTCAGGTCTGCCCCTAGAACTGAGTTGAAGGTCTCAAGACCCCTTACATCTTCACCATCATCATCTTTACCTCACATACCTTCTTTGGAGCTTCTTCAGGGTTTCTGGGCCTTCTGCTTTGACTGCAGTGATATCTTTTAATGTCCTTATATGTCCCAAACAAGATGTCCTTGCTAATTTTTTTTTACTTGAAAAGAATATTAAACAAAATTGGAAGAATTTTGAGAATAAAGCATAAGAAAGGGGTTTAGTAACTGTTAACTGCTATTTTAAAGTGTTAGAAACTCTACAGCTATATTATTAAAAATATATATGCTACAAATCTTAAGAATCTCAAGGCATCATCTGCCTTTAGCAATATCTTCCTGTGTGTATTCAGTATTGTACTGATGAACTCGTGAGCACAAGAGGTGGCTGGAGGAGATTTCCAGGAGGAATTGAACTGGACAGAAAAAATATGAAAAAAGCACTACCTCAACTCACATTGATAACATTTTCTATTTCTGTGTTAGAAGAATCAATCTTTTCTCTCTTTCTTTTATAGTGCATTTCAGCCAGAAAAAGAGCTGCTAAGTCTAGTGTTGTATTGTTTACCTTTGTCTGTTTTGATGATTTTTTCTGTAAACATTGATGATCAAAAGAAAATTAGCTTGCTCGAATTACTTCAGTCTGGTGGTTCTAGGTTTTGTATGTTCCTAAGTGACTTTATTTATCTAGCACCCTCTGCATTGCCATATTATTTATGCCCAGCAATCTGTAACTTTTATGCCAGTTGACTGTTTTCTTGATTCAAGTCACTGAGTGGCATGAATGACCATAATTTGTAGATATCTAGTTGCCTATGGGTCTTATACATAAGGGCCATATGGGTCAATTAATTTGACTGTTTTAATGTTGATAGGCTAATGAAGTTACAGAAATCTTTACTCTTGCTCACCTTGTAAGTACGCATTAAACACATTCTCATGTTGTTGAAATAGTGTGACAGTACAGTGGCCACATATTTTAGTCTCAGACGTGGAACATTTTGCAATTTGAAAGAAAATAACTGGATTTTTCTAGATTATAAAAACATTTTTTTTTGCACACTGATCTCCCCCAAGGTTTTCTGAGCTATTGTATTTTTATTTACTTTGCTTTCCAATTTAGGTTGTACTGCTAGTTGATATTTTATGGCATTTTGATAGTTCTAGTCGGTCACTTCCACTGTCTTTTTAAGACTTTCAGTCGTACTTACTGAAATGTCCCTTTCTTTCCTACTCTCTCCTCCACATGTATCACCTCGTTAAATTAATCTTTAAATTCAAGAAGAAGAGGCTAATATACATGAGGAAACTCAAGATAAAAGAAGCTGAAAATTACAAGTGTTTTTCAGACAATTCTGAGGAAGGAATTTAAATAGTTTGGTAAACCTGGGAGCATGGTACGCCTTCTAACATTTTATGCAAGTAGCAGACAGTGTACTTTGAGCACTCAGCTGTAGATATTATTATAACTTTTGTTTTTTTCTTTAAAACTTCCTAGAGCTCTTCTCCTCCCAGCCTTTTCCTTTTGTGTTTCACTTCTCTCAGCATGTGTCGGAGATCAGTGGTGCAGGTGGTATGGGGACACTGCAGGAGGCTCCACTAAAGCACTGCTATAACATCATGGGCTAATGATTTGTCTGAGCCTCTTGGTTCAACCTCAAGGTTATTCTGCTTTCTCTTATCCTCAGGGTCTGGGCTTTGCCTCATTTCTCTGGTACAACATTTACTTCAATAGATAACCAGCTCAGCTGAGCAAGAGCCAACATGAACTGTATTTTAATACTGAGAGTACCATTAGAATTTATCTCCTCCTATTCTCTGTCTTTCCCTTTTTTGCCTCTTCCTTTAGGATTCACACCCATTTTTGGGAATATCTCTTTATTGATATTTATCCATTTTTTGTGCTTTTAGGAGAAGCATGTATCCCCAAGCTTTGCATCATTATCTCCCTAAGTTTCCTTCACTTTTTAGCACCACCATTATTGCCACCTCAGGACAGGATTCATGTTGCTAGCTTAGGTGAACTGATCAGTATCCTTCTGATCTAGGCTGGTCATATGTATTTCTCTCCTGGAGGAATGGAGAGAAGTGTTATCTCTATTACGATGGATGGGCTTGCCTACCAGATGTTCCTTTCTTTTTCAGTTGATTACAGAAGCAGCATAGACAGCTACCTTAGAATGAGGTATCTGTGTTTTGGCTGGCTCAAGTAAGGTGAAATGAATCTCTCCATGAGCAGTAACACAGTCTCTTCTTGTGTTCTGCTCTGAACCTTTAATGGAAAACCAGCTACTGTGACATTACAGTAAGAAGGTGCTGCAGAAAGTTCTAGGTGCTTTGATCTCTCCTCCAGTCTGCATCTTCTGCTTTCCAGTCTGTGAAACATTGGAGTTTCACCATATGGGACCCAGGTCTAGTTGAGCAGATCTGCATGCACTGAGCAGGTTGCATAAAGCAGCCAGACCAAGCAAGAAAAGGACCAAGGAGATATTTTCACATTTGGACTTAGGCAAACCAAAAGAAAGTTGAACTGATCTTTGTTAGGCTAAGGACTGGAGATGTTCAGCTGTACTTCTGTGGGGATGGATCTGTAAAGATGGTCATAATGTGCACACCTGTTAGATTAGAGCCTCTGACCCTCATGCCAAGATTCTTATTGCTCCATAATGTGACCTGTGATTCACTTCCAGTGAGGATTCCTTCCGAGAAATGTAGGCATTGTGACTGGGGGTTTCATTAGTGGATCTGGATTCCTGATATCCAAATGCCATTTGATTTTCCAAATTTAAGTAGACTTTTTCCTCTATATTGTTTCTAACGTGATTAGCAGTTAAATTATCTTTCATTGGATTGTGAGATACGAAACACCAGATATGAAAAGTAATACTTCAATGATCCTTTTTTCTTTATGAAAGAATGTTTCTATATAGTAAAGACAAAGTTTGATGAAATCATTGACCTGTTTGATATTAAAAATCAGGAGGTATGTCAATACATTTTTAAGGCTTGTGATTCCCAACCTCTCTTGTAGCACTCACAAGTGAGAAACAGAGTGGGTGCACCTGTGATGGATGGAAAAATATATGTATAATTCTCACTTTACATTTGGTGTGTACATTTGCATCTATAAACATATAGGTGCATCCCTTTTCCCACCAACACAGGAAACAACATAGGAAAGAGCTATATATGTAGTTTCTGAGCAGGTTATCTGAAAAAATTGAAAGTCTAACTGGCTATAGACTTACTTTCATTTGTAAACTAGTAAATGATTTTTTTTTTTTTTGAGAGAACTCAACATTCCCTTAAGACATTGCCATTAAACTCATAGATTTTAATCCAGAGTAATACAATTTTTCTTGCTTAGCCCAATCCTCCTATACAATGGATTATCCTTTTTTCTCCTGTGTGTGGGTAGAAAATGCTTATACAAACAGCAGCATTTTACATTAAATTCTCTAGGTATCTGTGAGGCCCTGTTGCATTTCTGTAGATCCTAATTGCTTTCATCCCTGTTAATTGATGCTGGATTTTTCCACAGATCTGCTCAATTTGCAATGTTTGTTCTGAAGGGAAAACACGTAGAAAAAGATGTGGTGTCAAAATATTGTGTATATTAAAATACTAGGAGGAAACGTATACAATAACCTTTACAGCATCACAATACCCCATTACAGAAAAGTAGATTTGGGAAACCTTAAAAACTGTTGATTTTCCCTGCCCACTTTTCCTACAGAAAATATTGCATATGTATTTCAAACTGTATGGTGTGAGTATAATTATCTTTAATGTCTTGCCAATTCCTTCCACATTTGGTATTACCGTAGTTTTATCCAAATGCAAATCTTGATTTGCAATACAAATCTATTCTTGACTAGCTTGGCTGCAGCACCTGAGCCCAGATTCTGGAAGCAGTGAGACTGGAAAAGCTGCCCTCCCTTCCCTACCCATCCTCAATAAAATACCTTAAGCACTGCTTTTTTGTCAGCTGTGAGGAGTGGTGCTGAGGTATGTGGTGGCATAAGCTCTGTCAGAGGCACGGGGGATGTGTCTCACCTGGCCACACAGAAGGAGAAGGCATGCGCCCTGACTGAGAACAGCCTGTGCAGATGTGGTAAGCACAGGGAGGCCCAGGCTGCCTTTGGGAAATGGAATACCAACACAATTCAAATACCTCCTCCAGTGGAGGAAACGGGGTTCCCCCAGGGCCTTGTACCCTGTGAGCAGTGGGAATCATGAATCCTCTCAGATGGGAGGGAGTTATTCATCATAGACTATTATGCTGCACAAGACATTGCTGAAACAGAACACCAGCAAGCTATTTCCTATCTTATCAGGGTGTATTAATAATGCAGAAGTAATAATAGAAGTACAAATTAAAAATAACTGAATGGGCAGATAAGCAGAGTTCTTAAGATTAAGGATATTGGGAATTGCTTCAAACAGTTAATTGCAGAGCAGCACATAGATGGAAATTTGCCTTTATTATTTTTTTATTCTTCATCTTATCTCTGCAAGCATTACTTCTAGGGCTTTCACATAGACACTAATAGGCAGAATATTTCCTCAAGAATTCAGACTGTTCTTTTTTATCTCCAAAGAAATTAAATATCTTTTGCTAATCCATCTAATTCAGTAGGGAGTAATAATGCTGCATAAAAAGAGTATTCTGATTATTCGCCTTCCTTTAGATAAATCTCTTATCATTTTCTCCTTCCACTCCCATCCCACAATATGAAGGCAGACGAGACATTACAAGAGTCAAATATTCAGGCTTCAGGACAAATTGATGCAGACAATTCCCTAGAGGTTTGTAAGTTCCCTCTGGGTTGCAGTTGCATGAAATTTGCAGAGTCCCTGATTCTCTTGAGGTGTTAATACCTGGTTTGGGCAAAGAGAAATATGAGTATGTGGTTCTCTGGCACTGGATGATTGTGTTCCCCCCAAGTCTTTTCTTTCACTACCTGTGCCTGTCAGTCACTGACCTGGCAGGACTTTTCCTGATTTGGGGACCACTGCATGATTCCTTTCCATAAAATTAAAATAGCATCTCAGAATTATTCTTTGATCTCCTGCTGGGTACCAAAACATGCCTTATATCAGTCATGAGACTGCTGTCACTTTGATTTCAAGTTGTATTTGCTAAGCAATTTTCAGGACACTCAAATTCTGCTCTCAGTGAAATAGATATTGAAGCAGTGCACAGTCATTTCAGATGGCTTCGTCCAAAACCACTGGCCCACTGAGAGATAAAGCTATCAAGGGAAGACCATTTGATTGAACACCCAATACAGTGACGGAGAAGAAGCTTCGCAAAGAACTGCAGCACAACTATTACGCCACTGTTTTTCTGAAAAGCAACATAATTTGTGAAACTTTGGTAAATCATGTCATTCTGCTTCTAATGTGGTTTCAGTAGTCCAAAAATGTAATACTGTTACTACTGAAGAATTCAATCTACTGCACAGAATAGTTCATCACAGTTGCTTGCCACAGGAGTATCTTACATGACTTTTCAGGTTAAAAGCTTAAATATTGGTTTCTTCAGTAAGAGGAGAAAAAGAAGGCCCTTTGGAGGGAATGGCATGAGTCAAAACTCAGGGTAGGGTGGGAGGAGGTGGAGGGTGTCAAGGTTAAAAGGATGTATTATATATATGTGCACACTGATCCTGAACTTTCTGTGCGTGCCATTAGAATGGTATGTGTTCAGCACAGTGTGACAGCTAACTTCTGAAGCAGAGTGGTATGCTGTTGGCTGGTCACTCTTCATCATTCAGGCTGTGCCTCCACTAAGATAAATGTACACCATTAGATTAGAGCATCAGCGATGAACATGGCAGTAGGTGAATTCACCAGGTTCATGCTGGTGAAGCAGTGACATTAAGTAAACTACACTGACCAAGTGAGAAGTGGACGGACTCCATTTACTTGTGCTTGCTCTTGACAAAAGCAGTGTGTGGAACATTTTAATCTTGCAAACTAGATGACTGAAGCCCTCTGTGCACATGAATTCATATGGATAGTGAAACTATCAGGGTTCATAGGCATTTTTACACAATCTGCACAAAATCTGTGTCCATGATACTCATTAACCATGACAGCTGGTATGATGCTATTAAGCCTATCAATCCAAATCCAGATTCTTGTCCTTTTGTTTCCTTCCCAGAAATGATTCACAAATGTTTTCCATCTACCTATCTATGTCTCTGATGTGCATCTTCTTGTCCCTAACTTGCACTGATGTCTCTTCTTTATCTCAGTTTTGCTATTAGCTGGGATGATCTTCTCACCATTACCATACCCTAGAGTGGCCTCTTTCCTGAACGTATGATCCTTTTACCTGTGCCTGTTCTGGTCTGAGCACTGCATCTTGACTGTCTACATTTCTTATCATTCAGGAAGTCTTTTCTTTTTTTCCCCTTATGTGATTTACATATGCATCAGTAAATGGTTTGCTTCTTTTCTTGCATCTAAAGGGAGACAAAGGGGGAAAAGCAAATATATGCAATCAGTTACAGAAAACTAGAGTTAAAATATAAAAATTGGAACTCCTTTTTTCATATGTCTGGTCCCCATTCACTAAATTCTCAGGCAAACTTTGTTTCTAATGTGTTTTTGGCATCCCATGTGTCTCAGGTCTGGACTCTGGAGATTTGGTCAGAGGACTAAGCAGATCTGCAAAGATACCACAGAGGCAGGCTGTTAACATTTTCTTGCAGATTTCCCAGTTACTGTCTAGACAGAAAATATTCAAGGTTGGTGCATACCCTGCACTTATCCCCACCCCTCAATCTCTCCCCCCTTGCTTTTTCAAGGAAGCTTTGTAAGGGCTGAAAACACCTTTGAGGGTCTAAGAGTTTTCATAGGAAGCCTTTTTCATCTCAGGCTGTTTTTAGTGGTTTTCTGGAGTTTAATGTGTGTTATACAATGATTTATATCAATCTGTTTCTCCTACAGGGTAGTCCTAGAGCATATGGAAACACAAGTGTGTTCTAGCTAGCAAGTGAGTCTAAGATACCACATTCTGGACAGCAGTCAGCTTTCCTTTCTCTGCAAGTTACACTTCTCTCAATGACCCTTCCACTTCAGTTTATCTTGCACCCCTATAGTCCAATTTTATTTTTTCCCCTTTATTTTTGAGTTTCCTTTACTACTGTGAGATAGAAGACTATTCACCAAAATCTCTTTTCCCCCTTGGAAATATTTTAAAAATACATTACTGAAGTAAGCATGTCCATTGCTTAATCCAGGATCAAATGACCTGACAAGATGGACAAAGCAAAGCTGTAGTAACATGCTCTCTCCCTTCCTTGCTCATGACACCTTAATCCTACAGCACTACTGCCTGTTCAAAGCTCTTGATGATCTCCTTGGAGGAGTGTGAGCATCTTCTTCCTAACTGGCAGAGACAAATGCACACAGCCTTACATTGCAACATGCTTACTTGTTTTGAAGTAAATTATTCAAGCCTGAATTTGTAATGGTTGTTCAAAGTCCAGCTGATAAGAAACTCAAACTGTGAACAGTTAAAGGCATGGTAATTGAGTTTGATACTTTCTGGAGACTTGACCTTTCATGCTTTGTAGGGCTATGTTGTAGCAAATTGTGGAAATACAAGTAACTAATATCTGAATCAGAGGCTGAATTGAGTATTTGTCCTGTAAATGTTACTATCTGAGGTGAATTTCTGTGAAACTAGATATCAAAACAGATTTCTGAATGAAAGGCAAAAGGATGTAAGACTCTGTAAGACTGCCTGCTTTTTGACACAGTGTGAACCAAATTCTGCTATGACTCTCAAAAGCAGAGACCAAACACTGAGTTAAGATGGTTGTTTCCTGAACATTGCATTTCTGCATGCTGCAATGTTAAGAATGGAAATATAAATTGCACCTGGATTTTGGCTGGCTGTGCAAGCCTTGGGAGATGTTTGCAGGTCTGCTGCCCTTGTGCCTATGCAGTAACACCATACATGAAAGGAACACATGCAGTGACTGGAGGTTAAGGATTGTTTAGGAAAGCAGTCACTGCACAGTGGGCAGAAGTCCCCCTGACAACTGCCCTTTACTCTGTGGAGATGTGCAAGAATTCTGTTCTTTCCATTCTCCAATGGATGTTATGCTGGAGAAATCAAATTTTCAAAGAGACCAAGGGAGCCTGTTTAATTTTAATGTTTCTTATTATATCCCAAAATAGAAGCGAAATGGAGAGATGCTTTCTTAAAGGGAGAGTTTTAGGACCTGATATTTTCAAAATGCAGGCAGCTAGAGATTCAGAGCAGTGGAGAGAAGGCTGTTGGTGGTCTCTCAGTGAATAGACAAATAGATCAGGAAAACCAGTATGTGAGTTAGCAGTCTTGACTGAGAGCCCAAGATTAAACAGGCACACACACTAAACAATCCTCTTACCCCTTGAAATGGCCCTAGTCAAATACAGCTGAGGTATGTTAATAGGTAAACTGATCTGCATACAGTTTATGCAGTACCTGGTCTGTTTAGAGAAAAGAATTGTCAACATGGCAATTTTCTAGTTTTTAAGTCACTTCATTTAAAAAAAAAAAAAAAAAGAAAGAAAAATAAATCCTGATTTATGTGTGTTGGGCAGGCTGTCCCAGCAATCATACCTGTGGTTCACATCCCCGCCTGTGCATGCAGAACTCAAACAAAACCACCTCTGTCATGTAGTGATGCCTTTTAATTTGCACAAACCAAATAGCTGCCATCGACCACATCACATCCAAGAGTACCCAGGAGGATGTGGAAGGATGAGGAAGCTAGTAAACTGGCAAGAAGAGCTTCATATTAAGTGAGATGTTAATTTGCATTTAATACTATGTAGTTGATCTTGCAAGTGAAGGCTGTTGCAACCCCATAGTACAAAAATGCTTTTGCCTATTCTTTTTTCACCCCCATTAGGAAGACAAATTTTCTGTGTTTTACTGATCTTAGAGTTAAGTCAAATAAAGAAAAAAGTGAATCTTCCTGTCAATTCAGACTGAAAAAAATTCCAGTGTTACTCCTAGCTCCATCTAGACATGCCTTTGTCAGGGTTCAGATCTGGTCTCTTTGAAAAAATTCTTTTGAGCAGATGTTAAAAATGTCACAAAAGAACAAAGGAAGAAAAGTAAGAATGAACTGTAAAGTCTTGGACCTTGCCTGATTGACAACTTTGCAGAAAGTATACAAGGTGGTAGATAAATCATTATAGCAGATGAAGTAATAATTTTTATGTTGTTTTGTAAATTTCTGTATTTTGTCAGTTATACTCATCTGACCATTTTACTTGTGGATCTATAAGGATGTTACTTGTAATTCATGGATTTTCTTGCCTTTGAAGTACCAGTACAAGCAGATGAGATTATACTAAAAAAACTTAACCGATAATAGGAAGATAGTGCAATTTCATATAAATCAGATACAGAATGAGGTTCAGAGATTAAAGCAGTGTATTGTGATTATGAAGAGTTCCTTGGAAATCATTCTTCCTTTTCTTTGACCATGTGAGGTTTTTGCCTTCGTAGTTAATACAGCAGCTGATGATGTGCAGACTGAAGATAGGCTAAACGAAGGAGACTGGCAGGAGCAGTATCAGAAGTGTAAATGGAAGTGCACAACAAACCAGTGTGCTGTGCTCAGCTTCTTTTTTTTGCTCTTTTCAGCTACACCATATCACAAATACTCAGTTTTTTGAGGGTTTTATTTCCTTTTGTTTGGTCATAAAGAGGTTACAGGGATGCTTCTGGTGTGTTTACATTGATTCTGCTTTAAGCCTCTGAATATTGTTCTCAGAGAACATTCATTGCTATGTGCTTCTGACAAAGAAATAATTTCCAACTGAGAAATTAGGTGCTTCTAAGGACTAGCCTTTTAGAATAGTGTCTGCAGTCAGAAAGACTAATGGTCCAAATGATAGACTTGCATGGTTGACTTTCCCCTTTATGCAGCTGTGATTGAGACACAATGAGCATGCTGCTGGCCTTTGCAATGGATAATTTTTTTAGAACAATGTCCTTTGGGAAAGGCTTTTACAAGGCAGGGATGACAGGTGTGGCAAATTGGTTACAAACTCTACACCTAGAGGCTTCGCTTTCTGAAAGTTTCCTGCACCCAGTACAGCAATGCTACAAAGCTGTAATTCAATAGCTATTTATACTGCTGTAAAAAGTGTCCTTTTTTTTTTTCCTAAACTTTTTGCTTATTTTCTCAGAATACTTGTTTTCACAGGTCCAACAGGTTTGGGAAGCCTAAAATACACAAAACCATAAAAGGACCAAGTGTGGATTGCTTGTTCTTGTACCAATAGGAAGAGAAGTCATCACTTTCTCATGAAATGAAATAGGTCACTATCTTCTTTCCATTCAGTTTCTGATATAGAAATTTTGTCTGTGTCAACTGCAGCCTCTTGTGCTATAAGGTTTTTTTTCATTTTTATCTTTTCTATTTCTGTTGTAAAGCAACGGCAGCTGCCAAAAACATTCTATCCCATTACATTTCTTACATACTTTATAGTAGCTGCACCACAAGTGTGCATTTTGAGATGTACTGGTTTTCTGATCTATGTGTCTTCTGATGTATTTCATGGTGACAAGGTTCTTGTTTTAATTGCTTACAGTCTCATAAGCAGAAATGGTCTCTCTAGTGAAATGAAGAGGCAGCGCATCATTACCACAATGGGTGACAGATCTGATGGGATTTATCATCTAATTTTAGTTCATTAGTGACTGTGATATTTAATTCTTCCAGCCTGCCCTTTTACTAACTGTCTTGTTTTCTGGACTGCAATACCACTCTTACACAGTCTCTGACTACAGCCTCATGGCATTATACCTTTGCTTCCAAAATATGATCCATCCATGTTGTTTTCCTTACTGCCACTTTTTCATCCTCCCACATTCATCTCAGGGCTGTCTTCAGTGCTATCTCCTTATTTTTGAAATCTGTCTTTTCCTTTTGCATCAGTCTGTGTCTTCACTCTCATCCAGTTTCCCCCAGCTGTTCTGCTGACCGTATTCTGTTATAAAAGTGGGGGAAGATGCCCGAGACACAGCTGAAGACAAGATTGAGTAGATCGGAGAAGAGTTTTCTGAGATCAGCTCTGCTGATTGGTGCTTATTTACATCCGCTAAAGATCGGGTGCCTAAAATCTTAGAAACTTGCACCTGATACACCATGTCTTATTTTCTTTATAGGTAGAAGAAGTAGAACTCAGTTTCACTCTGGTTACATGAAAAGGCATAAACAAGAACTGCAATTGGTCTAGATGCCATTACTGCAATATCAAATGTCTGTATTAGTTGATCCTTGAGATATTGCTTGCTAGAAACAGCATTTCAACAGAATGATCAGACAGACGGTTCACATTCTCTTCCCTCCTGCTCTGCTAATGGTCCTACTCACTGTGTGGGCCAGGGTGGGGTTACCAGCTCCCCCTTACCCTCCCTTCCTGACCTCTCTCTGCTGTGTTTTAATGCGAGGATTTGCTACTCTATCTCCCATAATGCTTTTTATTTCTGCTGATGCTGTGAGCTTTATTGTACCTTTAGGAAGTATTTGTATGTTATGAATTATATTTTACTCCCACAATGGTTTCTCTTTTCATAAACAAGCCTTACAAAAATCTCTGCGTTGGGCAGTTACATGTAAATTCGATCCTTTTGTTTTCTTCACAGAGAGGATAAGGTAAATGATGGATTGCATTAATAAAAAAATGTGTATTGCTGCATGTAAACTGGTCCCTTATGGTATAATATACCACTCTTCAGTCTGTATCAACAATGTGTTGAACAAGGCTTTCATTTAGAAAAGGGGAAAAATATCACCTAGCCTGAAAGTTCAAGTCCAGGGTTAGTACAAAGTGAGGGTTAGTGAAACATACAGTCACTTCTTTGTCTAAACAGTGTACCAAGGAGAAAAAGGCCAGAAACGACCCACCTGGAATGTGGAAACTTTGGGACCATAAATGAAGAACCCCATTTTCACTTTAACAAGGAGTGTGGTTAGAGATGTGTTCGTTATTTCTTAGTATGCTCACCCAGAAAGCAACTCAAAAGCTGAGTAGGCTGTTCTGGCTTATGCACACAGTGGGACATGACAGAATTCTCATGCTTTCCTGTTGAACACAACTGTAGATGTTGTGTCAGGATGCATACTAGTAATCCTAGAGAACAATCCAGGCAAATCCTGGCCTTTCCTAGCCCACCCCTCCACGAAGAGAACTGTTGTCATGTGGAATTAAACTACTTCTGAAATGACTTACCATGGCTGTTACATCATGTTCCTATTTGCAACTCTCTGGAGGTTATCAGCACAGTTAATTAATGCGTCATGGATATTCTAGAAGTTAACATCACAAAGTATATTTATAATAGTTGTTTAGAAATCAGAGAGTTAGAAATGTGTACGTATTAAAAAAGAAACCCTCATCACTCAGCCCAAAAAGTAACGCTGGAATTTTCTGTCATTTAACTGACATTTACTGCTGTAAATAATAGTGACTGCTAAAATCTTTTGGCTTCCCCAGTGTACGAATCAACCAAACATGGATTAACTAGTTTCCTCTGATGTGGTTTACACTAATCCAATATCCTCTGATAACAGAAGGCGGCCTTTAATTAGAACGTTTTGGTCTCTCTTCTGTGCATGTTGTGGTTTCTTAGAAAACACTCTTTAGCTTTTTGGAGTTCAAAGTCAAGTAAACTTTAAAAATCTGCTACCTGAATGATGCCTGGGGACATCGGCACAGGCTTTTTGCTGGGACCCTGGGGCTGGTTGTATGTGCCTGTTATGAGAAATGGCTTGAACATTACCAGAAACAAGGTAGACAGATGGCTTCTTCCCTTTCCTCAGACTGGAAAGTCTGCAGATAGGTGGTACTGTGCCATATTCTCAGTCCCTCACGCACTTCATTTCACACACGAATGATGTGAGGAATAATGGGCTCTAGGTCACTCCTGACCATCCCTGTGGGTTTTCACCTTTTTTGTTCTTGCTTGCAAGAGCTGCAGGGCTGTTCTCATGTGCTTTCAGTAGCCCTGCTGGCTTTTGCCTGAGAGTTTTCGGAGTGGGGCACGCTCCTGCAGCATTTTCTTTGCTTATGGCATGCCTTTGTCACAGTGTTCCCATCTGGGCCTGTTCAGTGGGAATACAGATTTCCCAGGTGTGCTACTCCACCTTGGGAGCCCCTTAAATGGTGGGTTCAATGTGAATATTGGATTCAGCAGCTCAATGACTTCGTTGTGCTGCTGTGGAGAAATACAGAAACCAAATTGCTCTCTGAGGCTGACAGGCAGACAGACTGACAGCAACCATCTGAGTTGAATGGTTTCATTTTCATGCTGTAGCAAAAACCAAGATGAAAGTTATTAAGGGTGACAGTAGTAGAAGCTAGGTTCTTTGAGAGTCTCTGCACTTTCACCTTTCCCTAGATGTCATTATGTTCTTCAACCTGTTATGAGTTTACTCTCTGGTAATGTCACCTTTGCTCTCTTCTGCCCCTTTTTGTCATCAAATTCATAGCAAAATTATTAGGAGTTGGAAGGAAAGAGATGGGGAGAGAAAGAAGAAGAAAGTAACAGGAGAAGTTACTTTATTAGGAGACAGACAGTCTGGTGGCTGAATAGCTTAACTGAAAATTTTTGTATAACAAAGCAGAAAACTTCCCATCAACATGAATGCTTAAAATACCTCTGAGTTCTTGCTGAGAATGGGGAGATATTTAGTGTCTTAGAATTAATATGTTCTCAATAACCTCAGAAGACAACTCTTACATAGCTTGTGTTTGGGTTTTTTAGGATTTTCAGTGTGTGTGATTAGCTGAACTCTTCAAAAGTTGGTGTTCCCAGAAAAACAGGCTTCCTCCTATTTAACAGTTCTGTAGACTTTCATCACTTTGTGGGAATCAACAGTTGGTCAGGGAGCACCTCAGCAGGGTTGCAGTGCCAGAGCTGTGTCAGTTTTTAAGGTTTAAGCAGTGTTGTCAGGTCTTCTGTGATGCATATAAGACTGACTGCAGCTGAACCTCATCTCCAGGTTTCCTAAGGCCAAGACTGCTTCTCCCAGTTTTGGAGCCTGGTGATGTGTCTTTCTCACTTTCTGACCTGCTGACTGACGTGCTAATGAGCTGTGCCTGGTGTGTTGGGTCAAGCAGGACGAGTCGTGCATCTGGAGCAGTACATGTTTCATGGACTAGCTCTGGGGCTCTTGCACCATGCGAGTGGATGTGCAGCTGCCCCATGCACACAACATGCTGTTATGTGACTCGGCACATGGAGTTTCATCTGCTGCAACAGGAAAATGATGAATCTAACCAGTCATCTGTTATTGACTCCTTCAACAGACATTTTACACTCTCAAGAGGTATATCATACCCATGTGTGTTTTCTCTTGACTACCTAAGCACACACTTAGAGTCCTTCACCACGTAAACCAATCTTCTCCATCATTGGGAAATTGGCTTTGTGGCAGAACAGTAATGATTTGAGCAGCTGGAAATAAGAGAAAGGAGGAGGAGTGAGAAGAGAAAAGGAAGTTACATCTCTGTCTTCATGAATGCAGACATTTTTAAAGACTTTTCTAGGCAGAAAAATATTTATTTGATACACAGTAATTTTGCAGCTTGGGGGAGAGAACATTGATTTTATCATTTTGTGTAGATACATACATGCACAGACAGAAGCCAAGTCACTGAAGTAGTCTGTAACAAATGAATCTGATCCAGAAAAGTCTATGTAATTAGATTAGCCTTTGGCCTAGATAAAACACGTCATAAAGTTAGGTTAATACAATGGAGAGCTAGTAAAATAAAGAGGAATTTATCATGGGCTGAAATGGGAAAAAAACCCCAAAAAACCAAACCCCAGCCCTATTCTTTTTTGATTTCATGGCAATGAATGCGCTGGATAAATATATTTATTGGTTGGTCACAACAAGGGTGTTGGACTAGGAAGGTTCAATCAACAATATCCATATTTTTTAAGGCAGTATTTAAAAAATCTTTACAGTTCTCAGATGAGACAGATTTCCCTTCCATCATGCAATGACAAATTGATCTATGGTGACAGTTGTTGTTGTTGTTATCTTTCCCATCAGTTTGTTCGGTGTTTTTTCAATTATCTTCTATTCTAAATGAGACTAGAACAGCAGATGATATATAGGAGCAGGTTATGGACCAGGTCCAAATGACCTTAGGAAAATGGAGTCTGAGCTGTGGCATAACACATGGGTGAGAGAGCAGAAGCTTTGGCAGAGCACAGCAAGGCCCCACCTCTCTTCCTATTCTCTAAAAGGTACAGGAATTTTATCACTGTCTTCAGTGGCAGCCTAATTGGGTCTCTTAAGGCTCTTGAAAAATCCCCCTTGCTATCTGTTTACTGTTCCCTCTGGTGTCAGTAGAAAAGTATGCATCTTCCATCAGTGCAAAAGATGGTTCCATGTGGAACTTTTTCCCCCTACAAATTAATATTATAGCCTTTCTTTTGTCACCACGTGGCTGAAGAAAGTACAGCCTTGCCCATTAAATACAGCATGAGTTTGTTACAAATGCAGACAAATGGCACGGTAGGTTAACACAATGGTCTGTCTCTAGACATCTGGGTCACACCCTTGCACAGACCTTGTTTAAAAAAGAACGATGTAGTCCCAGAAGACTTCTTAGCACACCTCATTCACAGTACTTCTGCATGTTTTGGCAGGTTTCCATCTCTGGCCAGAAAAGGCTTAGGACTGGAATAGCAATAGTGCTTTTCCAGGTGAGAAATGAAGAGTGCTGATAGAGAATGGCAAGAAAATTGCACATACTCTGCCTAGGGTAGATGAATAGAAATACCACTGATACCACGCAGCATTTTTGATGCTTGTTTGGATACTTCCACCGTGCCATTTGCTCCAGGCAGATACAGTTCAGAACCTTTATGCCTTCCCTGTTGTGATGGGTTGACCAGTTGCAGAGCGGAGTGATAGAGTGGTTTTAGTGGATACCTGGCATCCACTCTCGATTAGACCACCACACCTGTGTGCTTGAATGATACTGTAAGGAAGGGGAGGTCCTGCAAGTCCTGGGACTGCTTCACATTTACTCTTTCGGTAATTTAAGGAGTAATTTTGAGGTTTGAGTCTATGTTGAGTAAAGCATTATTTAAAAAAAATAAATCCATAGAATTTGTCTGGAGAGTTGTATTTAGCCCTGTTAACTGTTGGATTTATCGACTGTCAGATGCTGAGGGCAGAGCGACTGTCTTGTCTCCTCAGGATATTTGACTTTCTTGCAAAGTGATAGTAGTGCGTACCTAATGAGTCACAATAGTAAGGCACAGAGGACTGAGTTGTATGTGAATATATAATAGAATGGAGGGAATCTTGCTCTTGAGGGCATTGAGCACAGATGGAGCTGCAAGGATCTCAGGTAGATCCATACAAACTCATGTATATGCCTATCTGCAATTGGCAAAGATTAGATCAGTGATCTGTACAGTCCAGTGTCTTTCCACCTCTATTAAAGGCCATTGCCTGGTGGTTTAAAGGACATCTGGAACAAAGGTGTAAACTGTGAAGCAGTGTTGGCTGGGAAAAAGAGAGGAACAATTCTTTCCTATTGTTTATGGATAATTAGGTGACCTGGTACGGGAAGAAGTTTGATTATTTGAAGCATCTGGTTGGGATCATAACTGCAGAAATTCTGTTAAGGTAACACTATCATCCAGACATCTATCTCTATATCTGCAGTTATAGTGCTTATCTTAATAGCTTTATGGAGTAATGAGTACTGCATATTGAAGGGAAATGCTTTGTATTATCATTTCTAGAGTTACTTGGCCTGCTTGAGCATTCAAAGTGAACTTTTTATTGAAGCATTTGTTGTGGGATGTTAGAATTAGAAAAGCCAGCTTCACATTCCTATTGTTCACAAACTTTTACCTTGCTAAAATTCCTGGTATTTCAACAGCGAAGCCCCCAATGTGTGGAAGGTAGCTGAACCTCAACACAGGGACAGTGCCATATTTGGGGGAATTATATTACTGGCTGTATTGATGGAGAAAATTTGGCCACATATAGGCTTCCTTCCTTCTCTTCACCAACGGCATCATCAGAGTTAAAATAATCAGCCCTGGAAGAGGTCCTTGGGGCAGTGGTGGTATCCAGCCAGCCCTTCTCTTTCTCTTCTGAGAAAGGGGGTGGTGAAGACCTGAAGGCTAAGTCCAGTCCCTGGTGCCCTTCTTTCCAAAGAGTTGGACTATTGCTCTAATAGTTTTCTCTCCTGTGAAACCCTTACTTTCCGTGTTTACTCTGACAATGATCTTCCTTTCTTACTTTTCCTTCCATCTACTGAAACCTTTCCAGTCTGGAAAGATTCCTTTAATCTTCAAGAGTTCAATCGACTTAAAAAAAGTCAAGTTCCTGTGATTAACTAATCTCTCTAAAAGATCGTGTATGGATAAGCTCAGTGGGCCAGGATTTCAACTTGTATGTTTTGGATTGTTTGTGCACAAATATTGACGAATATTTTTTTTTAAACATTAACTATCTACCCTTGATTTTTCTTTAGAGAGTTTCTGTATACGTCCGTCCTACATTTTTATTTTTATGCAGAAACCATTTGAAAAGTGGTAATAATAAAGATATCTGCATGCTTTCCTAGCTTTATATGTGAAAAGCATTCCTATTTTTATTTTGGAAAAATATACATTTATAACAGTATGCTGTGTATGTCTACAGAAATTTCAAGGTTTTCTGCACAAAAATGTGTTGACTTTGGGGTTGGATTTTGGGGTATTTTTTTTTAACTTGTTTTGTTTCATGTTAAGATAATTATTTTATTTTGATGGCAAATGCAGTGTATGCATGTAGTCTTTGCCCTGACTGTGCATCTCTAGAGAGAGCAATGAAGTGTAGATTAACTCTGCAAAATACATGTTACACTCTTTCAAAAAGATAATATAATTGTGTGATTAGAACTCTTTATAGACATCAATTTGCTCAATCTTTCCTCAGTTTTATAGACTCTAATATAAGGATTTAAAAAATAAATTTTTTTTTGTTGTTCTGCTGGCATTTTCTTAACTCTTTCAGCACTTAAGTGTTTAGTACGTGCCCAACTAGTCGGTCTCATTCTACTAAAGTAACACCTTAGTCTTTTTTTGTATTAGTACCTCTATTTCAGGATATATATTCAGCTGCTCTCTGTCAGCTTATGCTAGTTTCCAATATTCATTTGGGTTATTTTAAAACTGACAATTGAAAGTTGAAAAAAGTTGAAATAGCAATTGAACTAAAAAGTAGCTGAATTTTTTTTTCAATCAGTTTTTGTTTGGTTGGTTTATTTCCTTCCCCCCCCCGCCCCCCGCCAAGCCCCAAATTTGTGTTGACAGTACTCCATAGGTATTGGAGTATTTTATTTCACAACTACGTTTGTTTTTGTAATGCATCATATAAGCTACATTTTCAAAGTATCTTTAGAGCCAGACAGAGAAACATTTTTTTTTTAACAATTCATTTTTTTTCAAATGAATCCAAAATTATTTCAGCATTGTTCAGAAGATTTTAGTCTTATATATTTTTATTTCTATCAAAATAAAACAATATTTTGAAATATCAGAGTTTCTAACCTGACAAAATAGAAATTCTGAGAGTTGGGTCTTTAAAGATGTATTTGAAAGTTACCAAGGTAAAAGGTAATTGATTCCTGTAACTAAAAGAGCTTCAATTGTATATGTTGCAACAAGATACAAATTTTCAGTTTAGGTATGTGTGAGAGTCCTTCTGTGACCCAGGAAGAAAGAAATAGGCATTTCGCAAAATATGCTGCCTGATGTGAGTTTGGAATTTTAACTTCAGGGAATAACAGCTATGTTGTAAAGGTTCAGTAAGACAGGCTGTGAGTTAATCCCTGCCTTTGAGGGGAGAGGGGACTATGTTTTACTGCCTTTTGTAGGTGTTGGCAACAGCGAGTGACAGTAGGCAGAACTGAGTGGCTTGGTCCAGCTGTATCTGTATGATCTCCACAGGATCCAGAATGGCTTCTTTGCCTACACTGTCTCTGGCTGAATGAGCTGAGGTTTGCTTCAGTCTTCAGAAGTAATTAAAGGTGATTCAAATATATCCAGATAAGCAGTTTTGGGTTCAAGCGTCTTTTTTGAGGGTCATGTTATTATAGCAGTCTAGATGTCATCTGCTGAGTATTAGAAATTTCTCTCCTGTGTTAGGGCCACAGAAAATAATAGCATCCTGAACCAGCAAACAAACCACCTTGTTCTAATGGAAATCACTGGACAGCCAAGGTAGCTGATTCATAAAGCAGATCCCATGTAACATAATTAGGCATTGAGATACTTTCTTAAAGATAGCAACTTTTCTGCCAGATGAGCTGGTAGGAGAAATTCTGAGTTACTCTTATCTGGAAGTCACAGTTGATTAATGGCATTTTTTTCCTCATGCCTTTGCCCATCTTGTTACTTGCAATATTTCAGAATACCTTTTAGAGCATGTTGCAGTCTGTGGATGTTCATGCAGTAAGAGACATAGTAAATTAGGCTTACTGTGCATGTCAGTGAGCTATACAGAAAAGGTCTGAACCATAGACCACAATAGTTTGGAAAGAGTTATTATAGTCTGCCAAGTTAATAATTCATATTTTAGAAAAGCACATGGTATAAATTTACAGTTAGGATTCATTTTATAACTTATCAGACCATTAATCAGGGCTTTGTAAGGTCTCCTAATGCAGTTTTATATAATCTGTATGTTTATGTTTTAACATGATGAATTGTAACAGCTTAATTAAAATAATATTAAGAGGTTTACTGAATCCTACAGCATCCAAGGACATCCCAAGATAGCCACTCCATTGAAAGTGTGCCTTGTTCTATCTTACACAGAGAATGGGGTGTGTCCTGAAGCAACTTGAAAGAGAACACATTTCTTGCAACATCTGTACAAATTGGTAGAAATCAATGACAGAATGAATTTCCTTTACATTACATTCCTTACGTTACCTTTTTTACAATTGCAATTTCATTTTCATATACAATGTTCAGCTTACCAAAACTCGTATTGAATATTTGCTAATGTGCATTCACAGGCAGTCAGATAAGGTGTGCAGCATTTAGCAGAAATACAAGGAAGAGCAGTGCGTAGACAAAGTTGTGTGTGAACCATGACATATTACTATTTATTAGGTTTTATCTTATGGAATAATCTGAATCAAAGTCCAGATGTAAATATTCCCAAAGTTGAGAGGCACACTGTCCAAAGATCTATATCCCAATTTTTAATTTGTATAGCAAAAATACTATGTAAGAGTGAAAGATACTTGACTATTAAAGAGGTAAGCACAGAGGTGCATGGTTTGCAGCACTCACAGAGGAATGTTGTCATGAGGTCAGTCCTTTAAAAGAAAATGAAGGACTAAGGTACAGCTGTAATACTGGACAAAAAGTGATAAAGGCAGCTTTAGACATGCAAGTAAAACCCTGTGTTGTTAATTTTTTTACCTTTATAGTTGTCATAATGCCTGTGACTGTATCTGAAGCTTCCCAGCCAGCCAGATTTATGCTCTATTCTGTCTAAATGTTGTACTGTCAATTCTAGGAACTATTTGGATAGTTTTATGTACTGACAGAAGTGAGGAAAAACCAAGTTGATCCAAGTTAGATCTTTGGCTCCCACAGTGAAAATCTGAATATTTTTGTGGTTGGCATGACTCTAATTTGGGTTTTGGCCCAACTCTGGCCACACTGGCTTTCTGTGCTTCTCACAATTCATACTGATGTATATGACCAGTCTGCACTCAAACAGTCTCACTTATTTCAAGACATACCTTTTTCAGGTTTAGTGGTATAAAACCATCCTTCACCAGACAGACAGGCAGTAGATCTGTCTCTTTCCCTACCACACAGTGCTGATTTGGAATCATGTTAGATTTGAAGTTTGAATATTTCATCAAGGTTCCTTCTGTGTGGCACATTAAAAATTACCCTGTAAATGTAATTTGTTATGGTATCTTCACATTAAAAATTACTCTGTAAGTGTAAATTTTGTGATATCTTCTCCCTTTTATCATTCTGTTATATTTTACCTTGCTTATTTGTTCTGCCTATGCTCTAATCTACTGCAGGAAGATGCCTCCTAAAAAAAAAAAAAAAAAAAAAAAAGAATAAAAGAATCCTCCCCCCTCCCCCCCCTTTTTTTTTTCTCCTTCATTAATCTCTCTATTTTGTGATGAGTGATAAAACCTTACAAGGCATCAAAGAATGTTTCTTTCCTGATACTAAGCTAGAGTAGTGACAAGCATGGAGGATGAATTATCTTAAAATGAAAGATCCCTTTGTTGCTCAAGGGAAGGCTGGTTGCCTGTGCACTGGCATGCAGTGCCATCAATAACAAATAGCAGTATCACTGTAGAAATTGTCATAGTAGGTGGAAAAGCACCGTTTATTGAAACAGGTTAATTGGTATAATAGCTAGGGTATTCCCATAGTATCAAAAGAGATTCACACTCTTTGCAGGAATTGTTATCCACCAAAGGCACCAAGGTGACCAAAGTGGAAATCTTCAGATTTTACAGGAGATAAAGCAGTCAGCTCTGTTACTCTCCTGTGTGAGAGAAATGGAGTTGCAAAACTGTGGCCTGCCCAACCTCATCAAGGTCCTCTGCTTGTTCTTATCCACCACTAGATCAGTCCTTCTGCCTGCATCAGAAAAGAGAAATCAAATGGTCAGTGTAGTTCAGTGTAGCTAAAAGTGAAGCCTTTTTAAACAGCTCCTAAATGATTAAGAGCCTGCTTTTTGGAAAGTAAGCTCACATGGCTGATGTAGGCTGTGTAAGCCAATGTCTCCATCCTGATTTACTGCAAGTGCAAAGGAAGGAGCCTCTCTTGGATTTGTAGAGTCCAGAACGAGAGTATTCTTAGCTGTTTAAATAACAAGCCTCAAAACTTGATCACACTAGATTCAGGATTTGACAACTTTGACACTTAAAATTAAGGGTTTTAAGCCATTCAGGACTAAAGCAAACTTCATTAAACCTCTGTTTTCATCACCTTGTCCGTGATTATTATAGCCCTTAACTATTGCTACTCTTTATATTGCTGGATGAGAATTAGCAGCAAAAGGGCTGGAGTTGCCTTGTGCTTCTTTGTTAGACCATCTATAAAGAAAGGTAAAAGCTTTACAAAACAGTCAAAACTACTTACTCCTTTGATACATGCTTCCCCTAGATATCACGAAGAGGTAAAGTGCTTTCCATTGTCTTGGTTTGTAATGTTTGTCTGATTACCTTGCTAATCTGAGGTTTTGAAACCCAAATACAAATGGATTGTTGCATTTGTACTAAGCAGCTCAGCCTGTCAAGAGTTACAGTGAGGATTGTTTTTTAGGTGCACCTGGAAAGCAAGATAAAATAATCCTTTATAACTAACTAGCAGCTTAGGGACAAAGTACTATTATGGTAAAGTTTTACTTTAACAAAGTAATGGCCATTGCATTCCTATTCAATAAGTCCTTATGTTGTGTTTTGGTCGTGGAAAAAACTAATTATACTCAATACATAAAACATATTTTCAGGACTCAACGAAGTATGTTTTTATAATTCTTGTGGACAACAGCTGCAGGCTATCAGCCTGGACCCTTGATTAATGGTTTTGACATTTCCTTCAGACACGCCTCGCGAAAAAGGCTTTTTATTTATTCTCAAATGTTGAATTCTGCATTATTGATCAGGTGTCATTCATTAAAGGCTGGTACTTGCTAGAAGAATTACACAGTCCCTAAGTTACACACAGCATAATGAATGATTCTGTTGACAAACAGCAGCGCTAAAGGAATGTTAAGGTTGCATGGTTAAGCACTCAAAAGTCAGAAAATGGCACTTGAGGTTGAAGATGATGGGAATTTTGCCCAAATTAAGATTGCAACATTACAGGTGAGGGCCTGTACAGACACTGCTAACAAGCACTGGATATTTGTTCTAGGGCAAGTGGTTGGTTACGTGGTCTGTTCACAAATACTGCTGTTATTTATACAATGTTTAACAAAGCATCAAGCAGTGGATGAAATCATTAGTGGTAGGGGTCATTAGACAGATGCCACTTTGTTGACTGTTTCTCATTGCTACAGAGTTGTATTCATCAAGTAGCAATGTTATACTGTATACTACAGCTGAGAGTAAAAGAAGTTAGTGGCTCCTTGTGACATGAGACAAGTTCCATTTGTCAAAGTACTGTTTGCATTTAGTTCCCATCTGGGACTTCTGTTTAATTTTCTTCCTGTCTTTTTTGTTTGTCTGTCTCTCTGATTTGGTATCATTTTGCTTTTGTTATTTTTCTAGTTATATTTAGTACTAAAAAAAAAAAAAAAACCCACACAGGAGAGCATTACACTCCTGATATCTTGGTTCTGTGATGTCAGGACAGAATCAGTGCTAAGCATACCATACCATGCTCCTTGTCTGCATACCTGGATTTCTTCCCATGGGAACACAGGATGCAGTGGAGATGAGCTCTACTGTATTGGGAGTGAGATGCATACTCAGGAACCAGTATCACAGAGTAATACAGAGAGATCATTTGCACCAGCAATGTAGACTTAGCTGATATGTCTGGGGTTTTCCAAGTAAGTAAGAGCATCCTTATACCACCAGAGGCTCTGTTTGCTGATCCCCAGCTTTTCGGAACAAATTTGCTCAGACATATGGCTTTCTTGGATGTAGTTTCCTTTGGGGATAAGTGTCAGGCTGTCCTGCCTTCTAGAGGCTACTGAAAATCCCAACACAATGTTCACTATGGTCAGAAGACAACTGAATGTTAGAACTGGGGTAGGCATTAAAAAAACCCAAACAAATCTGAGACGCACAAGCAACTAGAGCCTCAGCAACAGATTCTGGAAGAGCTGGGAGAGGCAACTTCATGTACTGTATGTACCCAGGGGAGACCTTTGCAGTGCACTCCTTGCTCCACCTCCAGGAGTGACAGTTTCCCACAAATGACACTATGGACATGCGCAAGCAAAATAATATCCCAGATGGGCTGTAAAGTGGATTTAGATTACAAGTTGACTCATTGGAGCCTGTGGCTCTGTCCTGATGGTATATGTTCCTCCCAGTTTGTGTCGTGGTAGTATGCAAGTGGCACATGAGCCATAAGGGTATTGGCAAAGCATAGTTTGAGGGGGAGCAGAGGGATGGCAGTGCAGCCCACTGCAGTGGAAGGCTGTAAGATCACTGTTGGAGATGGAATATTATGGAGTTATGTGAACCTTCAGATGCATCTTGTATGACCTTGTCTTCTATTCTTGTTCCAGGCACAATAAATAATTCTGTTTGTTTCAGAGGAATGCAGAATCAAGCCCAACATAAAAATCTGTTGGTTGGATTTCTGGTAAGGCTCAAAAAGAAGCATTTTTAGTTGGAGATAATATATAGCATTGCAAATGGATCTCATTAATCCTGACTGGCTGCTTGGGCTCTGAAGTTACTGTGCCTCCCTGTACCACTGCCAAAGATAACAACATGAAGGTAGTATTAAATAGGATACGACATGAAGGAAAAGTAAATTTAATATCATGTTTATGCTCTTTTAAACATTATAGCCTACAGTTATGGGATAAGAAAGGGAAGAACCAGAGTTCAAGTAGTCTGGTAAAGTTTAGGTAAAGCATGCCTTTCCTGGGATTTTAGATGATTCGTTTACTCTTAGGCTTATTTCTGCTGTTGAAAAAATGAGAATAATTGTAAATATATGTCTTAATCCTGTCAGAAGATTTTGCAAAGCCCTGAGGGATCTTCAGGTGAAAGTTTCACTAACAATATAGATCATACCATGGTTTGGATCCAGGTTTTATCATTTCCCCCTTTTTCAAATTTCATTTTGTTGGCAGTTGTTGGTAACTCAGGTCAAATCCTCATCTAGTATACTTGCAGGTAAATAAGGAATTAATGCTGAATTCAATGACTTTGTAATATATTACATTTCTCATTAAAGCATCTAGCTCTAATCTGTGAAGGTTCTGCTCCTTGTTTCATGCAACATATGGTACTAGAAATTGCTTGTACTGCACTTCTTGAGAGTGGATTTCTCCTCTGAATACCCAAGCACTTATTAGATATCTCACCCATATTGCCTAATATGATAATTGTACTTACTTCCATTTATATAGATTCTTTCATAATGCGGCCCTGTGCTTTCTTTGGATATTTTTATCTTGCCATGAGGTCCCAAATCTTTTTCCTAGTCAGAACGATCCCTTTTATTTATTGTCTGTCATTACCAACTACCACTCCAAAGTTTCACACATCTTTTTTCATGCTTATCTGCCGGGGAACCAGCTAATGATTTTAGATTCTGGAAGAACTTAAATGTAGAAAAAACAGTTGTAACAGAGCCTATTCACCAGCCATAAGCAGGATGGATTGGATAAGGAGCCCCAGTTTCAAGTTTTAAAGTTTACTGCT
>JAWWEW010000112.1:36218135-36300759 GCA_035583185.1 Anabacerthia variegaticeps | reverse complement strand
AGGGCTGGCCGCTCCCCAGTTATCCCTTATTTGTAGTGTCCCCTCCCTACCCTTCCTTTTGTGTCGCGTTCCACCCCCGACTCTGCCCAGGTTCTGGACCCTTCCATTCCCCACCCGATAAAAGTCTGATGCACCCCCCAATAAACGGTTCACTGCCGTTCTCACCCTCACCCCGCGTGGACCCGATCCTTATTCTCCCGGCTGAACGCGGCACTTATCTACATTAAAGTTCAATTTTTCACTCCTGGCTTGGCTTAAATAATGTAAATCCTTCCTGTCTAATTGTATTGCTACTTGTTATTTATGGTGCTATGGCACACACTTTTATGTGCAGACTGGGGAATCTTCTTTTGTATGCAGTCATGGAGATTATCATTATAAATAATGGAAAAGCTTACAATTGTGATTATACATCTCTTTGCAATACCTGTATATCCTTTGTTTCTCTAGCACAAAAAGACGTCTCAAAGACACGTGTAAGGGAAACTTTGTCTTTTATTTGCATTCTTTCCATACAAATTCTTGTTTCCTTAGATAAAAGAAAGATATAGCCTTCTTCATCTGGAAATTCCTCTTCTTCAGAGAACATGTAGTGTGAAGCCCTCAGTGCCACACTTTCTTTATTTAGGGGTGAGATCACCTGATGCTTATACTTACCAAGCTGCATCCTATGCACCTCTTCCACAGCCTCACAGAAAGGGAAACTGGGGCTCTTGGAAATAATATAGCAGACATAATTATCAAGGCACGTGCTTGAGATATTGCTATTGTTGATACTGCTTCTGCTTTCTATCACCACCAGTCCTTGTGGCAGATGAGGCAGTACAGTCATATTTTGCTGGAAGGGCAGGTTTTTAAGAGGAAACTTTAATAGGCAAAGCAAAGCTCTCTTCAGTCTTTCTGCACAATAGCAGGGTATGAACATGGCCTATAAGAAGGAGCCAAGTGACTCACTATTGCTATCTCCCTTCTCCCCACAGAGCTAGTGACAGCCTTGTGTAGGCAGTGCAAAGGGCAGCAGCTTTGTCATCAATCACGAGAACACAGAAATTTCTTTAGGGAGGCTTGCCTTGCTGGTGCCACAAATGTGTTTGATGGGTTTGGCTGATCTGTCTGTAGGATCTGTAGATATCAAGCCAGGTTGGAATACAACAGAGCAACATATGACAGATCACGTGCTTGGGAGGCCACCACTGCACAACTCGAGTTTTTTGTGTTTACCTTAAAGAATGGAAAACTTGGCTAAGCTGTGCAGTGATCTGTGGCTGGGACAATTCTGTGTTTTAATCCTGGCAGGCAGTTTAGCTGCACACAGCCTCTTAATCACTGCCTTCCAGTGGGATGTGCAAGAGAACTGGAAGGGTAAAAGTTAAAATTTGTGGGTTAAGATAAAGACAGTTTACTAGAAAGAGCAAAAGCTGCATGCGAAGCAAAACATGGAATTCATCCATTACTTCCCATGGTCAGACAGGTGCTCAGCCATCTCCAGGAAAGCAGGGTTTTATCATGTGTAATGGAAAGACAAGCACCATATCTCTGGAAGTGCCGCTCTTTCTCCTTCTTCCCGCAGATTTATATGCTAAGCATGAAACCATATGGTATGGGGTCAGCTGTCCCCTCCCCACTTCTAGTGCACTCCCAGCCTACTTGCTGGCAGGGTGGTACAAGAAGCAGTAAAGGCCTTGGCACTGTGTAAGCATTGCTCAGCAGTAACTAAAATATCCCTGTGTCATCAACACTGTTTTAATCACAAATCCAAAACACAACGCCATACCAGCTACTATGAAGGAATTAAACACAGTACAGACTCAAAAAGAGATTAAACAGGAATAGAAAATGTTCCTGGGCACTGGCATTCAATCATCGTACTCCTGCATTGTTAACAGGGTCCCTGGCATGGTGTTGGACCACTAGACTCTTCCAAACAATTCCAGGCATGGTTTTTAAATTAGCATGGGCAAGGGAGCATCTTGGCAAACTGTTGGATATGGCTGCACCATAGCAGAGGATGGGAATTACAGGGAAGGATGCCATTTCTCTATTTTGTGCCAGGGAACAGTTTTTTCCCTTGTTTAATTTACAAGATAGATACTTTATGTCTAAAGACCCTTTTTGAAAAGTTGCATTAAGTATAATAAAAAGAAGGGGAGAAACCCTTTACTCTAAACAGTCACTGAAGTGAAGCAAAATATATGTTTGATTTTGAAAGGTAAAGAGATCTGGCACCAAGGAAAAGATCTTGAAATTCCTGACAGTCAACTGTACTTGTACTAGGCACAGAGAAATAAATTCATATCAGAGTGGGAGAAGCAAAGCCAATTTTTGGAGCAATGTGTTGGAGACTTAAGTAAGCATCTGCTGACTATATCAGTAGGTGCATGATTACATATCTGTAGATCCACTGTGTGGAAAACAAGATTTACCAGCTGATCCCATGTTGACCATGCTGGGATTGTTGGAGGCTGTTTTGATTTGTTCAGTTCTTATGAAAATGCCACCCTCAGTGATGTTTAAAGATATTGTCTCACTCTCTAAAATTACATCCCAGCAGATGGTCTGAGTTAGGTTGTTGTTGGCCCCATCATAGGTGCAGCTACAATTACTTGGATCCATGTGCAGGTATGTGAAAAGTGTCAAAATCCAGAAATCTGAAAAAAAATCCATCTTCTCTATGAGGGAACACACAGATGGCCCAGTTATGCAGTTCTGAAATGCAGACTTCCCTCTAAGAGATCATAAGGAAGCAAAAGGAAAACTAGGAACCCACAGTCTGTGTGTGGGGAGTCTTTGGGAAAGATTGTTTCCATGACACGATGATCCATATGTCTTTTAAGGGTAGAAGAAGGTTGCAGTGGTCCGTGTTAATTTAGAATCTAGTAAATGCTGAAGTAGCAATGCCACAGCTGAATGACTGAGCTGATGTATGTGCTGGTTTCAGACAGTGTTGGTGCTCAGCTTTGTCTTTTGACTGTACCAAACCATAGTGACAAAACTCACAACTGCTGCTGACACAAACAAGACAGGAGGTCACTGAACCATGCCCTGTGACCCTGAGAATATTTCACACAAGATTTTACTGAATTCATTATTAAAGTTGCATCATCCAACTGAAAAAGGGTAAAATCGTGATAAGTGCAAGTTTTTCGAATAACATGATTGGTATTTAGGTACAGTATTCTGCCAGTACTTCCCATTGTTTCTACAAGTACAAATTAGTTTAACTGCTGTACAGAGTGGGGTTGATGAGCCAGTAAAGTTTTAGCAATTACACAAGATAGAAACAGAGGGACAATCATAAAAAAAGAGGAGACCTGCACACCGTAGTGCTATTGTTTTTGCAATTGCTTTCGCTGCTTTTCCAAAGCATTAGTAGCAGTAACAGCCATTTCCACCAAGAGCAAAAGTCATCAGGCCTATTTATTTTGTAATTTGTGCTAAAGTGAAGCACTGAAGCCTAGGAGAGTTACATTTGTGAAAATAGAAAGAGAGGAAAATGAGGCATATTTACATGTGCTTCCTGACCAGCTTCCTGAACTGGCATAATTTACCCAAGTTTATTTCTTGTTTTCTTTTTTCTGAACATGACCCGATTTCCATTAAAGAAATGTCCACTCATACAATTCTGTATTTGTCGTGCTCTGGGCCAGTCTGTTTATCTTGACCTCCTTGATTTCATGTTACCATGATCAGTTAATTTTCTCATGATCTGCAAGAAAAATCCTTTAAAATATCAACAGATGGTTTCCATGTTCTCTGGAAACCATAGAAAGGCTTCAAGCTTTACATCCATCATGCAAAAGCATGTGCGTAAGCATATGGGATGTTACAGGGTTTTTTGTACTGTAGTACTTTGTGGCTGGCTACAGCAAAAATGTATGCCTGCCATCATTATTTACAACTGTAACAGTGAGAAATTACAAAACCTACTCTTCATTAACCTCCAATAAGGCTGTTCCTGCAGCCAGTGATTGCCATTACATTGATGGAGTGCAGATACAGCTCAATAGCCCTGGCTGGCCTGTCGTACCCGTGACTGCACTGCAGCTCCTGCCTCCCACCACTACCCAGCACACGTCCAGCAGAAGCTGCTCAAATGATTGATGAGAAGAGCAGCTCATAATGGCAAGCACAGTGCCTGAAGCAACAGCTGTCTAGCCCTGTCCCTGCAGTAATTAGATAAATGAACCCCAAATGAAATCTTACAGGCAAGAGTAGAAGGAAGCGATAATATCCCCAGTGTCCATCTCTGATTGCTTGTGTTGGCTTATTCCTGTCTCTGTAGCTATTTGTGTGTGATACAGATTTGACATAGCTTTCCTCTCCCACTTTCCCTGCTCATTTTGCTGCCTGTACTCCAGACAGACCCCTATGGGCACAGGAGACATGGCAGTGTCAGTGGCTTTCTTTTTTTTTTCCTATGCACCAGTTCTACTTTGCAGAGTGTGCTGAACCTTTGTCCTTCTCCACAGAGTATGAACATAACAAAAGGTCCATGACAGGTCACCAATTGAGTTCATCTGGAGAAAATCCTACAATTAGCAAATTCTTTCTTCAAGAAATAGTGGCTGTGTATATAGGGATGCATTGGGAAAAAAGGAGAAAGCAAAGAAATGTGGTTCAGACAACTGAAATTTTCATAGAGTTGGTTAAAAGGTCTATGCTTATTTTTATAGTACAGTAGCACAGTGATAATACAGCTATTCTCCTAGATCTTCCATTGATGCTACTGAATGGTACTCATGAAGGAACCCTTCAGTGTCAATAATTGCCATTTAGAGAGAAACTTATGAAAATAAAATATTCGTTTTATATATGTTCAGAAAATGTATATGCTTTAAAAAATGGTTTATATAATTTAAATGCACACATATATGTGTAAAATAAATGCATAGAGAAAAATACAAAAAATTCCCTTTTGAGGAAATCTAAACAATACAGCTCTGATTCTGCTTTTATTTGTGGCATTGCACATCAGCAGTAATATTGTGGAATTCAGTGACTGCAGAACTCATGCAAGAACAAACCATGTATTTAAAGACAGGAACTGAAATCCAGAGAAGTAAATGGGGATGCTGTTGGATTAAATAGTTGTTCAGTGAAATCCTGTAAACTCATAAGACAGAACACATTAAAAATGCTACCAGCATGAGCAGAATTAAGTGAAGTTATACCCTAGAAGAGACAGAGTAATGATGCAGAGCAAGTGACCTTTTCTTTTATTCTCTGTGTCCTAAGCTAGGGTAAATCTTGCTGAGTTCAGCCAGATTTGCATCAGTGTAAAATTAGATCAAAATTCAGCCCAGGTTGGTTTTCTTACCATGTCTCAAGAGATTTCTTTTATGTTTCCCAGCAGAAACAGTCAGAGGTACCTCTAAGACTGGGCGCTGCTAAGACCTGGTCACTGGAATTCAAACAAGTATTTCTGGCAGACTGAGTGGTCCCATTAATGGCAAGCTGCATCTCTTAGAAGCTTCAATTACACTAGATTAGTGGGACACTGTAGCATTGGACTAAAGGAGTAATGACACATAGGAAGTGAAGCAGAAAACCTGCTTTCTTCTTTTTAAGGAGAAGTTCAATTTACAGTTTATTTAAATATAAGTTGCAAGCATAAAGTGTTAGAGTTCTTAAAGTTCACTCTTCAGTTAGTTTCAAATTAACCGTACTGTATTTCTGCCTTTCCCAGAGCAGCACCATGGTCTTCAGCCTGTCTGTTCCTTAAATTGAGCTGAAGTCTTTTAAGTCCATTAAGTTCTTGTGCTATCCCCATAGCTGGGTGAGTTACACTTGCCCATCCTGATGCTGCCTCCCCTGTGGTGTGGATTTGCGGGGGCCAGCAGACTGAGCCTCTCCTCACTAGCCCCAGCTGTAAATTGCAATGAAAGACTGTGAAATGACAGAGCAGGAGGCCTTGGTCTCCCGTTGTTTCTACTGCTGTAGCTTAGTTGATTTACTCTTGTCATAACCACTGTTGGGAAGTGCTTTGCATGAATCCTTGGGTTTAGGTTACAAACATAATAATGTTTTATAATGGAGTGTCTACTGCCAATCCTTTGAGGCCAGGCAGACTGTGTGAATGTGTCAGTGTGCTTTAGAGTGAAGTAAACTGTGACTCTGCCCATTGTACAGGTGGGCAGTGTGGAACACAGAACACACCACTAGCTCACAACCATACTGCATTTGAGGCACAGCCGTCAGGATGAGTCCTGGCTCCCTAATCTCAGCCTGATTCTCAGACCAGAAGCCTGCCTGTCTTCTCAGAAGATATATCTGGCTCAGGTGTTTTAAAATCTGTTTTGGTCTGCTTCATTTATTGTGTTACAGTTACATATTCAGTTCTGAATCCCAAGATGTGTTTCTCAGGGCTGAAGTTTGCCTGCATCTTGCGTGCGTCTTGCCTGCCTATTGGGTTTTTGTTATAGTCACAGCTCCCATGGCATAAAGTGGACTTACATTTTGCACAGATGGGATCTAATGGTCTTCTCAATTAATGTTCTCAATTAATGTAATGTAAATCAGGAGTAATTTGTAAGAATTCCACTGATGTGAAACTGGCCTGGAAGAATACTCTAATGTCTGCAAATTACCAGATGAGTTCTGTTGTTGATACTTGTGTTACTACTTGTATTCAGTGTCTGCCGCACTCATGTGCCTATCTTTATTTTTGCTGGCATGTGATTTTTGCTGGAGACTGTCACACAGATTTGTGTGTGTGTGTGTATGCACGGACTATTGAATTTGGGCCAGGAACTGTGCTGCCCTGGAAGAGCATTTTTATTATGCTTACAGCAAAAAGGATAACTTTAAGCAGGCTACAATGTAGGCACCTACATCTCAGGTCAACATTTAAGATGCCTGTGATGCTGTAGAGAAAGCAAGAAGCATTTGTGGAGTGCAACTCTTCTTGTCTGTTATAAAACAGAACATTTGGATTAAGTGCTAGAAATGCCTCTTTTTCTCTACTGCCTGCAAAGGGGCCAGACAACTGACTCAGATGGAGACAGCTCCTGCAGGCTGGTCTAAATGGAGGTGAATCAAATTACTCATGATATGGTGTGCCAAGGTGCACAGACATCTTCATGATGGGTAAGAATTGTTCCAGCTATAAGGATACCTGCATGTAATCAATATCATATTCCTCTGCCCTAACATACATGAACACGGTCTTTTTTGACCTAAATTATTCTAGCATTCCATGAAGAGGTGGCACATAGGGATATGGTTTAGCGGTGGACTTGTTGGTCACAGGTGAACGGTTGAACTTGATGATCTTATGGGCCTTTTCCAACCTATGTGATTCTATGATTCCATGAACCATTAGGTCTCAAAACAAAAATCTCCAGTACACAGGAAATGCAAAAGTTCATGGCAATAGCAGTATTTTTCTTGAGAAATGTTTACATTCTCCAGACCCACATGGTCAGAAAATGTATGTTGTTAGACAATTCATGGGAGTTCTGAGTTGAGCTCTTCTTTTTATAGTGGTTCATTCAGTTTATCTCATGTTAGTAAATTTTTAGGATTTCAGTTAAATTGGTACTTTACTCCAGGGAAAAAGGAACTTGATTCCTCAGGTTCTATCACTATAGCTGTTGGAAATTAGGAGGATTTGCAGTATTACTTCAGTAAGAAGTGGCAGGTATTAATCTGATTTTGTGTGAAAAGGTTTAAATCTGGACCTAAGCTAGTGATATTATACCATAACAAAATGGATGTAGCTGAAGTTAAAACTGAAAGCCCATATAGTTTGAGGTCAGAAAGAACTCTTAGACTGCCTGTATATGAAAGTTCGTTAAATTCCATGCATTGTCCATTCACCAAACCCCCCGAAACCAGCCCAGTGTATTCAGTTAGCTCTCCTTTGCACACAGGAATCAAGGATCAGAAGGACATGGATTCATAGCAGCTAAAATTACACATAAACTGAAAGGGAAAGAGTTTTCTAAAGCAGAGCATTTTATTTAATGTAGTTGATAAATAACACTTGTTTTGTTTTCCAGCAGATCAATCTAATGCTCTTGATACTGATACCTGTTTAAAAATGTGGGACACAACAGAAAAAAGCCAAAGGCATGCAAAATTGAAAATAGAAAAACAGGCCAAGATTGATAATGTTCTTTGTTTTCTTCCTGCTCTAGAATTTACAGTTGTACTCCCTCCATCCCCTGCTACCATGACTAGTGCTTCCTTTCTGAGCTTCCAGGAGATCTAGGGCTGGAATAAGCATTCAGACCTTGCCCAGTTCATGTGGACTGACCAGGGATGTTGGCTGCCCTTGTCCTTGCTGGAAATCAGCTCAGCTTAGGGTTGGGTTTAGAAGAATGCCTTTGGCAAGACATTAGAAGTGGCTTTTTTCAGCTAGAGGTCAGGTTTCATAAGCAGCTCAGCTAAGCACCCAAGCAGTATTTTCCTGTTTCCCTCAGCTAATTGTGGGAAATCATGTGGGCAGATTTGTGACTATTTTCACCATTTCATGACAACTTTTTTTCCCCAGGTTAAAATACATAGAGTCAAATTACTTATTTGTCTCACTGACATATAGAGAAGACATCACAGAAATATTGAATAGTTCGAATTAAACCCTGGTTTCATTCTGTTGTCCTCAAAGGACTGGCGTCATAAATTAATTTGCCCAAATTTTACCTCTCAAAGCAGCTGATTTATTTGCGTGTGGGATGATCTTAGGCCATCATGAAATGAGATCTACATAAAAGAGCACCAGTTTCAGTAAGACCAACAGGAACTGCAGCCTAAACTCTAGGGCTACAACCTTCTTCCAGAATGGAGCTGCCGTTTCCACAGCAGATGCGCTCCCACCCTGTGCTGAGGTGGATCTTTTGTGGTAACTTGCATGCCAAGCGTGTGTGAGTTTGATGCAAGTGACAAACTATTAAGGAGCATTAAGATGAAAGTTCTGTCTAGTTGGTGTGAAAATCAGTCTGCTCAAGGACAGAGTGTGTGCAGGTATGGCTAGAGCTGGTAGAGACATGATGTTTGCCCTGTAAAGTTCAGGAGCTCACATGTCTGCTGGTGATGAATTTATGGGGAGAACCAAAGCCAGACCGATTCTCTTCCATTTTACTTACATCTAAATTGCTCTCCAGCTGGGCTAAGGATGCAGCATAACCTCATTAAATCTATGAAGATTTATTTTTGTCTCAGGAATAACATTTTACTATGGAGCTATTTAGTGAATTGTGACCTAACATGTTTTAACAAATCTTTTGTCTTTATTACATCAATTCCCTTGACAATAATTTCAAAATCTGACTATTAAAACAGTACTATTTTCACAACTCTTTGATGATGAGACTTAGAACTGAGCACTTCATCTTTGCTTTTGAATTAGAATTGTGAAGGTGTAAATTACAGATCTGGCTTTTATATGCGTTTATTGATCAGACTGTTTTTTAGCAGCAGTTCTGATAGCTTAGCAGACTAGATTACCTTTCAGTTTTCTTAATTGGGCCACTGAGGTACAGTTAATTTTCAATTTATATTGAGATTAAGACAAGATGATGTAATACCTTGAGTAACACCAACACTAAAACACCATGATGTACATCATGATTCTAAATACATAACTTACTTGTTGAAGTAGATAGAGATGAATTTAGCTTTATTTACTTTGTATTTTAGGATAATTCTGCCTAATAGTTCCTGTGTGTTCGCTAACTTCCACTGAGACACTAGCTACAGCAAGCACGTACGATTTGTCCGAGTGTAACTGGAAAATTCATTCAACATACCAGTCTAAAGCAACTTAACAGCCTAATGAAATGTGCTCATCTGTTTGTGTGTTTAATGACAGGTCAAAGTCATGGTGCGCATTTCTTCCACGCTTGCCAGAGACACATCTGAGTCCAGCTCTTTCTTAAAAGTTGACCCCCGTAAGAAGCAAATCACACTATATGACCCATTGGCCTGCGGAGGTCAGAATGCTTTCCAGAAAAGAGGAAACCAAGTTCCACCCAAGATGTTTGCTTTTGATGCAGTTTTCCCCCAAGATGCATCACAGGTAGGCAATGTATGATCAGGATCGTTATTGAAACAGTAGTATGCACCACAGCCAAATTAATTTCCTGCAACAGTAGTACTTTCAGGGCTGAATTTGGTCTGCTATCATCATCAATAATGAAATCAATTTATTAATTTTTAACTGAATAATTGTGTGTTTCATTTGTTCTTTACTGTAAATAATTGCTCCTAAAATTATACATGCAATAAATGTGCTAAATGGTGCCTAGTAGGAAAATCCTCAATATCAACAAATATATTATAAAATCTTACTATTTAGTGTATACACAGATCTGATCAGAACTGCAGTTCTCTAATGCAGTCCTCTATTCAATGAGTGGTCAAAAGCTATTTTTACAGTGTTGTATTTTGCTGTTTACAATAAGAAGCTGGAGATTTTAATCTACAAATCTTTATTCATGTGTATATGTGCAGATTTCTTTTTTTTTTTTTTTTAATTAGACTTCTTTGGTTTGATGAACTATGTTGCCCAAATGTCATGAGGGCAGCTGAAAAGTAAAGTGGCATTGCAAAATATAATTAGAAAACCATCCTGTAAGGCTGTTTCTCTACTCATAAACTAAACAGAGCTAGGACACAGGACCAGCTAAAGTCATATCATTGTATCATTAGGTCAGTCCCTCACCTAGTTCTGGTCCCAGCAGCTAGAATCTCCCAGACTAATGCCTGGATAAAGTTCAAGGGGCTGGCCTGTGAACAGTCCCTTTCTTGGTCCTTTTTTTATTTTCTGTTGCAGAGATAGTCTAGAAATAGCAATGAACTAGCTGAATTTTTATGATTTATTATCAAATGTGAAGTGCTTCTCATCAAGGCCTGAACTGATTTAGTTTCATCCACTACTGATAGGCAGTTGCTGCAGAAGCACTATAAACCATTCAGCCTTCCTGAACCTTAAATCTAAGAATGCACAGGGTAAATTTCAGTGTTGTACTTCTTAAAATACTGCTGGTCTTCAGAATGGAGCCTGCTGCTGCAAAAAGCTGAGAAGACTCATAATAATGTAGAGTCACCTAGCTAGTACCAAAGAGGCTGTTTGTACCCCTGATATTCTTTACCCACATGTTAGTGAAATTGAACTCAATCCATAATTGGGCAAATAATGGAGCCTGTAAAAATTCCTCAGTATTGGATTGAATTTTAATCAAAACTGTATTTCAAAATCCCTTAAATAGGCAGTTCTAATAAACCAACTTCATCCCTTTACAGTACGTGCATTTCTTTTTAACCCCACAGAGTATGTTGATGCTTCAGCAAATGAAAATTACTTGACACAGAACAAAAGTCCTACTTCATATGCTTACACAAGTAATGTGATTCTCATCACAGCACAGGTCACATGAATGAGACAAGCAGGATTAGACTTTTTGATACTTCAGCATACTATCTGGAGCACAGATGGCATCACTACAATTTTCCAGTGAAAATACTGATTTTCCGTATTATTGTTAATGCCTTTACTTTCTTTCTTTCTTCTCCCCCCTTTTTTTTTTTCCCTTTTCTTTCTTTTCTCTCTTCTATTTTCTTTTTTAAATATTGGTGACAGGCTGAAGTATGTGCTGGGACTGTGGCTGAGGTGATCCAGTCTGTGGTCAATGGGGCAGATGGCTGCGTATTCTGCTTTGGTCATGCCAAGCTTGGTTGGTATTGTTAAATTTCCCTACTTAAGCAGCAAAATGAATATTTTAAGATAAGATTGTAAATATATTAAAGAAAAAAACCTTTCATTTGTCTATGTATGTTAACTGTATTTGAAAGTAGAACAACTGTGCATGATCTTGTAGTACACCTTCACCCTTCGTTTACATATCTATTCACTTTGCATATTGTGTAAATGTTGGACAGCATGGTCTTTGAAACAGAAGTTATCTTTGAATTGTTGCTTCATTCCATTCCCTGTGTACTATAGCAATTTTTAGCATTGTGTTCGGTTGTTAATGAACGATCCAAGTGATCTACAGTTTTACAATTGTGCTTGGTATCTGAGATGGTTTGCCGAAATACCACTTTTATCAAGCTTGTAAAGGCTGTGAGTTTCAGTTAAATATTTGATGTTTGTGATGACACTATTGAAGTCCTGTGACTGGGCACTTAAATAGTTTTATTTACATTCTGTTCCCTGATTAGACAATTCACTCATTACTAACCTCTTCCTATAGTTTCTTCAACAAGTTTTGTTCTAATGGTTAAATGAACGTTATGAGTGGGTCAAAACTCACACTGCAAACACTTCAGTAGCATTTCAGATATTCATGGAAGGACAATAAAAAGGAGAATTGTCATCATTAGTGCACTATTCCTTTGACATAATTGGATTTCTAGAGTAATCATATGTTTTGCTCATGCTTATCTAATAGTATTTTGAAAGTACTGTCTCTTGAATTAAGAGGGTTTTATTGTACATGTGCAATGATCTCCATTCTTTATTGTCTCAAAGAAACACAGATATACACATATAACTTAAAAAAATAATTCAGTTTTGCAGGTGGTAAAGAAGATCAAGCTGTATCAGGCTGTGGTTATCCCAAATTATAGGCAACAAAACCTGGAGACTACTGAAAGTTGTAATGCCACCAGCTGTGGTACAGTGAATGGGGCAGGTCCATCTACACCATAAGGCCCCTCTGAACCAGGCAGGAGTAACAATAGGATGAGTTCTTAGAAATTTAACCCCTCGTGACTTGACAAACACAAGATGGCAAATGCAATGGCAAAGGAAACCACCAGTTAACAGTGTTTCACAAGTGCTACGTGTCCTTTAGAGAGGTATCCTAGCTAGGGCTTTGCTGGAGCACAAGTTGAGTCTCTGCACCTCCACCATTCCACAAACTATTGACAGACCAGACCTTGACACAGACACATGCATTCCACATAGATTTAACTTAACATAAGAAATGAAACAAGGTTAAGAAACCAGGAGTACTTGCCTGAAAGGATGTATAGCTTTATCATTTGGCTTATAAATTTAGGAGCTTTAGAAAACTTATCTAAAACCATTAGGTGTAGTGACACCTAAAGGAGTGTAAGATCGCACTCTGTGTCTGTTTTTAATCAGCAAACTTTTGCAACAAAGACAAGCCAGAGCTATAATTGCAGAGTCAAATAATACCAAAAAAAGGGGATGGTTTTGACCCGGATGAAGTATTTATTCTTGTGGACCTGCTTCTGCATGAAATGATCATGTATACCTGTTGTAGGTTGGTGTTTTTTTGTTTGTTTTTTTGGTTGGTTGGTTGGTTGGTTTTGTTTTTTAAATTTTCTGAATAAAGTTTAATCTGGATGATTCTGGGACTAGGTTTATGTAAATACCAACCCCAGCATATCAAATGTAAAATGGTGCTTTGAAGTAAAATGGTATTCTAAGAATACTACACTTATGGTATCTAAAGTAGGAACTTTGAAAGATCATGGTACTCCTGCTCTGTTCAATTCCCTCCACAATTTACCCACACTGGAGGCTGCAGTGTTGAGTGGTAGGGGCCTGCAGCACCCTGCCTGGGGAATGGGAGATGTCAGGGGAATGCATGAAGTAATGATTTTTAAAAGCAGCTCAAGATTTCATCTGCATTCCCCATGTACTATTTGTCTGCCTGCCTATCTTTTTCCTTTTCTGACTGTCCTTGCTGTAGTGAAGTTGTTTTCATGAGATTGTGCGGGATTATCTTTCTTGGCAGAAGGCTGTGAAGGTCCTGACAATGTTGTTATATTTTCTTCATCCACCCATTCCTGACAGGGAAGTCATACACTATGATTGGGAAGGATGATTCCATGCAAAACCTTGGCATAATTCCTTGTGCCATCTCATGGCTCTTCAAGTTGATTAATGAACGGAAAGAGAAGACAGGAGCCCGCTTCTCGGTCCGAATTTCTGCAGTGGAAGTGTGGGGGAAAGAAGAAAATCTGCGAGACCTGTTATCGGAAGTGGCTACAGGCAGCCTGCAGGATGGCCAGTCCCCAGGTGTCTACCTTTGTGAAGACCCCATTTGTGGCATGCAGGTGAATCTGAAGTTCATTTTACACTGAAACAATGAACATAACTTTTTTTTTTTTTTTTTTTTTTTAGCTTTTGAGATGGTTCAAATTCAAGAACCTACCCAGACCATAAAGTTTATAGAGTTGAAAGTGTTTACTTTAAATCATGCAAGAACTTTATGACCTGCAGCTGCAGGGCCATCTGCTCTCCTGGCCTAAATATTTGTACCTCTGGTATAACTGATATTTAGCAGGGGCTTGTGTTTGCAATAAAATGTGAAAACATTCAGTGCAAACAAAATTCACCTAATTCTTAAAAAAAAAAAATAAAAAAAGTGTGATCTCTCTTTTGTAAAACAGCAAGCTAAAATATTTACAGTACTGCACAAATAGCTGTAGGCTGTTAATATGGCTGTTTATTTCTTTATAAACTACATTATTTATAGCATTTGCATTAGCAATGTTGCAGGAAGCATTAATCGCTACTTATTAATTGCTGTCAGGAAGTAAATTCCTGAGCAGGGCAAGTCAAGAATAACTTCTCTCAGCTTTGGAGTTTTAGCAGGAATGAGTAACTGGCTCATGTATTTTCTGGATAATCATGAGAAGTTCTCAGCAGCCCTATTTTTTTCCCCCTCTTGGTCTGAGGGGAAAAATGGCCTATTCTTTCATTTTGCTGTCTGTGAGGGAGTAAGTATACTTTTTGTATCAGTAGATGAGAAGGGAGCAAATAAGCATGATGGAGCTTGAATACATTCTTTCAACCTGAAAGGCAAAGGTTGCTTCCATCAAGAACCTGCAGAGCCCTGCCTATCCAAAGATGGGGAATGGAGGGAGAAAGGAACAGACCTACAGGGTCATCTACACTATATCCAGCTCCAAGCGTCTAGAGATCATGATTCACATCTACACAAGTCATGAACTATGAGATTTTAAACAGCAAGTGATAAATTTTGTGTCTTATCTCTTTGTGGTTTAAGCCTTCTAGGCATACTTAGGTCATATTTTTCATTCTTTTCCATCCTATTTAAGGACTACAGACTTGTGTCTTGATTTTAAATAAAAATTAGGGTTCTCATTATCATTTAACTCCCGACTTCAGTGTTTTATGAAATATTTACAGTATCTCAAGAGATCTCATCCTCTGGTATCCAGTAATGGGTGCAGTCTAGTAAATTTAAGAGATTTGAGTCTTCACAGTTCCTGTTGGGGTGATAGATGGGTCAGTTAAAGTCTGAATTAGCAGAAATATGTTACATGTGTTACATTAATTCTTTACTAAGGTATTTAAGCACAATAGCAATAATAATAAATACCCCATTACTGTGACTTATTTTCATATAGCTACAGACAGAACAGCTATATACAAAATGAATTATTTTAGATCAGGGAAGAAGAGGTATCTTCAAGAGACATTTATGTAACTCTGCAGTGTAAAATACTGAATTAAATTGCAAGGAAAAATGCCTTTTTATGTGTGCTTAAAAGACACAGTGACATTCTGGAGTCATGTGTCCTACACCTGAATTCTCAAAATCCTCAGGTGAAGGGAGGATATTATGTTATAGCCATAGAGATATGCATAATCAGCAGAGTGTATAGCAAATGAATGATCACCATATGTCATACTGTCTGTCACTGGACCTTTCCAGTATGCACATTTTCTTGTTGCTTACATTAGTGAGATCAGCCCACAGACTGGCGTGCCTTCTGCTTGCCTTGCTAACTCCTTCCTGCCCCTCTTCCTCTTCTTGAGAGAGCTTAGCCTTCAGCTGTGTCACCCATCCCACACACAGACTCAGCTTTACCCCTTCTCAGTCTGATTAATGGCTGCAAAGACAGAAGTACTGTCTTTAGAGAACTTTACTTCTAGCTATTTTATATAGCAGGGGAGCAAACCCCAAGAAAGGGAATTGCTTTTTTTATGCCAGACAAAACAAGTTTATTCTATGGGCTGTGAGCCAGTTCTGTGTACTGCCAAAACTGATGCCATCAGATTGTGCAGTCACGTGTCCCTTCCACAGACAAACTAATCTTAGGTGACATGAAACATGCATGCATTCCTAACGTTATGGGAGGGTTAATAATATCTGCCCTCCTAAGCTGTCTGTCACTTTGCGGGGTTAAGAGCAGGCTGGTGACTGGGACTGAGGTCCAACAATTGTGAATGTATGTACATTACCTGCCCTGTTTCATTTAATGGACTACCCTCGTTTTTGAGGAGGTGCTTAAGTTTTAGGTATGAAGGGGCAAGGAAAAGGCTTCTCTTCTGTGCTGCTCCCTGTATGCCATGGGAGTGAACACAAGCTTCAGTTCTGTTATTTCCCAGATTCATCTTGGACAATTTTTCTGTGGACTGCTCCCTTACAACACTTTCTGAGGGGTAATGGGTATCCCTGCCACTGCCACTCTCCACCAGCTGTTGAGTTGCGAACTGACGTGTCTTCCACAATTTTTTTTTACCACTTCTGGCTGTCGGGGCTCCTGGAGGGCATGTTATTGCCTCTGCCAGTGTCAGGAGGGTCTCATTCCTTTGGCACCTCCTCCTTTTTGGTCCTGGCAGAGGGCGGTGTATCCACAGTATGTGTTGACTGGTGGGAGTTGTCTGGTGGTGTTGGCTTGTGTGGGAGTTTCTAAATCATTTCTCCCATGTGTTAACTGCAGCTTCAGAATCAGAGTGAACTCCGTGCCCCTACGGCAGAGAAGGCTGCCTTCTTCCTCGATGCTGCCATCGCCTCACGCCGCAGCAGCCAGCGGGACTGCGATGAGGAGGATCACCGCAACTCCCACATGCTCTTCACTCTGCACATCTACCAGTACCGCATGGAGAAGAGCGGCAAAGGCGGAAGTAAGCTATCCTCTTTCTCCTTTCTCTCTCCTCTAAGCCTGTCTGGCAACTGGCTTTACATGGGCCTTTAAACAATACTCTTTAGTGGTGAAAATTAGGAGAGTTCTCCATTCAGCATGAGTTGGGGCCATTCATACCAACAGATCATCCGTGTGCCTGGTGAAGACCCACCAAAGGCTATTAGTGGCCATTGGGGATTATTACCATCACTTGTCAGTTTAGTTGCTGTTGTGAACATACTGACAGTTCTCAGCAGTGTGTGGGCCTCTGTATCTAAAAAAAGGTGCTTTTCCTATTGTCTTTTATTATTATCTTTACAGATAGTGTTGAGGTAATGGATTAAAATATTGTGGTGACAGGAATTCCTTGCCACCCTTGTGTTAACTGTTTCTCTTCAGTACCTAAATAGGGCAGTGTACATGGAAGCTCATGTTGGCAGTGCAGAAACTGTAGCTTATCTTGGAGATCCATGTTATTTTAGTTGCTGGCCCAACTGTGTGTGCACAAAGGACTCTCTTGGTTCTGTGTAAAGGCTCTGGACTTTTCAGATAGGCTTTCTTCCTCGCTTTCCTATAGACTCTGTCTCTGGTTTGTGTCTTTTTTTGCATCTCCCACTTGTAAATGAGGAAAAGATGCTTCCATATCTACTTATATTGCTATATATATTGCTATAATTTTCAAAGCTTTCATTTGGCTCACATAATTAATATTATTTTATTGTATTTGTCTTCTGTTTCAAGACTCCCAAATTGTTTATGACTGCAGATATAGAGAAAGGAGTTTTTTTAGTAAGTTCCAATGATATAAGATTTGTATAGTATAAGAGGCACCCCACTGAAAATGAAAATTCTCATGTTAAAATTCTTTTTGCAAATAATCTTTTTTTACAGGGAAAAATGTTTGTTTGAAAGACACGAGAGACATCTGCTTCTTTAAATTTGTGGGCTTAAGCAATTGTGCAGAAACAGCATGTTTCAGCTCCTGGCTCTCTATAGGTTATCTGTAATAAGGAATAGATTGCAAGATATGATGTGTAGTGGGGGGTCACCAATGCAGTATTAATGACTAATGTCTGAATGAAGAAAATTTACATTGACTGTACTTATAACACAGAAAACCAGAAAGTTGCTCTAAATGGAAATGCAGCTTGCATGTGTTTAAGTAATAACCCCTGTGGAATTAGCAGGCAGAAATCTCAATTAACTAAAGGTTTATTAATTAACCACCCTGCGGTGGAAACAAAGACTGTGAATACTCAAACAGACTGGTTTATAGAAATAAAATGACTGATTTTGAAGGAATAATTATTGCAATTATTTAATGCTTCATGTTTTTTACTGCATGCAAGTATAGGTACACACAGCCCTTTTCTACTATTTTCTTATGCCATTAATAAAAGGGAAAATGTTATTTTCCTGTGGTTATAATTTCAAAAAAGAAGATGTTGCTGTTGGGTTAGAATATGACATGCTTTGCCCAGTGCCTCTAGTTATATCTTCGTCTCGTGGCTGTACCACCTCCTGTCTTCAAGTTCCCATATCTGAGTGGCCTTACAAGCTAGGCAGGGTCAGATCTCTCTGATAATTGAATGAGGGGGGAATTCCAGCTGCTCAGAAAGGGCGCCTACTGGTTATCACTGTCTCCTGCTGTAATGAAGGACTTCTCAGGAAAAAAAAAAAAAAGAAGAAGATAGTAGAGATATATAGATTCCAGTAACAGGATTAAAAAAGAATAGGAAGAAGGGGGGAGGGGGAGAGAAAGAAAAAGAAACTCAGCTTCTAAAGGATAAGAGATTAAAGGGCTGGCTAACATATGATTGTGGTAAAAAATGACTGTTAGAATAAGGCATTGGTACTGTACTTACCTCCTTGTTAGATTCATTACCAGGAATGTCATGAAGCAGGCCTAGCACCACTGAAATAAATGACATTGTGGCAGAACTAGCACAGTCATTTTTCAGCTGTCAGCTCTGCAAAGTCTCAGTGGCCATAGACAAAAACAAGTATTATGATGTTTCACTTCTTTTCTCTATAGTTGCCATGCACATTAGTGGAGAACATTCCTAACAAAAAATTTCATTTTCAGATCAAGCAAGTGAATCTGCAATCTTAAAAATGTTGTTTCAACATGTAAATTAAGTTAAAAGGCAAAATCTAGTCATTTATCTTATTCTGCATTTCCTCAACCTGTGTAATAGGAATATACGTGGAAACCATATGACTGAGCTTTTGAAAGGTAGTGATTTCTTTCATTTTCTTTTGTTTCCCTGACATCTGGTAATCTTAGCAACAGAAATATTCACTATATATTATCCAGTAACGTCACCTGCAGTCATTTTCAGTAGCAACTAAACACATTTCTTTGGGTTTTTTTTTCAAATAAATGATTGGGAGAGACTCAAAAAAGGTAATTTCAGACTTCTGAACATAGCAGTCTTAGAGGATTCAGGGACTCTTGAGTTTAAGATCTTTAAGGACTTTTAGAGGGGAGACAAAAGTCCTCCATGAGCAGTTCAGAGGTGCAGATGTCTGTCTGGTTCCCCAAGGAAGCCTAACTTTCTGTGGTGAGTGCAGAAGCCTGTAGTGTGTGAATACTGCTTCCTTGTGAGAGGAACACATAGAAGTCCAGTGTTGCCAAACACCTGATGTAGCTGAAGAACTAACATGACTTAAATGCAGCAGAAGTCACTGTATTTGAACAATTTTTGACAGAGATACAGGATACACTTTTGGAATGTTATTCTCAAATACCATAGTATAGATCAATTTCACAGAAAGAGTCTTCTGTCTTCTTTTGCCTTCTCTCTACTTTTTTCTTTCTTTTTTTTTCCCTCTGCTTGCTCTATTTTCATATCTTCCCCTTTTTATTCATTTTTTGGTTTTATTTTAAAATAAAAATCTACTTGTAGTTTTATTGTTATTTGCTTTAACTAGTCATTAACTACAACTGAATCAGTAGAATTATATATAACACATTCTACAGAAACCCTTTATTTTTTATAGAAAATTTTGTGTGAGATACCAGGTAATAGGACTAAGCAGTGAGTTGTCTGTGTTGGCTTGCAGTACTTGCAAAATAAAGTCTCTTTCCTTATTTTTTCAGTGTAGGTTAACATGTTTAAGTTGCAGCTAACAGTTATATATATCTTTAGCAGCTGTATGTTTTCTATATTTATATACATTTTCATAGCAGATTTTCTTTCTGAATCTGAAAAATTATATGATTGTACGCCACCTTTTTGTCAATATGCAGAAGTTTAACAAATGTCTTCCTCACTTTTCTATGTAGACTTATTTCTTTCTACCTCTTAAAGCACCAATGTGCCTGTATGCCATGGCATGGTATCACAGCTACTGAATGCAGGGCCATTGAAAAAGCATGCTTATGATTGATAAAACATTTCCAAAGCAATTAAATACAGCTGTAAAATTCTTTTCTAATGTTCCCATCATGTAGTTGCTCCCATTGCTTTCTTTGCTTGTGATAGATGTCTCTGCTTGGTGCTAATACTTCTATTTTCTAAATGTGTAACTTGAGATGCTCTGTAAAAAAAATTCACAGATGCCTGTGAATTTATTTGCATAGAGATGAACTCAGATGTGGAAGTATTTCCACTGCTCTTTAAGGTAGGTTTGTGTCCTCAAATATTGCTCTTGTGTTTTGAGTTAGGATCCTAGAAATAAAACTGCCTTTTCCTACAGACTGTTTCTAAACTAAGTCCTCAGAATAGAGAGTAGTGGTCAAAGATTGGATGCAAAAAACTGAGCTAGGAAATTGTCTTGAGGTAGTATAGAGTTAGAAGCACTTCTGTAAAGTCTACATAATCCTCATCCTGTGTTCATAAGGAACTGTAGGCTTTTAGAGGGAGCAAATGTCTATTAATCTTGATGTTTCAATGGTAGCATCTTCTCATTCTAACAATTATGAATTGATGCAGAGTAAACAAGAGAAAAAACTGTAAAGAACTGTTGCCAGTTTGACAGAAGCTGTTTTCAGAACAGAGGATCTACTTCACAATCCATCACCCGTGGCATGGGAAACCTTTCTTATCTGAAATGATAATGTAAAAGTATGCAGACTTGCAGCAAAGCTGAAAATCCTGCAGACGCCACCGGTTCTTCTTAAGATACAGCATTCAGGATGGGAAAAATAAGAGAAGGATCCTTGCTCACTAAGCAGCAATTCACAGCCTGTAGTTTTCCAGACAGAGGAACAGTAGTGACAGAGGCAGAAACAGAGCCAACTCAGGTACAGGCCATTAGAGCTGTATTTAAAAAAATTAAGTCATGTTGGTGACTCACACAAGAATTAACAATTTTTAAACAAGTCTGGAGTAGACAGCAATGTACAGCAGTAAAGACTGGCAATGAGTTAACAGGACTCATACAGTTTGTGTCTACTAACATGAGTTAGAGAAGGTTTCTGTGTTGTTTCTTCTCCACAAGTTGTGGTGAGCCTTCTTGCTTTCATGGGAAGCTGCTCTAGGAGGCTGACACTAACTGTTTGCTTTCTCTGTTTATGGCAGTGTCTGGAGGTCGCAGCCGCTTGCACCTTATTGACCTGGGCAGCTGTGTGAAAGTACTCAGCAAAAACCGTGAGGGAAGCTCTGGCCTCTGTCTCTCATTGCCAGCGCTGGGCAATGTCATCCTCGCCCTTGTCAATGGAAGCAAACACATCCCATACAAGTAAGTGGTATTCTGGATTGCACCCAAATGAGAGGATGCTTGAAAGCAATTTGCCTGTCTGGGCCTGAGGCAGATTTGGGGAAGGAGGGAAAGAGACTGCTGGGGTCAATGTAGCCCTCTTAAGCTACCTGATCTAACCTTACATCTGGTAGCTGCACTGTATTTGACAAACAGGTTTCAAAGAAAGCAATAAGACCCAGGTGCCTGAAAGATCCTAAGGCTTGAAGTTCAGCATATTAGAGTTTTGTTTTCTGGGACTGTTCAAAGAATTTTTCAATGTTTCAAAGCATGTGACAGTGCTTAATATTTGTTCCAAGGAGAGAAACATTGGTGCCATAATGCAGCATTATAGAGAAAATTATTTTGCTTTCCATTGTGTGGAATTCACTTTCTCGAAAATATATTTCACAATGAGTTTGCATGTTTGTCATGAGATTCTTTCTGTGATCCAAGGTTACTTTACTTTTTTTTTTTAAAAATATGGTTTGAATCTCAGTGTCAGCCTTTCACATGCAAAAAAAGAAGTAGACCCTATTTGTCACACTAGACAAGTGGCCTTTGCTACTGCAGGTAGCTTCTGGGAAATGAGCGGAATTGCTCACCTAGTAGGTATGCTTTGTGCTCATTTCTCTTCATCATTGTCTCGCCCCATTTGTCATGTGTGCAGATCTGAGTGGAAACTTGGACTCATTACCCAACCCAGACACTCACACTGCCTTCCTTTTCAGAATTTCTGATTCTGCGAACAGTATTGCTTTTCTCTAACCTAGAGCCTAAGGAATAGCAACTAGCATCGTGGGAATGGCTTACAGTAGCAACTTATAATCAAACTGCCAATGAATGTCGCCATTCATGAAGGACAAGCTTATGACATCAGGAGTTAGGAACAACAGGATGACATGGAAAACACACCAAGTCATTTACAGATCAATATTTCAGTCCATGAATTTTATCCTTTTTATCATTTGAAAGGCTGCAAACATGATTATTTTCTCATGTTCATTCAAGAACGCTTCTTTGATTTTGTCTTCATTTTGGAAAGTAAAAATTAATTGAAATAAGTTATTTTTTTTTCTCTTCTAACCTTTGTTTTCAAAAATTATTGAGAAATCTGGACTTAAAATGTGTTTTGTGGAAATACTCCCACTCCTGGAACTCAGTCAGACTGGAATTCAGTTAGGGGCCAACAAAATTTCTATGTATTCATTGAATCTTTTGTGAATCATGCACCTAGTCAGAGTGTGAAAATAGTTTGAATTTTGCACTTCACAAAGTGTAGCTCAAACTATATTTACCAAAATTCTGTCTTCCTTCTGTTTGGATTTTATGGACTGAAGGGAAAGTCAGCTGTAGGAATAGAAAAAAAATTACGTTAATGATGCTTCCAAGGCTAAAACTAAACATACAAGGAATAGTTATGAAATACAACAGTTGTCTTTCCTGGCAATGACTGACCAGCAGAAAAGCATTGCCAAACATTTCTTCTACATGCTGCATGTCCAATCCCTTACACAGCCAGAGGTGCCAGCATAGTTTCTCATCAATGTCTGTACTGCAACAATCTCCTCTTGAATTCACGCTTTTAAGAACAGGTATTATAGAGAAGTGTTTGGTCATCTGTAAATCAGAGGCAATGTCCTGTTTCTGAGGAGGACTTTTAAAATGCGATCTGAAAAAAAATTATTGACCTATTTTGGAGCAAATTTTGTCTTCTTCTAGTTGAGTAGAATCCAGAAAGCATTTTTTCCCATATGTGATGTATTCAAGAGCAATGGAAATAGGAGATTTGGTGGCTGGATGAGCACAAACACTATTTGCTCAGTGATCTGGCAGTACAGGTGTGTGCTGCTCCTTGGTGGAGATGAGAGAAGGGGGGATGTAGGGGGATATGTGCTGCATTGTAGAAGAGTCTGAGTATCCCACATACAGATGCGATATGTGTTCAGTGGCATCTCTTGTTTAGAGCAAAGACTAGCATATCTAGCTGAGATAATTTCCACTTCTATATGGGTGTTTTCTTCCATTGCTAAGGATAAAATTAAATTTTTGTTCACTGCCTTTTTTGAGTGGGACCAAATAAAAACAATGGAAGTGTTTTCTTGTGTGACAGCTCTGCACAATGTGTGTGGTCTCAACAAATTTCCATAGACCAGCAGACAAAATGGAGCATCTTTTTTTTATCTCAGCTAATTAACAGACACTAAGTATTTTATGTCAGCCTGTCAGTAGGCACTGCATAGCTTCCTAGGAGCCCAGACACTCACAACTCAGAGGTTTTCTCTTACTGCAGAAATTTGGATCTCTAAACGCTGAGAGGCTGCAGACTCTTAAACTCCCTTCAGTGCTGTATCCAGCTTTATCTCCACAGGTAGTAGTTGTAGGGAAAAGCTTGTTCAGATTCATAGCTGGTATAAGCAGATGCTACTGCATTGCCTTTAGTGGTCTCTGTGTTTGTGCCAGGGCTGAATTTGCCTCTCTGCCTGCAGTCTCTATGAAAAACACATGCTGTTGTTCAGCACATGTTGCTTTTCTTTTATTGTTACCCATAAGGCTAAGCCTTGAAAGCCCTTAGGTTGGATTCTTTCTCCCTTAGGAACACCCTCCCATACACCCCATTTTTAGGAATACTGGCACAGATTGAAGCTAGCTTTAGCAGGAAGTTGTCTACTGAAGTTGTAAGAAAGTAATGTAGAAATTCTCAGACATCAAATGATATGGTTTGGTATGGTTTGGGATCTTGTCCTGCAACCAAGTTAATTTCCACATGGGTCTAAAGAATGGTCAAGAATCCCTATAATGGGAAAATACTTGCAACTAATGAGTGACCAGGTCATGATTTTTGGGAGTTTGTATCTTCCATATATGTACTTATAACCTCTAATATCTCAGTGATTTATCTTTTTGCCACTATTATGTCCAGACCTATTCTGAACCTTAGTAAGCACATCATTCTGTCATGGTATGAACCAGTGAGTTCTTCTAGCTCAGCAGGTTATATAAAAATGGATTTTTTAATTTGACTTAAATACATTGTCATTTTATATCATCAGGTTTTTTTTCTCTTCAGTTATGAACAAATTCTTCAGAAGACTGGGCAAGAATTGTTTTCTCCATAAAATTTTTCTTCATAAAAATTGGAAAGGGGTACTTGCAAACACAAGAAAGAGCAAGAGAGAAACCTCCTGCCCTGACCAAATGTGACAGGGCTTGGAGCTGCTGCAGAAGGGTTTTGCTGAGCTGTGGTGATTGTTAGTGCCATTTTATGTTTTTAAGAGAATTTCAGTTTTACATTAGTGCTGCATTATCTGCCTCTGAGTTCCAAGATGAATGTCTTTTAAACCCTCAAATGAACATCCATTTGCACAGGCTCCAGATACTGGTTTATATAGCTCACTATTCAAAAATTACTTGAGTTGCTAGGCAACACGGGTGGTGATAATTCATGGTAATACTGTTTTGGAAATAGTCATTTTTATACATTTTAATGACTATGAGGACGTAAGAAAACTGTATAGGAAAGTGCAAGGCTGTATGAATTTCTCTTTCAGAAATTGTTGCTTGTTTTATTTAATAGGTTTCTCTCTTACTGTGCTTTTCCAATGTGCTAGTGTTTCTGGAGGCATCCTATATTTTGGACTACATGCTTATCCAAGGAGGAAGTCTTGTCTGTAAAATAAATGGGTGTGAGTTAAAAGCATGAATTTTATTCTTGGCACTTCTGCTTCTCTGTCATATGGTTGTGGTTCCTCCCAGATCTTACATGCTGCTATTGCTTTATTCAATTCTTTCTGCAGAAAATAAAATGATAATAAGTGACTGGTGGAAGTTTGTGCAAGAGGCATCATGGCAGAGCCACCATGTTTTAAGATCTAATCTGGTACTTAAACCAGCTGGGTTCAAGTACGGATTCTTTCTTTCTGCATGACCTTCCGAAAAGAAATTATTTATATATTTCTTTATTTTTTCCCGTTTATAAAACTGAACTAGAAAACATTCAACTAGGACTTTGTAAAGGACATTCAGAATTGGCCAAAAGCATTATGTACTTTTTAACTGTTGCTAGGACTCTGTTACCTTGTATTTTCCTGGTTTTAGAGTTAATGAATCACATAAATGGCCCTAATGGAATGTAAAATCTGCATTTTTTTTGGTCAAGGATAGAATATCATTGCTTTTAAGTAAAGAGAAAAGGAAAAATGTTAGGTTACAGTATTGTGGTATACTAACCTAAAGAATGAACTATATATTAGATATTTTCTGTATAACAGATATTGTCTTTAAATTTTTAGTTAATTATTGGAATAAAAATGCAAGTGAGGCTTGGATGAATCTAGTAGTAGAGATTCTTAGTTAAATGAGTGTATCTATCTGCAGTTGTTTCATCTTTGTAAAAAACTATGTGTGAAGAGAACAGGGATGTCAGGCATATTTTGTTTACGTGTTGTGCCTTTGCATTTTCAGCATGAGTTATATTTTTTCTCTCAGAAGAAATGTTAGTGAAAACTTTTCAGGAACAGATAAGGAAAGCTAAAAACCAGTTCACAATACAGTTCTTGTACCATAACTAGTACTAGTACTGGAGATTTTATCCTTATTTATGAGCTTTTACTAAATCCTAGTTTTGTTGAATTCATACAACCAAGTCTGCTTACTAGGCCTAAGAATTTAATGACACGTTTGAACTATACAGTGAATGAACAATCTATTTAATGGTTACTTCATCAGCACCTAAACCTAAAATAATTTTTTTTGGATTTTCATAGAGAAATTTAAATCACTTTTACTTTCCACTGCTTCACCTATGACTTCTATTCCTTTCTTTTGCTCCTCTGCAGTGGGAATGCGGTGCAAAGACCTCAAAAAGCTTAAGAAAAAGATCTGGTGTACCCTTGGGAATCTCCAATCTTTCTGTGTTAATTTAGTATTGAATATACTAGAAGTGAGTAAATAACTGTTTTACTGTTTTACTTGTGGAAATGTAAGAGCAAAAGAAGGACAAGAGAGACAGCTGGGAGAGAAAAACAGGGTTGGGAAATTGCCCAAAATGAATGCGATAGCTCTGAGAGACACTGAAGTCATGTGTAGAGGAGACAACAATTCACAGAGAACTGAGAATCAAATGACGAAGAAGAAATGAGCTTATATAAAGAGATGAATAAGCCTCAGAAATACCCCTCAACGATCCATTTGTAGGAGAGCGGTCAATAGATATTTTGTTGAATGTGAAATAGTTCCTAATTAGCTATGAAAACCACAAGCTGCTCAGGAACAAAAAAAATTTCCATGATGCTGGCAGCCAGGTCATATGGAGGAGAGCCTCCATATGAGGTAACAGACACTGAAGCCATTGGAGCAGTGCCATCTTGCACCAGCTGAGGACCTGGCCTTAGGTGCATGCACTTCGACACTGGGCAGAGGGCTTTGCCAACACGTAAGCGCAGTGCAGTTGCCTTCAAGAGCACTGAAGCACTGTCAGGGCAGATATAATGAGGACTTGCAGCATCTGGAAATTACTTTCAGCTTTGGGGTTTTTCTGTATCTGACAGTTTTACTAGGTTGAATTTCTGACAATTTCCTCCCTTATTCCAGGGAGCTACATAAAATAGATGGAATCAGGGATGCACAGTCTGTGAATATAGGACAACTTCTTCCATTTTATTAATCTAATCTGTAGTTTAGGAGTACGAGGATAGCGGATTTTCATGCCCCAGCAATCGCTGTTCTAGTGTTCATCAGTGATGCACTTTATTGTAGGATAGTTTATACAGCTGATAGTGCAGATTTGAGCTTTATCTGCACACATATTATGCTTTATGAACAAGTTAATGAGAGATAGTAGACAAAATCCTCAAGGAAAGCTTCAGTGGAGCTGTCATTCCCCAGCTTTGTTTTTTCAACTCAGTCCTGCCAGCCTGGCAATGTGATAATAATTGGAGCAGAAGCGTTTGTGTAGTGGGTGTAAGTATGTTGCATGCACTGAGCCTGAACACCTGTTACACGAGGTTTACAAAAGACCTCAGCTGACAGACTCCATCCTGCAGGAGCATTCAACTGGGAAGAGTCAGGCCTCACAAACTAGCTCTTCTAATGCTCTTTGAACCTCTCAACAAATTACTACTTTGTGGATACTGTAACAAGCAAATAATGATGGACTGCAAAATGAAATGAGAAGGGAAGTGCTTGTGGTTTATAGTCAGACTTAATAGCAATTAGTAATTGCATTTAAATAGCCATTCCTATGAGCAGCAGATAGCTGCATCATGGAAGGACACTACTTTGGACCCAGGCCAGCACAGACATGACTGGTAATGAACAAGCAATCCAATAGCGTGCAGTTATTCCTGAAATATAGCTTGAATGGAACCCAAATAGGCAACTGTGGTGATTTCATTTTTCACAAATTAAGCTGTACTTAATTCATTAAAATGCTGTTTTGAACCTTCAGTCAGGGTATCCAGCAGTTTATTGTCACCTGTTTCACCACTGGGTCAGGCTCAATTGAACATAAATACATTTTCTCTCATGAATATGGTGATAATTCATTTCATGTATAATTGAACAATTTTTAAATAGTCATATCCTTGGAATAACTAGCTCTTGTACAATGCAGCAAATTGTCAAAAAGCATGTCATAATTTTTATTAGACTTACTTCACATTTTTCATTATCTCCAGTTTTGTGAATAGTTGCATATGGATATGATCTGTGAAATTAACTTTCATTTCCCTACTGATCCTTCTTTCCTTGCACAAAACCAGTGTGACTCAGGGCAAAAGACATCCCACTGCAGTCGACCAAAGAAAATAGCTTTTCTTTGTATAGTGTGAGTATGTAGGCCCTTGTTTGGAGTTGGGCATCTCATTGCTAAGAAAAGGTTGCAGACTGCAGGGAATTTAAATGAGAAGGAAGAGGAATTATGAATGGTCTGACATGAAAGGGTTACTCACCTGTAAGAACACCACAACATAAATAAAACTTCATAGCTTGCAGGAAAAAGGAGACCTCTGAGAGAGTAGATGACAACTACTCTGTAGTACTTCAAGGATATGAATACACACAGGAGGAGAGAATTGTTTCTGGTGAGATAAAGTGACAGAATGATTTCTTTCCTTAAGTAATGAGATGGAGGAATATAAAATTTAAAACACACCGACAGGGATTCCTGTAATTCAGTGGAATAACTACCCAAGAGCTGAAGTGAACACTTCCTTGGTAGAATGATTTAAAAGCAAAATAAATGTGTAACTAACAAATATCAAGTAACAGCTATATAATAAACTGTTCAAGATGGATTAGGGACTAGGTTTATGCAATTTCAGTACAGAGTTCTGGGTCCAAACCTTTGACAATTTTCGATAGCTCTACTTCCATTTTGATAATTCATCTTCATCCTTGATTGTAAGTGTCTGCACATGGCTGGCAGATATACAAATAAACAATAAAACTATGTTCTAGTGTGTCTGCTAGAATCCTGTTTTTAGGAGCCTGAAAACAAACAGTTGTGTGGATTGTTACACTTGTATGACACCAAAGAAACTCAGAAAGTCTCAGCAGTGTTTTTCTCAAGACTCTACCCTAGCAGGGATATGGATTGTCCAGTCCATTCCTGTGACAGATGATTTAACTCTGTTAACTGCTTTTTTTCCTTCATCATTTAGTTACACATTTTTTTAGTATCTCTTTCTCTTTGAATTGCAAAATCAAGTTCTCCCAGTGTTTTATCCAAAACTCAGTGTAAATCAGTGGAAATCTTTTTATTGGGATTTGGCTTAAACCCACAGATTAGAAAACATGCTTATATCTAATTAGATGAGATAATCCTCAAATCCTTGCTAAGGGATATTTCATGCTCAGTATTTGATGATTAACAGCTTATTTGTTGAAAGCAGCAGTATGTGGTTATGTGTTACCTAATGATGAGTTTGTTTGGGATTGCAAGGGATATAATTGATGGAATTGGTGAATGGGAAAACTGCAAAAGTACAATCATCTATTGATTGGTTGTTGATGGGTCTGTGACCATGAATTTGGAGCTCAAGAAATTTGTACAGAAACTTTCTGCTTAAATGGAGATTTGTGACTACTGGAGTGGCATAAGCAGGACTATTTGATTTTCTTCTTCCATGTATATAAATAGTATTTGTGACCTCAATTTAAAAATAAACAAAACATTTGTTTACATTTTCTGGGCAAATAGTTGAACAGGTTTTCTTCAAACTCTTTCTTTTCTTGGACTCTATTTGACATCACTCCCTCAATGCAGTAATAGGCCCTAGAAGCTTTTAAGAGAATTGTGTGGTTTTAAGTGGAGTGTGTTTCAGCCAGTTTGCCTTACTGCTTCAAGAGTATTTGAATAACATTACAACTGCAAGATGTTTGGGGTTTTTTTCCCTGTACAAACTTTTATTGAAGTTCTTATTTTCATAGCATGTTTGAGAGCAAAGCAATGAAGATAATCCTCTTGTGCTCTTCAGATGCCAGATTCTGCTGGATGATCAAAGTTTTCTGGCTGGTGGTTGCCTCCAGGTCTACACACAATGAACAGATGTGAAGTGGATTTTTTAAAATATGCATTGACTTTTTAGAGTTAAGCAGGCTGGTTAGAACTATCTTCTGAAATATGAAAATTACCTCTCTCTCCTGCTGCATGATGAACTTGTTAGATTATTTTAATTTTTAAAATGTTGTTTATTTATAAATGCCATCCAGGTGACATGCTTCCTAGCAATATCTGACAAGAGTCAATAAAATTAATGTCAGATAGCAGGTTTAACTGTTTTAGCTGTATTTTCTTTTAGCTATGTTTTGTCTTATTATCCCATCAGAAAAACTGTTCTACCTGCCATATTTAGAATTATTTTCCAATCAGTTAATTTTAAGAGATAGTGGGAGTTACTAGATTGTTTCTCTCCCTATTCTTTAGTTCACGCTCTTGGTCAGAAATAAAGGTTTACTCACTTTGAAAATCAATGACATAATGTACATCCATAGGTACATGTCAGCCCTTGGAGTATCAGGGGTTCTGGTTCCTTTTGGTATGGCTGTTTCTAGAGAGAAGAGAGCTGAGTAGTAGCATGATGGTGGCAGCTGTTTTGGATGCTGTTACATACATGGAAACTATGGAGATACAGTCTTCAGTCTCTATAAGCAGAACAAAAAAGTTGGGAGTGGTCATAGACGTGAAGGGATTTTGGAGCTTGGAAAAGGACACATTACATTCTGCAGGAGTAGGTTCCTTCACTGAAGTCTTTCTCCCACTGCCCTCGCTGTAGGCACCTTGCACAGCCAGCAGCTTTCCCCGGTGTCCTGCCTGCCTTCGGTGGGAGCACCAGAGGGCAGGGGTCTCCCATGGCTCCCATGTTGCATGTTCTGGTCCCTTTGGGCAGCTCAGACTGCACTAGGCACCTGTGCTGCTCAGCTCAAACAGATGGAGGGCAAAGGAGGGGAGCCTTACAAGGTGAGTTGTTAAAAGCACCTCATCATCTTTGTGCAAATGGGACCTGAATCTCCATGGAGCAGTCTTTTAAGGATTGAACACAATTTTCTCATCTGTCTCCAGCTACAAACAGAGTAGCAGAATCTTTTGTGCTCCTAGACTGTGTTCCCTCTCTCTTGAAAACAACAGTTTTCACAGCCTCCATGTGAAGTGTTTTGAAGCTACATGCCTGTGCAGGAGGATGGGAATTGGATGTAGTACCCAGATCTGCTACTCAGTTGGCATGTATGCATAACAAACAAAAATGTTTTTAAAGGTTAGAGAAATAACTTCACTTTTTCTGAGAGGGAGAGAGTATTCTTGGAGCTCTGTGTTCTCAGTCAGGTCATGTCAACATGCACCTTCTGAATCGTGATCATCTCTCTCACATGTGGACATTACTGGAGTGATGTAGGAAAGTTCTCATGTCAAAGGGAACAGAGTAACTGCTGCAGTTGCAATAGTTTACTCTGATGTATAACCTTCTGGGGGAGGGGCTGAGGGAGGACCAATGCTGAGTAAGATTTGACTCGGAAAATAGGTGTCTGTGAAAGAGAACCAGTAGGCATCCTACCACATTGTACTCCAGTGAGATCTGTGAAACATTCCTGTTTTTTTCTGAAACCCAGACACAGTCCTTTGTGGGCAGCTCTGCCCAGAATCATTTATATGTGTGTCAGATGTAAACATCAAGTAGGTCACACAACTAGTAAAGTCCTTTGTGTCCATTTGCAGGTGCCATGTCTGTTCTCCTCACACTCATCTCAGTGCAAGGAGCCTCATGGCGAAGAGGGTGTTATTTGCAGGAAGAATCTGGCTCCTGTGAATCTGAGTGTACATGCTCCCAGGGACTGTCACCTGTCTTCCCAGCAGGATCAGGGGTAGTCCAGGCAGGGACATAGTGCTTTCTGCAGCACTGTAGCAGAACTAACCTGGTCTCAGGTGGTATCACAGTCACATCTGTTAGGTGTACTCTGAAAACTGAAATGGGTTTATTCATCCTCCCAAGAAAATTCCTAGTTTCTCTGAAAACACTTTTATATCACACCCATGTAAAAGATATTATAACTCTTAAATATAAATTTTTAATTCCATTGGCCAGGTTTCATCCATCAGTGGTGCTTCTCTATGAAGCAATACCCAATCCATTTAAGGAATCTGAGCATCGCACTAATAGATGTTCCAATACCTAATTGGAGAGCACACTGCTGTTCCTAAAGGCATCCTGCTCATGGAAGACCGGAGAACAATAGTTAACTGAAGAGAGTAACAACAAAATACCTGGTCTTTTCAACAGGGAACATTTAGTTGCGGGCTGTGAATAAAGAGTGTTGCAGCTTGTGTATGAACTCTAACAATAATAGTGTGGGTATGTGAGAGTCATTTTGACTTGCAATTACACATTTATTTTGTGTATTAAACAGCTATGTTTATCTCTCTACTGAAACTAACCTTAAGTTCAGAACACAAATAACTTTCTTAATAATTTTTTGTTCATATTCATATAGATATAAAACCAATAACTGTATGCTTCATGATAGGTATTACCAGTGTATTGCTTCACCTTAATTCATCTCTCAGAAATATAAAATACCAAATACTTCCTACTGCTATCTAATCTGTAATCCATATTACCTAATGAATTCTGTATTCTTCTCTGAGTATTAACCATTAAGTGGGCCACTAACTAGCGCTTCATCTAAGTTCCTTTTTAAGACTGCATAATTTGAAAGTAAAATTCCATTGTGCCAGAAGTGAACTAATAAATTTGGACAATGATTATTCTTGGAAATACAAAGGGACTTATCTAACAAGGAGTTAAGTATTCTGTGATGACATTATAAGTTATATGCTCACTCATATGACCTTTGCCACATTTTTCAATGCCTGAATGTGAGAGTAAAGTCTCCTTGCTTAATCTCATAAAATGCAATAGGTCTATACACACAGTGCTTTTTCCTTCTGCCTCCTTCCTTATAGTGAATGAATGTTTCCCAACCCTGTGGTCTGATTATGTTCATATTGAAACATTTCTGGCACTTAAATCTGGAAACCATTGCATATTCATGTAGAGAACATGCTTTTGGGAGACCTAAAAATCTGGGCAGAAGAGCAGATCTTCACTCCTCTTGCTGTGCAGGTTCCAAGAAGGGGAGTCCTGAGGGATTCTTGCTCCTTTCGCCCACAATAGGAAGAAAAATTCTCTACTGCCATATTTAGGAAAAAATGGTCCAGTTTCTGGTGTATCAAAATTTTATTGTCCTGAAGTCAGGGCTAGATGAATGTTGAGAACTTGCTCACCATACTGTGTTCTGCCATTATCCAAGTTTTGAATTGTATAGACTAGCAATGGATGTGTCTGAGGGGTTGTTTTACAGAAATAATTTGGGGGTTTTGAGGCATTAATGTGAGTTTTGATCATGATTATTTTTGACTCAATCAGAGCTGGAAACAGTAAACATAGGGCACAATATTGATACTGTTGCCTGAATGCCACAGTCTTCAGAAAAGAAACTCCAGCACGTTTAGAATGCAGGAGATTAAATAGTCCCTAAAAGGGATCTTGTTCTGTTTTTCAAATATTTCTGTTTTTGCTCCCAATCTGTTTATATTGGTCTTTAAATACAGAACTTTTATATCCCATGATGTCTTTAATATACACAAGCTTAACAGAATGTGGATCAGATACATTTTCCTATATAATCCTACCTACATCTTTCCATCTTTATAATCTTTTTCACTCATTAACAAGTGGTAACATTATGAAACACAGAGTTCTTTTTCTTCTATATCTCCAATGTATCTCAGAAGTAACTTTGATTTATCGCATAGTTCTAGAAAATAACTGCCAAGTACTCATTGTCACTGCTGTAGTATCTTTAGTTTCTCAAATACTTTCATAATCTCAAGCAGGTTGGGGAGAAGGAGGCAGGCATAATCGTAAGCCACATTTCTGATTCTGAGACATTCCAGGGTCCCAGCCCACCTCGGTAAATCTTCTGGAGGCTTAAGTGGCAGCAGGCACCCCAGGATGCCTATTGGGCTACCCTGCTGCCTGACACCTCCACATGGCATGGTGCACAGGGCTGTGACCCCATCTCGGACATGTCCCCTCTACTAGTAGCAGTCACATCCTTGGCAATCCTCTCTGTGGTAGCATGGTAGAATACCCACAGAAAATAGTGTCTTGACTGCTTTCTCAGTGACTGTGCTCCTGAACATCCTCTGATACTATATATGATGCTCTTTTATAGGATGGAGGAGGTCTTGAGGTGTGTGAAGCTTTCACCCTTTACTGTTTTCTTTTGTATTTACCAGGTCTGAAATGGAACAGTATGGTCTGCCATGCTAATTGATTAAATGACATCTATCATAACATAAAGAGATCAAACAGAATTATTTTTTCTCCCATGTTACCATTTAGAGCTCTCAATTCTTTGTGGATCATTAGCGTATAATTTTCAGATGAGCTAGCCAGTAGGTCCCTAAATAAAAATTAGTAGAAAAGATTAGCTAGGAAAGCTAGACTGGTAATGAGCTGTTGCACTATAGTAATATAATACATTTATAGTTCATATTTAGCTCTAATCAGTGATAAGGGCAAGTTGTCAGCATTTGATAGCTAATTGGTGTTTCTTGAAATTACAAGGCAACAAAACCACTGAAGTGAAAATAAAGCTTTTCTTGATATATGAGAAGTTAAGGATTAACTATAAATACTTAGGTCAAATACACCTCTTAGCTACACTATATGCAAATCAGCTGCACTGAGGGAAGGTTCATGGGTTGTCAAAACTTCTTTGGTCCCTTTTGGGTAATTATAATTTTTTTAAAAAACATGGCTTTGAAAACAGAACAGGGCCTTTAAGCCATTTGCTATTTATTTAATATGTCACACAACACACAAAAAACCCATAAACCTGAACTACTGAAAAATATTAACAATGCAGTGATGACCTGAACTCTCACAGCAGTCCATTTCTTAATAATTTTGTTCATTTGAGAACTGCTTTCCTCCCACAGAATTAATTGGATATAAAATCATAACATGGATCTGAAAAATTATAAGGCAAGAATAATCTAAGCCACAGGATATGCAATACTTAAAAGCCTGGCTAACTTGACATCTGTGAGGTGAGATTTTTGTCATTGCACAGCTATAATTAGCTGACTCTAATCACTCTCATAATGTTAATATGGGAAATGCCCTGTCTGTCCTCAGTAGCAGGTGGTGGGAATGACTGCTATGTTGTGCTTCCAAAATTTGAAGCCGGACAAACTCTTCAAGCAGAATTTTCTCTGAACCTGTGTGCTCTGAGAGAATTTTAGCCATCTCTCGAGAGGCTAAAGCATATATGGTCACACAATCTCTTTGTGAGTCATCCAAATACATTTTTAATTGGCTATTTAATTGACCGTTTCCAGTCAGATTTAATGCAAGGACAGGCCTTTAGATATCTGAGGTCTGAGCAAGACTCTTGAGACTGAGAGAGGGATAGTGCAGAAGCAGGCTGGGCCATGATGGTGTGAAACCAGGAGTTACCTGCTCCACTGTGTGCTGGCTTGCCAACCAGCTGCAACCAAAGGAGAGGAGTTACATGGGATGTAGGAACTATGGGATGCATAGGAACTATGCAGAAGAGAGGACAGCCAAAGTATAGAAAATGGAGTAACACAGGACATGAAACCAGTCTTCATTACTTCCTCTGTTCATAGAACAGCTGGTTCATTTATTCAGACCCTCACCATTTGAAATACAATTAGATGAATGTATTTTCCTACTGAGTAAAATTCATGCAGTCATCAAACTTCTCTCTAAATTATTTGCTCATCAGTGTGTATGGAGGAGGAGGGATCATGAGAAGAAAGGATTTTAAATGAGTTCGCTGCTAATCACCTGAATCAAGTGATCAATTTTTGTTAGTGCAATAGCTGCAAAAATTAATACTAAGATGTTAAGAAAGTCCTGCTGCAACAATAATTCAGTATTAGCATTCAGATGTGAGAGGAACATATCCTGAAGGCCAGAGTTAAAACTCTCTTTAGAGTAAATCCAGACAACCAGTATTGCCTTCTCGGATGGTGAGCCTTGAAATATCTTGTCTGTTCATGAAACTGGGTAATCTGGAACAGCTGTCCGTGCAGATAAATTCAGCCCTCCTTTTAAATATGGGGATACCTTTGGATACAACCCGCTGGGTACCACCCTCACCCACTGCCCTACGCAGACATGGTACCTAACATCTAGGTGAAAGAAATGTAATTTAATCTGAATTGGTGGCCCCTGAGAATTTACTGAGCTGAGAAGACTAGGAGCTGTAAGATGCATCACGTAGGGAAGACTGATGAGACAACAGTAGCTAGCATTGAAGTGGGATCTATCAGACTAGAAGGAGGGCCACCAGGGAAATTCTTCAAGGATCAGTTTTAGGAGAGATTTTACTTTATTTGATGTTATTATCAGCAGCCTTGGCACACAAAGCAGGAGCATGCTAATCATAGTGACTGGTTAAACAAAGCTGAGAGTCATCATCTGTACAAAGGCAGATCAGAACATCAGATAGGAGCAGCTGTGGGACCTCGAGGGCTACAGTAATACAAAGGGCACTAATGCAAAGCCTTGTCCTGATGGACTGCTAACAATTTCTGATGCAGTCTGGGAGCTCATCAGCTAGAAAGGGGTTGGGGGTGTGGGCTGATTTAGTAATATCGGTTAATGATCACTGAACTAACAGTGACAAGGTAATGAATTCTGAGGATGCATTAGGAATGACAACAGAAAAATAGTAATAGTTATGCAAGGGGCTAGCAATTCCTCTCCTGGGTAGAGCTCTGGTATATTCATCCCATATAGACGAAGGATGAATTCAGACTGAAATAAGTACAAAAAAGTCTGGCAAGGGGAGCTTTTCACATGAGAGAAGATGAAATGAATTTGGCTTGCATATCCAAATAGAGTTAAGGAGTAGAGAACACGTTTCTGTACATGTGGAGGAGCATTTGCATTCCTGTGGAGCAAGAGCAGTGAAAACCAAAAAGCATCAGCAAATAGGGAAATAGTTGGCTTCCAGCATGCTCCTCTGAAATGGAAGTGTGTGGGGGCAGTGCTAGGAAGCCCTAGTGTTTTTAAGGATGGATTTTCTAAATGCTTAAGGAGGATTATATGATTCTCTGTGCTGGGTAGGGGCAGGAGCTAATAATTCAGTTTCTTCTCACCCTGAGCATCCTCTGTGTTGGTGATATCCCATGGGGATTAAGCTCACAGGACCAAGCAACACATTTCTCTTTCCTCCTTCTCCCTCTGTGGTGGTTGCCCATGCTCTGCCTTTACCAGAATGACTGTCTTTCTCCTTGGCCTCTCTGTGTCTCCAGGCACATTGACCAGGATTGGGTTGATTGGTTGCTGAGAAACTCTTTGCCCTTTCCCTGGGGGATCACAGGAGGCATGCAAAAGGAATGCAGGAAGGAGGCTGTAGAGTCAGGCTGTAAACCTCTGTACAAACATTAGTATTGTATATTGCTTTCTGGCACCCACAACTCTGTTCTATCAGTCTTGTGGAGAGGCAGCTGTTACTATGGAAAACCCTCAAATATACATTTGTTTTTCTGAGAAGAATAGATATGATGTTGAACTCTAAAGCGTATTCTGGCCACCTCAGGTAAAACTGCAAGCTATGTAACAATTGCTAAATGGCAATTTAAAGAGTTCCATCTCTTTGCTGTCACAGGCTATAAGAAGATAGAGATACAAGAGCCTATTGAGAAGCTTGTCTAACCAATGGTATTATAGTGGGCAAAATAAATAGAAGAATCCATTTAAATGGGGAGTAAAACTTCAGATAACATGAAAAATGCATGTGCCTCATTAATAGTTTAAATTGCTGCATGGATGAAGGCAAATGTATTTGATACAGCCTATCTCCTCTTAGTGTAAATAGCAAATATATACATTAAAATATTTATACATCGATTTTGCTACTTTTACTTACAATATGTAGTACTTGCATGAAGCCTAGGGTCCCTCAGGTTTTATTTGGGCTCATCTGTGTATGAAGTATGGTGGAGCATGAGAGATGTAAAAGAATCAAACTTTACTTTCCTTATGCTTGTTTTTATAGATGACAGAATTCCCACTGCCCTGCACTAGCTTCTACATTGGGTCCTGTGCTGGCAAAACTGTCGTCATAAACCTGCCTGTGGTTCCACAGTTTAATTTCAATGCCATGTATTTGATTTCAGAAGGGACTGGTTTAGTCTTTCTCTCATGTATCCTGTCACTAAATCTGCAGAGGCCCAGTTCAGACCCTGGTGAAGCATATGGGAGCCTTTCTGATGATTTCAGTGACAGCTGTTTTGGACCACAATGCCATGGGTTTCAGTTAATAAAATCACAGTTTGGGGGCTTGTTTTTGGACATCACCAAACCCAGGCACAGGTAGAGAATTTTCATCTGTGATCTTTATTGCCATGCAAGTCACCATCATCGCTGCTATTGCTCATCCTGTCTCATCACATCTCTAAATCCAGTAGTGTGACTAGCTCAGCCCATCTGTGGATGCAAGTTGGCTGTCTGATGACCATTCATTTTTATGTGAAAGGACTTCTTGGTCTCTCTCCAGTTCCTAACAAGCTCACCCCACCCCTACTGACTGTTGACAGTACAAATATACTAAGGGACTAAGGACTGTAGGCCAGAGAGTTTTCTGTTCATCAGATTCTGCAAACATCCTTGCAGGTATCTAAGAAACTTATTTTGATCCTAAGATTATATATTGAGTAGTAAATGCAGTCCTTGAAGTGCAACTGGCTTTCTAGTCCATTTTGGTTTTTAAAGAAATAGGTGTAATGGAGAAACTCAGCTTTGTTACTCTTCTCAAAAGAATGTGTAAAGTCAAACAGGTAAGTCCGTACTTAGCCCCTATTACTCAGATTTTTGGAAGGACGGTCATGCGTGTAGGTATTACCTGTACATGCCAATATAGTATTCCTAAATAAAAGTCCTGGGCTTTTAATTTGTAGTTGGTTTGGAGCTGAGCAACTGAGGCCAGCTCCCAGCTGTTAAATGGGAGGTGACACATAAAACAATCCTCCATTTTGGAACTTGCTTCACCTGCTTAATTCCCATCCTAGGTTAGCAGATCGCTTGGCTGCTGCAAAGTCCATCTTCCTTACCAATATATAGGGATTGCTTCTTTTATCAGGTTTTATCAATTTCATGCTTCTCTGTGAAGCAGGTTTTAGAGCTGTATGTGAAAAGGAACTTTTAAAGGTTTTAAATTGATGACCAGAGATGGAAGCATGATTTAAGGCTTCTGACTGTATAATTTGCTTTAATGCTGATAGTTTAATATTTTCAGTGCTTTACTTTGGCTTTTGACAGCTTATAGTCTGGACCCACTTTGATGTAAATGCATACGTTTTCGTCTGTTGGTTTAAATGAACAGTTCTGGGAGCATCAGCATGCAGAAAATATTGTTTGTAACAACTTGTCTCTCAGTCAACCATCCAAAAGGGTATAAATAAAAGTTTTCCTATGTTTGGGGAATTTCTCTTTATGTGATTTCTCTGGTGGATTCAAGAGTGGAGTTTAAAGAGTTTCAGTGTGGTCTCTGTGGGAGCACAAATAAGATTTCTCTCCATCCATCCAGCTGTCAATTCTCACAGTGTTTACAGAGGCTTACTGAGAGCTTTTTATATTATTTTCACCAAGCTTCTTCAAACTGGCCAATGTTCTAGCAGTTTATTGCTGCTGGTGGTAAGGCAAGCTTGTGTGCTGGTGCATAGGCAGTATGAACTCTTAGGCCTAACTTTCTTTGCAAATATATCTGGTGAGTACCATACATGAATTCTATAGTTTTCACATCACTAGTAACAACCTGTCTCCTTCTTTTTTCTTTTTGTCTCCTTCCTTTTCCACATTGGAGTGTGTGCACTTTCACTGACCTCTGCTACAATGCTGTGTGCTGAAGGTTATAGGTGGTTGACATATAAAATCTTACTTATCAAAATGTGAAGTATTTCACTGAGTGACCTTCCCAGTTTCCTGGAGATGTGATCTATTTACACTAGTAGCAGTGCCAACTGGAGTGGTTTCTAAAACTGAACAGCAGTCAATTTATTTTCAGGTACCACTCCATTTGGGAATGCAATTAGAATAACTAGAGCTGCTCTCCAGCACAGGAAACTGGGAAGGTCATGCTGCCAAATTGTTGGCATCTTGATGAAGGAGTGTAAACTATTGCTGTCGCTAGTGCAGATCAAATGAGCCTAACCAGAATGAAGTAATTATGAAATCCTCCCAAAAGATCATGAATATTCATGGATCAATTACAAACATTTGAAGTTAATTTTCGTTTGAGGAAATAACCCTGGTATTCCACTCTTGCTACATACAAATCATAACACTCCTTGCAGGCAAAGGGCAAAGCTGTTTCTTGCTGCTCAGGCTCATGGGTGCTGCTGTGTGTGCAGCAGTGGCTGCCTCCAGCAGGCAGCATGGCAGGGCTCAGTGTGGCAGCCAGCTGCAGTCCTGTCTCCACCACCAAATGGCCATGGTGTGTTCACCAGGCAGTGGCTGAAATGGCCACTGATGCCTGAGGTGAGGGTAACACATGAGTCATGCCAGTCTGATAGGCAGGTGCTTGTCTGCTCTGAAAGGTGAGTTGAGGTGGCTGTTGCCCTGCCCTCTCTGCAGGGGCTGTCACCGATAGTGGCTCTTCAGCACATGTGACCCCTGACCATGAGACTGGTAGCAGCTCAGCTGCAGCGAGCTGAGCCCTTCTGAAAAAAAAAAGGCCCTTTTCTTGGCCTCTTAAATGCAGAGAGCCTTCTTTAATCTCCCCACTGCTTGGCCCTGTTAAGGCAGTGGGAGCTCGGGGCAGCAGCGCTGGAAGAAAAGATGATGAACAAGGGGAGTGGGACCTGCTCTTCATGATGATGTAGTGGTGGTGGAAATGCCCTTGCTGTGTATCTGCTCTGCTCCTGCCAATATTAGCCATGAAAAGGCCTGGTGTGAAGATGATTTCTATAACGTGCCTTGAGCAGATTGTCAGGGAGTGTTTCCTCATGCTTTTTCTTACTGTGTGTTTTCCCCTGTGACTGCCCTATAGGCACAGGCACTGTCCAACTACATTCCAACCCTTCCCTTCCCAGCACTCCTGCTGCATTGCCAGGGCATAGGCAGCCCAGAGGAGAGAAAGGCAGGCTCCTAAGCTGCTCCAGTTGCTATTCCATAGCAAATATGACTGTTATCTTCTCATATAAAGCAACCGCACCATACAGATCAGCTGAGCCAAACTTGTGGTTGCCGTAATGCTTCCAAGTAAGGGAAACAAGGAGGAGCATGGGGAAAGAGAAGGCTTTTTTATTTCCCTTTCTGAGGGTACCTTGGTAGAAGTTAGTGCATGCAGAGTCCTTAAATTATTTTAAATCTGGATCATTATTGGTTTTAACTGTAGGATTTTTTTTTTCTTCTGTAAATCACAATCTACTTATTATGCACATTTTCTTAACCAGTGACAGAGTTGCTGGTTTGGGGGGATCTGGCTTTATCACCAAGATAGAGTTGCTGAGCCTAATTAGCTCCCTGGACTAATTGAGTTTCAATTTTTCAGCTAGAATTTATTAGGAGCTGGCACTATAATGAGACAGACCAGTAGGATCCTTTTTGATTATCTTTGAGCTTTGTTTGCATATTTTTAATGGTTGCTTGTGAATGCTGTTTGGTTCTGTGCTGGCAGTTGGAGTACAGAGGGAAGAGGGATAATTTTTTTTTCATTTTCAGTGTAGACTTCTGTCTGAAACATCACTGGATTCCAGCAGAGCTTCCCTCACAACTTCCTCCCCTCTCCCATCCCAAAACTTGTTCTTGCAAGTATGTGCTGAATGACTTTAAATACATTTGGATCTCTGAGCTCTCATTTGAGTAATACATTGCCCTGTAGAGAAGTGTTTATGTCTTCAGTTTAGTATTGCCAAATTGTGAAATGCATGTGAACGAAACCATATAAGTTGACAAAGCTGAGGCAAAGACTGCAAGGAACTTTTTTCTTGTTGGTTGAGTTATTTAAATGAAGGTCATGCAGCTTCAGTGCCACTGTTGGCACGAGGCAGAAAGGACAAGTTGGAGGAGACGGCTTTCCTTGTGCATCTTCAGGGCTGGCATAGTAGTGTACAGCACAGAGCTGGGCTGGCCAAGTCAGACATCATGCACTCTTTGGTGTGTAAAGGTAAAAGCGAAGTTGTTGCATGATTGCAGCAGCTTCATTGTGAGAGTTCTACTGTGTATTAACTTGAATAGTTGAGATCAGGCAGAAAAAGGACCTTCAAAAAGTGGGGCACTTACATGTGATCTTTGAATAACAGGGCACTTTTTGTTAAAGTTTCATCAGCTTTGGAGCAACTTTGATACGAAAGTTACAGCTCTTGAATGAGCCCCTTTTATGGTGAGAGGGACAGTCCCTTGATACTTGGGAAAAGAGGCCAACTCCCACCTGGCTATAACCTCCTTTCAGGTGGTGGTAGGGAGTGATAAGGTCTCCCCTGAGCCTCATTTTCTCCAGACTAAACAATCTCAGCTGGTCCTCATTAGACTTGTGCTCCAAGCCCTTCACCAGCTCCATTGCCCTTCTCTGGACATGCTCCAGCACCTCAGTGTCTTTCTTGTAGTGAGGGGCCCAAAACTGAACTGATTTGAGTTGCAGCCTCACCAGTGAACCTCTGTCCTTTTGTCATTGATTTTATTTTGTGTCTTTGGTGAAAAGAAACAAAAGATGCTGTTTTGTGCATCTGCCATGTGGTCATGTGCTGTCACAGACACAAGGATTGTTCTGCAATATGAAGTTTGCTCTTAAAAGACAACAATTGTAGGGGGAATCCCTGTACATTTTATATGCATTTTGTGATAGTAGTATTTAAATGTAAAATCCATACTTGGCTGCAGCAACACCTTTCTTCTGGTCTTGACCTCTTGACTGCTGCAGCGTCACATCCCTTCCAGATGTGGTTGTGATTTTCCCAGTACAAGAACCTGAGCATATCCCCTCAGCATAGTCTTTTCAGCAGGCTCCCCCTTTCTCTGTGCAGTGAGCACAGTATTCTGGCTTATGCTAGTGTACCTCATACAAGATAACTAACTGCAATGGCAGTGGAAATTTCCACTTTGCTTTATTTTCCCTTTAAGGCTAGTGAGCTTCCACCTGGAACAAGTTCATTATCTCCCCAATGCCTTGTTTCACCACGTGAAGGATCTCCCAGGTTAAAGGTTCAACATCTTACCCATCTTTCTTCAGCAGCCTTGCTTTGTTCTGCTAACAAAGCCATGCTTACATGGCTGAACCATGGAGGGCTTTATCACTCCACCTGGCCTCATTTTGCCTGTGCCTACACACATTGCTCTCATTTCCTCTCTCCCTCTATCAAAATTACTAACAGAAAGGAAAGACATAACTAAGCAAACTATACTGATTCATAGTGAACTCAGCTGTTACACACCTGTAACATCCGCTGTTGGGTTTGTGCCTTTTGAGCTATAAACTGTCCTCGGTAGAGATTACTTCCATGCAATAAGAGCCAAAACCAAATACAGTCTTTACGTGATTCCCTTGTTATGTAGGCATTTATTACTGTGAATAAAGCAGTGCATCAGCTCAAGGGAGCAGACTTCATGATCAAAAATAACTGCCGTAGTTACTGAGATTTTTCCTTTGACATACCTCTGTAAATAATTAGATTACAAGACACCTGAGGGCATACATCATCTGATTCTGTAGCAATAACACCTTAAGCGAGTTGACAACTTCTCCTTTTGGCCAAGTGCCTAGGAAGACACTAAGGTATGTGATTAATAGAGAGCACAAACACACAGCCTTGCACTTCCTAAAGCTTAGTTATACTATTGTATTTTTTCCCTTGTGGAATGTTATTATTCCTATTCCTGATGGTCCTGCTGTTGTTGAATAGCCAAAATCCTCATAGCAGTGAGGTGAGACAAAAGGGAAGACAAAGAAAATATTTGTTATTAAGGTGGTCTTGGGAAAGACCAAAATAAAGTGTATAATACAATTGCCTAAATAATTCCACAGAAAAATCATTATTCTGACACTTCAGTTGGATATTCCTCTCCAGGATTCCCTTCTTTTTGTGGAACAATTCTGTGTTTGCATCTCCCATACACAGAATGAAATCCTGGGCAATGAAAACTCCTGTGAATTTCCTGAGTGTAATAGTCATTCTTATTACTTCATTTTCTATTCATGAATTCTATTTTTCAGCCCTAAACAAAAGCAGTTACCATTTGCCTCTTTTCTATGTAGCTCACTTTGCTCACATTGCTCACACACATTCTCATAAGGCTGGAGGACTGGACAGAGGAAAATCCAGGAAGGCACTGCCCATTCTATGCCCCCTCACCCTGGCCTGGTCCTCACCTGGGCAGTATAATTCACACAGCCATGCCAAATTATGGCAGTGTTATAGGCTTCCTCTGATGGGTATCAGTGAGCAATTTGGGGGACTTGAGAGGGGAGAGTGGCCTTGGAGGTCTGGCAGTGACAGTGGAGGACGTTAGTGGGAGGAAGAGGGGATGAAGGAGGAGATTGGTACTGGAAGAGTGTATAGCAGTGTTGCTGGAGAATGACAAAGTCTGGTGTAGCTGGTTAGACCACTGGAGGATGAAACTGAGCTGTGCCAGAATATTTAGGAAAGGAACTGGGAGTGAGCATCATGGTAGGGGAAAAAGAGCAAGCCAGAAGGTTAAATGAGGAAAGCCCCGGATGGACACTGCTAGAAGAGAATAGGATTGTCTGATGAGAGAAGAGCATGTCAAGAAGGACATGAACACGTGAGACCACAACTTTCCTATAGCATGGGAAAGGATTGTGATTCTCCCAAGTCTCATTGCTTTTCCACAGGCAGCAAATACTAGCAAAACCCCATGGTAAATTTTGAGTAATGTTCTCCTTCTTTACTGCTTGTCCAAACAAAAGGTGGCAGGTGGTTGCTGCTGCCACCAGCTACTTCAGCAACTGAGGCTATTTAATGCATAGGAATATTCCAGGCTTGTTGATGTCTCATTGAAGGGTAACCACAAATCCACATGAAATTACATAAAATATGTGTAATAAGAGCATTTGGATTTTTAAATCTATTGTTACAGCGACAGGAAATGTCAAAACTAATGGGCGATACACTGTGTTGTATGTTCAGGATTCCATTCCACCACCACCCCCCCGCCCCCGCAAGTATCATCTTTTTCAAGGCAGGTAAAGGACCTGGTTTAGACATGAATCAGGACTGTACAGCAATGTGATCACTGTGAAAAAATTCCTTCGCTAATTTGTAGCAGAAATTGGAAGGCATATGGAGAATGGGATTGAGAAATGTGAAAAAGTAGGGAAGTCTCCTGAAGGGAGCTAGTACCATCTTCAGAACTAGCTCTGCCAGTGTTTTCCTAAAATTTTTAGATGTACTAGTAATTGTACATTCCTCGGTTTTTTGGGTACCCAGTTTGAGAACCAGGTGACCCACTTTATGTTCAAGAGAAGTCAAAGTTAGCTGTACTTTGAAAGACTTTGAATGATCAGTACTCTGAAAGAATGGTGCTTCACATCAAACACACTTAGGGAAGTCTTCAATGCTTCAGGTATGATCAGAGGACTATATACCTCACCTCAGAGGCATTTATCAAATACTGCATTGATGACCTTCATGGGGAAAATAAAAAATAATAAAATGTCTTTGAAGAAATTGGTCATTCTGGGTTCAGAGATGAGTTTGTGTAGTCCTAACAGCAGATAAGGCACAAGTCCATACATTGCCAGGCAGAGATTAAATGAAAAACTACATAACTCATGGTTCAGTGAGCACTGTTTATTCTGCGCAGGGATGGAGGCAGAACTCTAGTGGAAAAATAGTATTCAGTAATGAAATTAAGGACTTTGACTTAGCGTATATAGGCAACTGGGATTTATGCAGCGTCCAAGGGAATGTATCATGACCTTAACTGTTTAATTGTTCAATGTAAGGTTCTGTATTGTTTAAATCTGAGTATAATTAATCATTCATGAGGAAGGAAAATAGATATGCTTAAGAGGAGCATGAAGGTGCACATATTTCCTTCTTACCGAGCATATGAAAGGGCTAATTTACACTCATCCCAGTTTGCATGCTGGTAGAGAAGTAGAGAAGACTGCTCACTGCAGCCCTGCCACATCTCTTTTTTTGGGGGGGAGGTTCAATAGCTGCTAGGGTTCCTATTGAGAGATTCAGAGAAATGGCACTGTAAGTCCTTCAGCAGCTATTGTAATATGAGAGGGTGGAAATAATGGAGAAGAAAAGGGAGCAGAATGGAGAAGAGAGAAGTCCACTCTATATGGAAGGCTATTACTCCATGGAATTAACTGAAGTTTTCTACCTGGCAATCTGCACCTCTGTGCTGTACCTGCTGACATACTTCATAGAGACATCTTAGTTTAAATTCCTGCCCACAAGGCTCCTGCCTCTGGACTTCTCCAGAAATACAGCTTTACATGCTTCATTTTGGGGTTTGCCTGTGTGGGATGTATGAATAATATTTACTAGCATTTTTCTGTGGCTATGATTATCTAAGGTGCTAGGCAAGGAAAGGTTTGCAAGTAAGAGTAATGTATTTTATTAGACCAAGTCATGTAGAAAGAAGAAAATGAGGGGACTTTTAAATACTGAAAAAGACTGCAGAATTGACTCACTGATCTACAGACACTGAAGTGTGAAGGGTAGTATCCTGACCACACCTACAGACATTGGAGTCTGAAGTGTGGTATCCTGACCACACTTTCATTTTCCTCTGTGTATTACATCCCCATATTCATGATGGGTTATGGCAAATTTCCTAAACTATAAAAACATTAGTGAATGGGATAGAAATTTATTTAAAATGAAGACAGGTATATTAAATGGTGTCCTCATGCTGCTCTGGCATATAATTTTTATTGCATTTGGAGCAGATTAGAAACAGACCATTAACATTCCTGAAGTTCTCTCATTTGCTATAAAGACATTGGTGCATTTCACTAGGCTGCTATGAAAAATCTGGGACCTTCTGCTAGCCAGCATCTGCTTGATACAATGAGCAACATGCATGCACCCAGGAGCAGCAGACCTTCTGTAAACATCTTCAGAATTTCTGTGTCACTTAGTTTTATGTGCAGAGCCAGAAGATCAACAAAGGTCTTGCTTCCCAAAGCCCTTCCAGTGCAGAACCGCAGACATTCTCTTTGTAAAGCTTCTGCTTTCAAAGGAAATTTTGCGTTTGCAAATACCAGCTCATGAATCACCTAATGAAACAATTCATAGCTTTTCATTTTTTTCAGGCAGAAATGCCGTGCCAGCTCTCAGAAGAACAAAGCATCTACTTTGTGTCTCACACTGTCTGTCAAGCAAATTTCAGTGAGACATCCAAAATATTTTACCAATATTTTAATTGAAGAGGATAGACCGAGTTAAAAATTAAGCCACATATTTTTGTGTTTTATATTGTCTTTTATTTTCTTCCTTTTCTTCCAAAGTTAGTAGATGATATTGTGAGAGATCAGTTAACCTTGAGCAGCTGAATTTGTCTTATGACAATGTTCAGAATTTACAAAAATCTGTGTTTAGTAACTTTCTTCCCCTTTATTTTATTTTCCAGTGTACAGTAGTGACATGAGGCTAGTTATTTTTTTTCTGGGTCCAAAGTGAAGTTGATAGTCAAGATGCAGACTGCTGGATGAACAAACTCTGAAATCAGAAATTGGTGCTGGCTGAACTTTTACTTCTATGTTTCATGCTTTAATCCTTAACAAATCTGCCCTTTAGTTCCCATCTGATATGTGTCAGAGGATCATTTGAATTACTGAATAGGTATTTCCTCTGTATCATCACTCTTCTTGCAAGTGTGTATTTCAGTACAGGCAGACAGCACAGATTATTTTATATTCCTAATGCATATACCTCTAGGAGAGCCACACCTCAGTTTGCTGATGCTGGCTGCATGGGTTATGTACTCTCAGGAGACCGACATGTTTAGAGTGTATTCTTTTGCCCTTTCCTCTGTCGTCTCATGTTTTGCTATGGTAGAAGCACTGGCAAATGAAAGGCTTGTTATTGATTTCTGCGCAGATGTTAATAATTTCCGTGTTGCTCTGCACTGGAGTGGCAGTAACTGATGTACAAAATTTGACATCTTAATTATTCAGTGATGGAAAGGAGGGACACTAACCTGAGAGCAGCCTATTAACTCTGGATCTGTGGATTCAAAGCAGCCTTAGGTCACAAGTAAAATGAGAGAAGATGTCTCAGTATAGTCTTCATGGACGTTTGTTTGTTTCTCAAAGACATCTGACTGTCTTCATTGTGTTTGGAGCAGATGGAAGTGGAAATCCCAAAACAAAAAATTGTTTTACTTCCAGTATTGCTAGCCAAGCTGAAATTGCAAGTACTAGAAATCTCAGGAGATGCACAATTTATGAGCTCTCCAGAGTTATTACTAGATGCATCAAAATATGCAATCCAACTGCTGCTGTTTATTCAATCAAAAAGAAATATCCTAGAGTTTTGGTGGTTTTCCATCAGTCCCATCCATTAGGCATAGGTGCAGTTCCCAGCACAGTTTGCAGCCTTATGCAGAGTTTCTGTGAGCTGGAAATGTCAAGTGAATGATCAAGGGCACATATGCACCATAGGTCTTTAGCAGATATTGAACAGTGAACCCCAAAAATCTGATCTGCAGCCACTGAAGGTATTGCTATCATTACAACAGTCAAAGCAATTCCGTTAGCAATAGATAAATATCAGGCTGTTGCTGTCTTTGTTTTCAGGTGTATGTAACTATCACCCACAACCTTTAGAATAGGAGACGTTCTCTTCAAGAGATGCCATTTCCCAACAAACTATCCAGTTGACCTGTACACCATGTGGATAAAGTGTCTTTAAAAATTACATAATTTGCATTTCTGACTACAGGATCAGATGACCAACACAGAAGTATTATATATGCATCATTATGCTATTAAAATTCACATTCACAGTCCAGTCACAGACAGCCCCGCAATAAGGCATCAGCATTTTAAAAGCTGTCCAATGCTGAACAATAGAATAAGTGGCAAGAATAGAAAATTTGATTTCCGCCTTAGTGGAAGAAAAGATCTAACATGAGAGAACAATTGTGTGAAGTCTGAAGGCTTTATTGTTTTGCATTTCACCAGCATAATCCAAAACTGACTTCAGTGATTTAGCTATTATTAATCTTGAGTTACCCAGTGCCCAAGAAGGCAAGAAAAAATTTGCGTTCTCTAATCTAATCCAGTACCTTCTTTGTCCTCCAGAGCTGGGCCAGGGTTTGCCTGCACACTCTGCACTTCAAAAGGACAGCAGTTTGATGTTTGCTGCTGTGGCTTCTTAACAGCCTCCAGTGCTGGCCTGCTTCTCTGTATTTGCAGTGGTAACAGTGCAGAAGAACTAAGATGACAAGAAAACAGAAAGGAGGAACTGGGAAGAGAAAAGAAGTTTGAATTGTGGTCCAGGATCTTTCGGCATGCCCAGCTGTGGACACGGCATAGACCAAACCTGAGGAAGGAAACCAATTAGTATTCCTTTAAAAAGAGAAGAAAATATCTTGCCAAGACCCAAGTTACATCATAGTGGACAAAGTGAAATCTTGCTTGCTAATGTAGCCTTAATTAATTTTATTTTGCAGAGACAGCAAGCTCACCATGTTGCTTCGAGAGTCCTTGGGGAATATGAACTGCCGCACCACAATGATAGCTCACATTTCAGCCTCTGCAGGGAACTATGCTGAGACGCTGTCCACCATCCAGATTGCATCACGGGTCCTCAGGATGAAGAAAAAGAAAACTAAGGTAAGACAATGTATAACTCCCATCTTGAAATGGTGGAGGTGGGAGGGAAGAAGAAGGATCCTGAAAGATCCTTAATAGGGTAGAGCAGCATGTAAAAAAATCAGTGATCAATTCCAAAGTGTTTGGGTTGTATGTACCCTGTCCTAGGTAAGTGTCACAGAGCACATATCAGAGACTAGGGTGGGTAAATGCTTCAGCTTCTGAGACAGAGGAGTGAATTCAGACACAGCTGTTGTAGCATGTTTGTAAGCTGGCCTCATTTATTGATATAGCTGTCAGAGAGCATTTATTTTCCATTATGCTCTTAGTGCTAATGAAATAATAAGGAATGAAACTGCTGTAGAGTTAAAGGAAATTGGGATTAATTAAGAATTAGATTCTTTATGCTTCTCAGAGACAGCAGTAGCAAAATAAATGCAAAGCAGTGTGTCCATTGCCAGCATTGGTGCCTCTCATTCCTACTACTTCTAAATATGGGTGGTAGATTTTCCAAGAAATAGAGTGAGGATGGGCTTTATCATGTTTTCATGTTTTAGAGTCCTGGTTCCTTCCAAGCAACTTATGGTGTGAATTGGGCAGAACAAGTGAATTTTATGCATTTCATTTAAATTAACAGTCTAGAGATTGACAAAAGCTTTTTTGTGAATTGATTGAAGAGAGGCAAGTGAAGGGATTCAGTCCACACACTGTCACAGTGTTGTGTCTCCAGAGACCTCTGAGTGCAGGTTATACAATTTCACACATTGTTAGTATGACCAAAGAGGTCATATGTAATGAGTTTTCTTGATCCCATTCACATACACATACACACACACAAAATCAGTAAAGCCTTTGCCAAATATCTGATTTCTTTGGACATCTCAATTAAAGGAGGGATCCTAATTCATTTTTTTAGCACCTTTTTTTTTAAAAGTCTCATGATTTTGAGCAGGGCTCAGAGTTGGGGCATTAAGTTCTCCACTGAACATAGCTGTGTGTTTGCTGTAGGACTGTGGATAAGCAGCTTCAAAGTTTTTTGCCTTAGTTTAAAGATCTCCCTATTTAGAAGTGACTGTGACCTTTTTGTGTATGCAATTTGTGCAAGGAGCAGCTTGCAATGCTGAAATGTCATGGGCTCTCTCTCTCTCATATTGCAGTACACATCAAGTTCTTCTGGAGGAGAGAGCTCTTGTGAGGAGGGCAGGATGCGGAGGCCAACCCAGCTGAGACCTTTCCATTCTAGAAACACTGTTGACCCAGACTTCCCTATTTTGCATTTATCAAGTGATCCTGATTATTCATCCAGCAGTGAGCAGTCATGTGACACGGTGATTTATGTTGGTCCCAATGGCACTGCCCTTTCTGATAAGGAACTGACAGATAACGAGGGTCCCCCTGACTTTGTTCCCATAGTTCCTGCTCTGCAAAAGGCCAAAAACGAAGGCAGGTTGGAGGAAGTTAGTGAATCAGGGCCCAGCACATCTGAAAGAGACTGCTTGAAGTGCAACACCTTTGCAGAGCTTCAGGAGAGGCTGGATTGCATAGATGGCAGTGAAGAGACTGACAAATTTCCCTTTGAAGAGATGCCTGCTCAGTTTAGCTCAGACCAGATGTCTAAGTGCTCTGTCTCAAGCCAGCTGGCAGAACTTAGTCACTTACCAGAGTCAGATAAGGAAGATACTGTGCCAGAATGTCAGCATCCTGATAGAGAAGCTAAGGAAAATATAAATGCAACACCCAGCAAAACTAAGAGAAATCACTCCCCTGTTCCTTCTGGAGCTCTTACTAATCTTTCAACTCCGTCTTCTCCCAGGAGTGTAACAGGCAGCTCTAGTAAAGAGCTTAATTCTTGTCAGCTGGCACACAGCACCAGCTTGCAGAGCAGCAGAGAAGGTCTCAATACCTGTGGATTTGTGGAAGGCAAACCTCGGCCAATGGGTTCACCCCGGCTCGGCATTGCAAGCCTCTCAAAGACATCTGAGTATAAGCCACCAACTTCCCCTTCCCAGAGGTGCAAGGTCTATACACAGAAAGGAGTCCTGCCCAGCTCTGCTCCCCCACCAGCTCCCCTGAGCAAGGATGCTGGGATGACCTCTAGTGAATCTTTATTACAGGCAGAAATCCGGACCCCACCTGTAGGCATGAGCCCTCAGATTATGAAGAAGTCGATGTCCTCCAGCAATGGAGATTTTGAAGAAACTGTTCTCAGTGAAGATCAGCAACAAAGCATTTCTCCAGAATCCAAGAAGGAGATTCTGAGCACCACCATGGTGACTGTGCAGCAACCACTGGAGCTGAATGGAGAGGACGAGCTGGTGTTCACCCTTGTGGAAGAACTAACCATTAGTGGGGTCCTTGACAATGGGCGCCCAACCAGTATCATCAGTTTTAACAGCGACTGCTCTGTGCAGGCTTTGGCCTCTGGCTCTAGACCAGTCAGTATTATCAGCAGCATATCTGAAGATCTTGAATGTTACTCCAGTGTGGCTCCTGTGTCTGAAGTCAGTATCACACAGTTCCTTCCCCTTCCAAAGCTGAGTCTGGATGACAGATCCCAAGATGATGGCAGCAGGCGCTCATCCATCAGCTCATGGTTGAGTGAAATGAGCACAGGGAGTGATGGTGAACAGTCATGCCACAGCTTCATAGCCCAGGCATGCTATGGGCATGGGGAAGCTATGGCAGAACCCCCTGTCTCCGAGTTTGCAAGCACCATACAAAGTGCTAGCGTGATTTGTGTAAGTGAGAAACAGAAGTCAGTGACTGACAACATGCTTATACTGTCAGAAATGGGGGAGGAAGCTTTCGGCAAAGTGCCACCCATCAAAGGTTGTAAAATATCAGCTCTAGGGAAAACTACTGTCACAATCAAAAACACTGCAAGCCTTAGCAGCTGTGAAGGCTACATCCCAATGAAGACAAACATTACTGTGTACCCATGTATTGCTGTTAATCCCTTCAAAGCACAAGACACTGATGATGCTTTGCCGGCAGTAACTGCAGTCCCAAAGGTTGCTCATCCCCATGATGGGAAAGAATCCAGTGTTAAGAAGGATATAAAATTTGAAGACCCTTGGCTGAAGAGAGAAGACGATGTTAAAAAGGACAGCTCTGGGAGCAGTGATGGGCTAAGGCCTGACACAGCTGTCATTTCAGCCAAGCCTGAGCAGAGCACAAAGCAGTCCTCGGTGGACAGGTTTAGCACCAGCAGTGGGGATGCTTTTATTTCCCCAGGATCTGACAGTCTGAAAAGGATTGTGGATGGGTGTGAGGTGGCAGCATCCAGCTCTGCAACCCAAAGCCCTGTTCATTCCAATGATGGCTTCAAGAATTGTAGTCTTCCTCGAGGGCTCCCAAAGGCAAGCAAGGTGGAGGAGTCTGACAGTCAACTCCATCCTATTGCCACTGACAGCAGCGGAGTCAATTCTTCTGCCCTCCCCCCATTTTCTAAGGCTAGTCTTGAGAAGAAAATGGCCTCTCCCAAACACTGCATCCTCACTCGTCCCAAAGGAACCCCTCCTCTTCCACCAGTGAGAAAGTCAAGCTTGGATCAGAAGAACAGAGCCAGCCCCCAGCACAGTGCAGCCAGCAGCACCACAAGCAGTCCTTCTAGCCAGCCTGTGCCCTTCCTGGCCAGCTTTCCTGAGGAGCTGAATGCCAAACAAAAGGGCCCTGGCATTGACAGCAGCATCAACAACAGCAGCAGCAAACTCTTCAGTGCCAAACTGGAGCAGCTCGCCAGCAGGACCAACTCCCTTGGGAGGTCCACAGGAAGCCACTATGAGTGTTTGTCGCTGGAAAGAGCAGAAAGCCTTTCCTCTGTGAGCTCCAAGATGAGCCCTGGCAGAGACACCACAATGCCTAGGGCTGGAAGGAGCCTCAGCCGCAGTGCTATGTCCTCACCCACCAACTCGGGTCTCTCCCAGTCAGCAGGTGCCTCCCCAAAAGCCAGCCAGTCGAAGATCTCTGCAGTCAGCAAGCTCCTGTTGGCAAGTCCCAAGGCCCGCAGCCTGTCTGCCTCTGCCACCAAAACGCTCAGCTTCTCCACCAAATCTCTGCCTCAGTCTGTAGGGCAGAGTTCCAGTTTGCCCCCAAGCGGGAAGAACATGTCCTGGTCAATGCAGTCCCTCAGCAGAAGCCGGGGCTCCAGCCTTGCTTCCAAATTGCCTCTTCGGGCTGTCAATGGGCGGATTTCGGAGCTGCTCCAAGGGAGCACCAGTGCCAGAGGCTTACAGCTGCGGGGAAGCCCAGAGGCAGATGAGCGTGGGGGCCTTCCCGGAGATGAGAAGCCAGCTGTTCACATGCTGCCTTCACCTTACAGCAAGATCACCCCTCCTCGGAAACCTCACCGCTGCAGCAGTGGCCATGGGAGTGACAATAGCAGTGTCCTGAGTGGGGAGCTGCCCCCTGCCATGGGGAAAACAGCCCTCTTCTACCACAGCGGGGGGAGCAGTGGCTATGAGAGCATGATGAGGGACAGTGAGGCGACTGGGAGCGCCTCTTCAGCACAAGACTCCATGAGTGAGAACAGCAGCTCTGCGAGTGGCAGGTGCCGAAGTCTCAAAAATCCAAAGAAACGATCAAATGCAGGTAAGCTCGTGGTGATATGAAAGAGGGACCCAGGCCAAAGCAGACAACTAGTATATGGTGGGCAGGCTAGCCCTAAAGGTGAGCTAGTTAAACACCAGCTCTAGCTCTTGGCTGAGAAGCAAGGACAGGGTAAGTGCTCTAGGCTCTGCCTTTCTTCCGTTTGGAACATGCACAAATCCTTTGTGGTTGCATTGCCGTGGCAGTAGAGTCTCCCTCTCAACTGTTTCACTTAGGTTTACTTCAGATGAACAAAAATTGGTTAGTAATGCCACTGCCAGCCACATTTTTTTATACAAATATTTTTCTGATTTGATTCCAGGCCTTTGTGAGGCTGTACAATGTAATTGGTATTCTTAAACTCTTTGGACACAGACTTCCCTTTTGCTCCTTGTGTACTCTGGATGCCCAAAGGTGCAAGATGTCCTACATCCTGAAACCACTGCTGAGTTCCTTTTGCCCCACATGGAAGATGGAAGGAAATTGTACCCATGCCCCTTTAAAGATGTTATCCTGTGTGTGAGACTCTTGCTTTTTAAACTTCTTTCTCCAGAAATTTATTGATAATAAATAATAGATTATATTAAGAACAATATATGAGAAGTTGTGCACTGAAGCATTTGCAAATCTGAAACCTTTTTAGTGATCATGGTAAGGACCAGAAAGACTTCATCTTTGTTTAGATTTAATTCCCAGTAGATTTCACACTACATCAGGACTTTTTAATTAGATGGCAAGAACCTTCTGTGTCATATCAAGAGCCTGTGTAGTTGCAACTAGTACATATTCCCACCAGAATGAGTTTCATAAGGTTGCAGAACAGGGATGGGAAGCATTCGTTAGTTTGTCACCTCACCTTTTCCTGGGTGTTGTTTTCCCAACCTGTAGTGTGAGTCCTGCCTAACCCACTTTTGAAAAAAATACATGTTGACATTGGAACTGGTCTGCACAGTTATGTGGAATATCAGTGGCTACTTATTCTACAGTATCTCTGCCTGTCCAGAATATGTTTTTCTCATAGTGTTCCTAATTCAGCAGCCATTCCACTTGCTATGATACTTGTTTCTGGGATTCATTTGCAGTGAACAAACAGTAATGCATAGATCTCTCTTTCTTTATCCTCTTGACTGTGATAGCAGGAAGAGCACGTGCAGCACAGATGTGAATGCAACAGATACCACTATTAATACAATATCTATAAATGCTTGTCTGACTGTACCTGTTCAGAGGATGTATCTGTAAGTGATCATGCTACATGGTACAAGCCCAGATGAAGAGATTAAATCTGAAGTTAATTTTGCATATTATGAGAAAACCTCTTTCCTATCCCTTCAGTTTAAAGGGTAATAAATTGATTTTCCTCTTTCTGAGGAGCATTTTCTTTAAAAGCTTCTTTCAAATATAAACTTTTTAATAGTAAGTTGCAAGAAAAGTAAGAATTATTTGTATGTCATGGAAAAAGAAAACAAAGTTGTTCACAGAGAGGGAATTTGTGTGTGTGTGTAATCTGAAAACTGGATTGTGTCTTGTAGAGAAGCTGCCCATGTAACATGGACTTTTTCCACAGGTCATTTAGATGCAAAAATTCATGAAGTTCTGTGAAAACAGCTGTCAGATGACGGAACAGATTACACTTTAGAGAACAATGTCTCCCACTCCCCTCTCCATCCCTAGGGAAGATATCTTACAAAAATACTCTGAGAAAAGCTTCAGGCAGAGCCTCTGGATTCTTTAGACTCAAGAGTTCATCCCAAAAGTAAATCAGTAGAAGACCAGGATTTGTTTACTCTGATGCTCATAAAACTAGTTGGTTCATTTCACTTCTCTCTGCTTTGATAGCACATTGGACCCTGGACAAGGCTGGAGATTCAAGTGAGAAGGACATTGTCTTTGTGTTGTAATGACAGACAATCTTCAGATATGTATGCTGTATTTTATACTAGGGCTGTATTTTGGCTCACCATCTTGACTTTTTATAACTCCTGTGCAAGACTGAACATTGTGTCTGTAGCCATGAAAAAGGAGTTATGGAGGAGAGAACTGTTTAACACCCAGGTTTCAGGCTGCTCTGGTAACAGTCTGGAGGATACACCAGGTGAGAAGAGGCTTTTCCAGCCTTGTACCTGGCACAACATTGACACTGTTCTGTTGTGCAGTTCAAGTATGCAAAGTTGGCAAGTGAGGGGGCAAGCAGGAACATTCCTCTGCAGGAAATGTGAGGAGTCCTATCTTTGCTGCTTTTTCACAGTAGTGTAGCATGTGGCCTCTCTTTTTCACCAGGTATAGTTTTTTTTTGGCTGGCCAAGAACTTAATCTCTTTATTCCAGTTGCCTCTGTGTATTTGTTCCTCTTTCCTTCATCAGCACTGTTGAGTTATCTACCTGATACCGGACCTGAATCTCTGGGGTGGAGGATTTTCAGTGGAGGGCCTGTGTCCTTGGAAGTTGCCTGCCCCAATGTATTCAGCATAGCCAATCACATTGACCTCCGTCAAAGTAATTTACAGAACTCTTTCTTAATTTAGCATGTCACCTGATGTGGAGAGGTTCTGAGTGTACCATCTCTGAAACTTTACTTTTCATGTTATTTCCTATATCAACAAGTAATTTCTGTAATTGTTTTGAATGACTTGTATTTGTGTATAAGTTCAACCAGGGGTTTTATGGAAATTTAAAAAAAAAAATCTTCACAACCATCCCTATTTCTAGCAAACCACTGCCCAGAAATTAATCAGGCTTCACTTTCTCATAACCCAGATGCAGTCTGCATTTGGTCCTGCAGCAGTGAAATCATAATTCTGTTTTGATGTGTTTGATAATAGTATAATTTTTCACATGTCAGCAGATTTATGATGGCATAAACCCAGGATTATTACTTCAGTGCAAGAGAACATGAAGGAGGAGCTGAGATATAAGGGAGAATAGAGCTGTTCACAAATATATTTTTATTGCATAATAAAAAATTGCAGTTTTGCAATTTTTCATCTTCTGTAAATCTCCTTTCTTATGAGTGTTCTCTCTTAAGAACAATTTTTAATGAAAAAGATAACACACAAGGATTCTGAGCTCTTAAAAGACAGATATTATTCTAATACAAAGTGTCAAGAGCATTGGACCTTTCCTGATTTGCGGTCATGGATCCACTCTGCTGTAATGGATATGGCACTATAGATATGCTCATTTCAGGTCAGGCAACCTTGTCCACTTTATTTATGATTATTATTAACAGAAATGCTAGCTGTCAGACACGATCAACATGAATCAGCCCAAGGCCCCTGTAAAAGGAGCTGTAAAGAGTCTTTAAGAGAATCAGCAGCAGATCTCACAATTACTTTTGAAGTTCTGACACATTGGAGAGACATCATTTTTTCTTGAGATTAAGATCTTGTCTTTCAGTGCTCTTAAGTGCATTATTTGTATGTGTAGGTGCTTCTGCCCTGAATGTCATACCTGATGCATCAGACCTACATTGACAGCTTTTGAAGGATAAAGCTAATTCATATCCTCCATTGTTAGCCTAGGTAAAATTCTGGGTTCTGCCTGGGTACCTGTACAGTTCACAGCCCAGTACAAAATTGTGTATGTACAAAATCAGAAGAAAATTTAAAAAAAAAAAAAAAATTTGCCTCTTGCATTCTGGTATCTATTGAAAAACCATGTGTTTACATTATGAACATAAGCCTTTCCCCTGAAGCTAACCTATCCATTTAATAAACATTCCCATCCTTCTAACATCTTAATATTGGTTCTGTAGTTCTGTAGCATCATGTCAGCATATATTGGCCCAAAGTGACTGTTTATGGCAGAAACAGAGCTATTTAGCCCTGATCTATGGCTGTACATTTCAAGGCTTTGTACAGCTGCTCTTTAATCCACCCTGTGGTGTAAGTATTATTCCAGACCCCATTTTACAGATGGAGAAATGAAGGCAGAGAATTTTACTGCCTTGCCCAATGGCCTCAACCAGGTGAGAGCCAGATCCAGGGTTAAACTACAGGCACCCTTGTCTCCTGACCTCAACCACAACTGACTGCCATACATCCTCCCCTGCCCTTGCTGAGCTGTGGAGAGGAAAGTTTCATTTGTTATTTTCTTTTTATGGCAGGACCTTCCTCCCTCTCTGCCTGCAATCATCTGTACAACTATGTTTTCTTTGATTTCTTTGCTCATTCTATTACCCTTTCCCTGTAATAAACACTTGGCATCTCAGCCATGTTTCTGTCTTTGGCTCCATTCTCCTCTCTCTCTCCTCCACACTTCAGTGCTATCACGAGCAGGGCACTGAAGTGTTAGGGCATAGTTTGTACCATTATCAATATTATTTTTTAATTCCTCAGAAATTCCAAGTGCAATGGCCCAGTGCTACTCCATGGAAAGGCAATGATAAGGGTGCTTTTATAATACAAAGTCCTGTATGTGATCAGGAAGTGCATTCTGGTTGAATTCTGTTTTGGCAAAGTCCTATTTGTGTCCCAGGGAAGCAACAGATCTGAGAGGGAGGCAGGCAGGGTGTTAGATTAGAACTTGCAGGATCTATGTTGTATTCTCTTGTGTGCTGCTGGTTTGCTGTATCACCTTAGGCAACTTGTGTAATTTCTCTGTTCTCTGGTTACCAGCTCATAAAAGTAAATAATGGTGGTACAAAAAAGGTAACAGCAGGGTCCTTAGATCAGAAATGTTAACTACCTGCTTTTTGCTCTCTTCTGATTTGATTTTTAGCTTATTTTCCTGACTTTAGTTTGGATGTATGTGGGCATTGCTTTAACGTAATTCTTAATGCAAAAACATGACTGGATGATTTCAGAGATGTAGCTTTGATGTTAGCTCCAGGTTTTTCCCACTGTGAGCTAACAGCAAACCAGGAGCTCATTCTCTAATGAGGTTTACCCAGTACAGCCAGGTCCTGTTTGCATTCTCATGTAATGTGCATAAAAATGCCTTGTTTCTACCTTTTGCTGCCCTCTCCTACAGATGTTATTTACAGGTTCCTGTCCCTTACAATGTTTCAGTGCTGCTTATAAGGAAACCTTCCCAGGGAATAGAAGAACAGGAGGGGCTGTGAGATGATTCAACATAAATGAGGCTTATTGATGGAGACTGCACAGATCTTTCTGAGGCAGTTTTCTTTCCTGTTCCATTTGGGAATAGGGTTGGATGCCTAAGAGAGTCCCCATCCCATGTGCATTGAGTTAGACCTCCAGGTTGCAGTCTGTCACTTCTTGCAGCACTCTGCTGAAATGGGACGGACCTCGGCTGAGGAGTGTGTCTCCTTTGATTTCTCTCATTGAGGCTTTTTGGAACTGAGTTTGAGCCTGGACCTTTACTGGTGCTGGGGCTTCTGCCAGCAGGGTGAAACACTCAGGGCAGTGATCTGTGGCCCAAACAGGCTTGGGGAAGCAGCAAGTGTGCAGCAATCAAAATGTGTCAGTGGGGACCACTGCCTCTCAGTTGGCATGTCTAGTCACAGTCGCAAACGCCCAGGACTTGGGCATGAGAGGAAGATGTGAAAACGAAGAAGGCAGTTTGAAGACGTGAGAGTTCAGGCACAAAGCCTTTCCCTGTAAAGCATTTTCAAGTCGGATCAGTCAGGGCCAGTTCAGCCTTTTCCTGAATGTTAAGTATCACTGAATATCAGAAGACAAAAAACTCTTGACCATCAGGCCAGTAGAAAAAAGACCGGGGAAAACTAATGTTTTCAAATGCTGACTTCCTGAAGTTTAAACCTGTGCCCTGACTTGGAGTTGCATATCTCAGCATTTGCAGGACCCTGCTTTTGTCAGTCCAGCACAGGATTTGCATGTGTGTGTGTGTGTGTATTTCATCTTCTTGCATGATGAAATGATTTCATCTTCTTTGCATGGGGGACCTGTCTGACTACAGATAATTAAAGATTCCTGCTGCAGCAATTGATGGCATTCACAGTAAAGTTTGATGACTCCTTGAGGCTCTTTCTCGGTACTAACTTTCAACACCAAAGCAGAGCAAATTGCTACATGATTTTAAACACTTTAATAGAAAGACAGACTTTTAAGACATGACAAAAATTATCCACAATTAGAGTCCTTTTTCTCTTACTGGTGTGCTCTGGGTTTCAGTGGTAGGATGGTTTTAAAGATGGAGATTTAGAGGTTCCTGGAAAGCCCTGACAATTCTATATTTGAACATATTTACTCTCTGGAAGCACTTACCCCTGTCTATGAAAGCAGCAGAAAAAGCCAGAGGCTGAATCCACCGACTGTAAATTATGAAAGTCCGTCTCCAACCAATATTGCAAAGCACCACATTTTGAAACATGGCCAAAATGATAATGATGAAACAAAACACAAACAAAGAGAGTATGAGCTTTTCTTGTTGAATCCAAGTGAAAAGGAATTTGGTTCATGTTTAGACTGCCTAAGGCACGGTGTGGGGAGCTGAAAATTGCCCTTTGTATCAGAAAGCTGCAGGGCATCTCCAGTGTTTCTGCTTTAACTTGCTTACAAGTGATGGTAGCTAATTGATATCCTGCATTATACCTTTACTGTGACAAAGGATGTTTAGAATTATAGGGGAAAATGCTGTTTGCATGCAGGTGATCACTTTATGCATGTGACTTGCTGGCTGGACAGCCCAAAGGGAGGGGAAGTGCAGGCTGCAGCTCCAATTTTTTTTTGTTCATTAAAACAACAGCATTGATTTTCCCAGGTCAAAGCCAGGCCATTTCATGCAGCAAATCTGTGTTGAAAGGGATCAGAGTAATCATTTTTTACACGCTTGACTACTGCATGCCAGCACTGAGCTTTCAGCCACATGAACATAGGAATGATTTAATAGAGGAAGTGGCAGCAGGCTATTGTGCACGGTGAATACTCCATGTAACATGCATGACTGAGTCGCACACCATTAGACTGGGTGTAAATAAAACCTGCTCCTGACACTGCCACAGAATTAGCTCACTGGAATGCCTCCACCACTGTCCTGTAGGGAGCTAATGCTCTGGCTTTAGAGCCCCTTCCCCCTCTAGCCTCCATCTTTGCTGCCCAAGCGACTGGCACAGCTATTTAGTGCAGGACTGTAATGAAAATAAGCAGCATCTTGAATAATACCACAATGCTGACAAATACCTGTTAAACCAAAATACAGCTTGAAATGAGATAAATGTTTAGAAGAGATTCTGTTTAGTTTTTGCTAGGAATTGTGGGTGATGTGCATCTCTCCTGGAGCATCTCCCTGGTTACTCGTCAACTTGCCACATTGCAGGAGGGATTCCTCCTGATATGGTTTTAGCAGCACTCATTCACCAGTTCTAAACTGCCCTGAAAAGCTCCTTTTAAAACAAGACAGTAATTCAGAAATCAAGGTTAAGAAGCAAACTAGTTAGAAAAAAAAAAAAATTAGGAGTTGGCTGTACATCATCATGTTCCTTATACCAGTACAAAAACAGCATATCTAGTATAGATATGGATAGAATATTATAAACAAGGATTGCTTTATTCCTGTATACAGGAAACAGTGAATTCTTGCCTCAAGTGTCCTTGTACATCTTATCAATTCATAACAGTGGGATTGCATAAAAGTTGATACAGAATATGGTCTGAATTATTGTACAGTGAGGTGGGCATAGAAAATTTTTTTCTGAATGATTAATCCTGTCAATTTCCTATTCCAAGTATTTGGGTGCAACATGGTCCTTCTTATGAAATCTGTGTAATCTGAATTGTCAGGATGAGTGAATGCTGTTTGGATTTTCTGGAAATACATGCCTGGATTCTTTGGTCTTTGGAGTACTGACCTCAAAATGGGCACTCTAAATACTTCTGGTGAAGTCCCCACACCCCCAGAGGGGCCTTTCACTTGGAAACATTGGCAATGTCTTCAGTAATCAGGAGGAGAACTGTGCAAACTGTACGAAAATCTGAAGAGTGAATGTGTTTATGTGCTTTGCACTGGGCAAATTGCACTATAAAATAAACCAGCAGAAAGGAGGTCAAAGGAATGGGGAGGAGTTGGTTCAGTCATGGACAATTGCCCATGAGGGCAGATCCCATTAGGAAATGAGAATTAGAGGCAAAGTCATCATCACGTTTTCAACTCTAACAAATCAGGAACCCTGTTTTCAAACCGTGAGAAGCAGCAGGAAGAACAGGCCAGATAATCTTTGCTAGTAAACAAACAGTTTGAGGCTACAGTTGACATTGATGATATTGCTATTGGAGGCACAATATTTCTTGGAAATGAAGCCACAGAAGGAATGGTGGGAGCTTAGGGGTACTGCTCTAGTTAGCCAGGACTGGTTTTTGTAATTGCCTTGGACTATGTGGTGAGAAAAAACCAAAATATTGAAGAGTAGGTTCTGTACAGAAAGGCAATTTTACATCCCATAACATTAATTGCTGTGAGGAATACCTTTGGCTCCACATCCTGGCTTTGAGCACACACAATAAACTTTTGAATGTTGTTATATCAAGTTACAGTTTCATTTGCTGTTTGAAACACCTTGAAATTTCTAGGACAGTGGTTGTTTCGCATCCCATTCAGATGTATCCTGCTTTGAAGAGATATGCATCACACTGCTTTTCATTAAGATTTTGCAGTTGCAGTTTTTGCCTTTACCTTTTTCACAGAAAAGATGCTCGGTCTGGAATGTGTGCTTGGAAGGCAGTCTAGGAGAAACACTCCAAAATATACACTACTTAAGCAAAACCAGACTTTTTAGAGCTTCTGCCCTGGTCAACACATACTTTTTGGGGCACACATCCTTATCCTTGTTAGCAATGTTGCTGAGGCCAGTGTGTCTTCTTATCCTTAAAGTTACCCTTACATACCTTGGTCTGTATTTCTCATGCCTTAAGGATTCTTTGGGCTTTCTAAAGTATGTAATTTAAGTGCCACTCTTCAGTCAGATCTGCTTTTACACTGCACACCTTCACTGTTCTGCTGCTGTCTGTATCTTAAATTTAACCTGGCTAAACCTTAACCTATAGGTAAGGCAGAGCAACAGATTGCAAAAGCAAATCTTGTATCCTGTGCATTTTGAGGGCTATTTCATAGCCTGGTTTGCTCCAGCTAGGTTCAAGAGGGGTCATTCTGAGTGTGGAAATGCATATCCTTCAAGTCATTTAGCAAATGGCATGTTGCTTTACATGCTGCATGGTCATAAATGAATATGTGGTTATTCTGTCCTGGGTTCATCTTACCAGATTTCTTTCAGGTTGATTTTTGGTATAAATTCTTTTTTTGAGTGTAGGAACGAATCCCATTTACATATCAGGAGGGTCAACCAGTTTGCTGAGGGGCAGAGCTGGGAGGGACAATATGAGAGCTGCTCCTATTGAGCTCCCTGACTGTCCACTTTCTTCATAAGTCATGCATGGGGAGGTAGAGGAGCAGTGCACTGTAATTCCTATAATGCATTTTATTTATTATACAGTCAAAATTGATGATATCCTAGCTCCATTAAGTGCTCCCAATAAATCTGGGACTTCAAATGGGTATTTTCTATATAAATGGAAAACTGCGTTAATTTTAACAATTTAATTGTTGTGTCTGCGTGTTGTTACGGATGAGCAAGCTGTCAGCTCCTTTGTGACACACACCCTGAAGCTCTGCTTTAGCTGTATCTCCCTACTGATCCCAATTAAGGTAACATCAGAAAAGAAACAGAGGCTAAATGGAGAGGTCAGTGGCAGGAGTCTCTTGTCAAAAGACACCATTATTTTCTGTACCTGGGCTAATAAATAGCTTATTAATCAGTGCATGTTTAGAATAAACTAGATCTGGTTTTGTTTACTAGAAAGATGAAGAAGATCTTTCATTTAATTTCTCCTTAAAGCACTGTAAAGCTCAGATAAATCATCCTGAATTGGCATTCAAAGCTCAGATAGAAAGACATCTCTCTTTCCTCTCTATCTCACACAGTTGTGCCCACTGGGATATCTGTGCAGGTGGTCCCTGCACCCCAAAGGAGCCCCTGGGCAGACATTGGTGAGTTGAGTGGACTGGACTAGCTCTGCCCTGCTGCACTGCTCCAGTGCACCAAGAGCCAGCAGCTCTTTTGTTGTGATAAGCCACAGGCAATCCAGGTGAGAGTTCTGGGTAGGAAAACATAATGAGTTAATCTCTTCTGCCACTACTGTAGCCTCTGCTGCCTCTCCACCAAGGGGTAAGCAAGCACATTAAATGAAGCCTCAGGTTGGAGCCCTCCTTCTAGACTGCAGGCTTCTGTTTCTCATTGAGCCAAATGGATATGGATGGGAACTAAATGCAAAAACATTTACCTCCATCTTCAAACCTCAGTGAGAGTTGCTTTGCTTTGCTCTAGATAGGAACTTGATGCTGTTCTCATGGCAAAGTATATTGGAGCCATCCACCTGCATTTCCAGGGGTCTCAGACCTGGCCTTTGTCACTGGTTAGAGATGCAGTTTTTCCAGTGGGTGGTTTAAAGTGGCTTATTACACAAGAAGGTGGTGTTAACAGCCACAGTGAGGAAAAGAGGAAGAAAATCAAACATCACAGAAAAAGACACTGCCTTAGTCATAACTCAGCCATGCATGGAGAGCTGGGCAGAAGGAATTTCCAGTCTGCTCAGCTGCTTCCTGGAAATGCTAGAACTAGCCTGTAGGCATGTCAATAAGAGAGATTTGAGCATCAATGTGGGACAGAAAATAAGAATTAACAGCACTTGATGCATTAAACAGGGGGTCAGATCTGGTGCTTGTAGATATCGCTGGGTGTAAAAATTGACAAACAGCAAAGAGATTGCTTTTACACTCAGGCAAAATTTGACGGACTGTTCCTTTGACACACCAAAAGCCTAAAAAGTATTTTAAAACATATTTAATGCCTGAATCCTTTTGATCTTGAGCGACACTAGGACTGTACTCAGCGCCCCTCCCATCCAAGCAAGCAGAGGGTTTGTTTCCCAGGAGGGGCTGAGCAGGATCTATTCCTGCAGGTAACAAAATTTAATAGTCTCACCTCCCTTCAAGTATGCAGCTGCTCCCACCATTTGGTTACCTTTCCCTAGCATTGCTGACAAGAGTCACCCTTAGCACTGTAGTTTGTTGGGGTCTTCCCAAACTGTGTCTCTCTCATTTTTGCCAGTTTTTAGGTTTTAGCCATGGTAATTGGTCAGGCCTTGTTTTTCCTTTTATCAAGATCTGGCTCTTCTTTTGATCAGGCAATTTAATCTAGAGATTAACTGAAATGCATTCAAGGTAGGTGAATGCTGATGTTGTCTTCCAGTGACTGGTACTAGAGATCTAAAATAACTCCTACTTGCTGGTATTTGTAAGGCTTCATTTGTTCTGACATGAGCTTTTTCTCTGGGCTACAGTTTGAGTAGTAAATACAACTATGATAGGTGTCACAGAATGGGCAGTCCAGATCTCAGGCTGTTTGGTATGAAGGTTTCTTGTAGAGCTCCCTGTCCACCCAGAGCTCTATGGACATCCGCTTTGTGCACTCCTTTTATTGCATTGAGTTATCTCAGATGCATTCAGATAAAAGCTCCATAGACTAGGCTTTGCAGACAGATAGCAAGATAGACCATTCTCATCCATTTTAGGGCTAGCATTTACAGGTTAATTACTGTTCTTTAACTGCTAATTTCTAAAACAGACTGCTGCACTCAGAAATCATGGTATAAGATATGATAGTTCACGAAGTCAGCAGAGAAACAGACTACCACGAGCAAAACTAGGCAATGCTTTGTTACTTGCAAATCCAAAAGCTAAGCAATCAATAGATACTTTGGGGTTTTTGTTTTGAGTGGGTTTTTTTGATTTCTGGTTTTTTGGTTTTCATTGAAGCACCAAGTTGACAGACTTGTTGAAACTATTTCCATTCACGTCTCAGTAAATGTAATGCAGGAGATTCCTATAAATGATTTTATCTTGTTTTTAAAATAAAATCTACATGATCATTCTGCATCTCTTCCTTGCTGACATCACTGTTGTTCTTGCAGACCAGAGTCAGTTAATAGTTTCATTTAAACTTGCTGGCTCCAGCTTCTTTTTTTTGCCTTTCCTACCCCTTCTATTCCTGCTGTCTCCTAGGGAAGACCTTGCAGGAGTTGTCAGCTACAAAATTTTCTGTTTTTTTTAAATTTTTTTTTTAAATCCAGCCATTGCTTTGATTGTAGTAAGCCAACAATCAATTATAACCAGTTGTTTTTCTATTTTTTATCGTGTGTATTTGTTCTTTCTCCCAGCAAACCACATGATCACTGCTGCCATTAGGCCAGTGATGTACATTTTCTTCCTTGCTTTACCTTAGGCTCTGACTTGGCAAGTAACGGGGCAGATGCTTTCTGCACAGCAAGGCTTTATCAACTGTGGTACATTTGCAGTGCTTCCGTTCACTGTGCTGGTATTATAAAGCAGGGTGGCTGTGCATGAGCACTGGTATTGAAGTAGGCACAGTGACTAACCTGTCTGCCAGCCTGTTCTTGCTGTCTGACCCATCATCAGTGCTGCAGAAAGTATGTAAATGGGAAATGTTTTAGAAGAATATTCTACCAAATGGAGACAAAGCTAATGTGAGCCTGGTGGTGACCACCAAGATTGGATGTACTTAGTGCAGTCATTTTGTCCTCTCTACTGGCTTCACTGCTTTAGGCAGCCTACAGTGTTGTTGTGAAAAGGTACTAGGTGGTGGTATACTGGCACTAAGCTCCAAAATAGTAAAAGAACTTGGGTATGAAAGTGGTTTTTGTGCTGTGATAAAAAAAAAAAAACAACCTAAATGCACATCTCTGCTGGAGATGGTCTGTGCAGAGGCCTTCAGCTGTAAGAGCCAGTACCAGTGAAGAGACAGGAAAACAAAGCTCGACCATTTCTAGCCTGCTGCTTTGGTCCTTCACTGGCATACCCGTACACACAGAGACTAAGCAAAGGGGCGGAGACACTGACTCTGTAAACTTTAGAGTCTGTGTGCCCTCTGAGTATCGAGTCCTGGAGTCAGGCACCAAAGAACAGATGAGGATCTGACTCTTCAGGAGTGGGTACAACACATCACTGCTACAGCTCCCATGGCTTCCCTGGGCTTTCTCTCCATTTTCTTATGTGTGTAAAAATGCCAAATATATATAATTTGTAGATTTCTCTGCAGATGAAGCAGGAAGAAGAGGCAATAACTGTGCTAACTTGCAGTGGCACTTTCTGCATTTGCAGGTTCACAGAGACGGAGGCTTATTCCAGCTTTATCACTTGATACTGCTTCCCCAGCAAGGAAGCCTGCCAACAGCCCCGGGGTCCGCTGGGTGGATGGGCCACTGCGAAGTGGGCAGAGGAGCCTAGGGGAGCCCTTTGAGATCAAAGTCTATGAGATAGATGATGTCGAGAGGCTCCAGCGACGACGAGGAGGGGACAGCAAGGTGAGTGCAATCCGTGTAATCTCCTGGAAGGTGTAAAGGTCAGCTCTTGACATGTTAGATTGGGAGGAGTATCTGAAGTTGAGTATTCTAGAGTAACTGTGGATATAAGCTTTATTATTATTCTAAGGCACTTTTCCTTCCTAACCCCTGCCACTTGTTTAGGCAGTTTATGATGTTGTTCTCTGATATAATTTTGTTTGGAGAAACTTTCTGGGTTGAGTTTTCCACTGCGCTTCACCTACACAGCAGATTTATTTACAGAGAAAAAAATGAAGTAGTGTTGAGACCTTCACACAGGCTTGAAGGAGGGTAGTTCCATTATTGGATTTGCTTCCACACTGGCGAGGGTAGCACAGCCTCTCACTGTGGGATCACTTGCTGCACATCTTGATGGCTGCCACCTCTCAGAAGTCACATGAGGCCAGGCTGGTTGTCTGCAGGCTGCACTGCACCCCATACTATCATTGTACCCCATATCTTTACAGACAATATAGCTTCTTTCTTAATGATTGTGGATTGCTAGAGCTTTCCGTAACATTCTGCTTTTGTTTAAGGATGTTTTAAATTTGATATTGCTACCAGTTCTCTATTTTAAGATATGACTACTGCACTTATTATGCAGCCAAGAACAGGAATATATTTAGTCTTTTAATACAGCAAGCAATGGATTTCCTTCTCCCAAGAGCTTAGGTTTTCTTAGCCAAACTGTGGTGGCGAAAAGCAGAAATGTTTTGCTGTAGTTAATCTAATTTCAAGATGCTGCCTGATATTAATTATTACGGTTTATTATTAACTACCATTGCAAAGACTCCAAAGCTCACTGGTGGAAAACATCAAAACCAAACAAAAGCAGTAAAATTAAACCAGATGATGGATGATTTCATGCAGTGATTCATACGCTTCCAGAATAAATGGCTCATTGTCAGTATTATTGATTGGAAGATCATTTCACTGAATGGATCTGAGTACTTATTCTCCTCTTCATCTATTCCTTCCCTGCTTCTTTATCCTGATTGGCAGGAGTTGATATGTTTCAATGCCAAGCTGAAAATCCTGGAGCATCGCCAGCAGAGAATCGCTGAGGTCAAGGCCAAGTATGAGTGGTTAATGAGAGAACTGGAGGTGACCAAACAGTACCTGATGCTGGATCCTAATAAATGGCTCAGTGAATGTAAGGATATCTTTTTATTGTCTTGATGCATAGATTTCCTTTGGTTTATTTAATGGGGGTGGGTAGAGGGGAGCAGAAATGTGTGGTAAGAGTGAGATGTGAGCTACTATGTTTTGAACTAAAATGAACTAACATACGACCTAAGGGCAAGTTTTAGATTGACTGTATTTCTAGAACTAGTTCCCATAATTCTTATTAAATGTTTACAGTAAAACTGAACAATCCTTTTTGCCTGAGAGCTGAATGTTGAAATGGTAGAGCATTCTAGTGGTAGATATTGCCGTTGGTAGATTAACATTCACACATTTCAGTCCACAGCTCCTGAAAATGAAATTTTTTTCTTGGCCTCAGATCACTCAAATATATAAACAATATTATAAATCTGCTCTTCTACCACAAAATAGCACTGTGGAGCAAACTTGTCCCTTGGCACCAGTGGCTTACATGAAAAATGAATTTGGCCCATTTTTTATAACTATATGTGTAAAGTTCAGAGAGCTTAAAGATCATTCACATTCAAATGAAGAAGGACCTCAGCATCTCAAAAGAAAAAACCATAAAGAGTACTGCAGTAGTTATACAACAGGTTTTATTACTAGCAAGCAGACAAGTTCATGTCAAAGAATTCTAGAAAAAAAAACATAATATGCAATTCATTTAGGATAATGGTAGGTAGCTAAAGGAGACTGGTTGGCATATTCTCTTACAGCATCCTAAGTGACATTCCTTTGACAGCTGCCTTAAGCTGACACTATATTTGTACATCCTGTAAAACAGCCATAACATAGGTTTCAGGAGCTCTGTTAAGGAAAAGTGAAAGAAACAGTTTTAAAGACAGCAGAGAATTTGCTATACAGTGCTGTCCACTTACAGTATGATCCCTTTGCTTCTAATTCCAGCATGGTAAATGCAGAAAGCCTCAAGGATTGCACAGGCCTCAGGGACCAGATAAGATGGGAAGTGCTGCCTCAGACAATACATCTCACACTTGGCTTCCATGGAAGCTGCTGCCAGCTGGTCTCTGGCAGCATACACTCTGGCGGCATACTGGCACTTCTGTTGGAATTACTGATGTGTATACCTTTCCTTGCCATACTTGAGTGGTGCAACGAGAATCACATGGAACAGGGAAAGGTGTGAGGACAACGAGGCTAGAGATTAGTTTCTAGTTCCAAGTTCTGAATTCAACAAAGGACTTATCCTCTCAGGACAGAACAGCTATTTAAGACTTTTTCTGGTCAGTAGAAAGTGTAAGAAAGTCAGTACCTGTTTAGCATTCAACATTCACTTGGTGATGGACCGTGGCAAAAAGCTTCTGCAGTTCTGGTGAGAATGGCGGAGTATATTGCTCAAGAAAGCATCCCATGCAGCTAAAAAGTATTTTCACAATGTGAAAACCACTGTGCCATTTTAATAGCCATTAAATAGAAAAGGCAACTTTTCCATGACAGTGGCAAGCTAGAGGTAATGTTGTATACAGCATTAATGATGGGTCTGAAAACTTGAATTAGCTGTGACTCTCCCACCAACAATCACTGGGGTTTTTTCACTTTTCCTGTCTGTGTATTTTTTTCCTGCAGTTGATCTGGAGCAGGGATTTGAGCTGGATTCTCTCGAATACCTGGAGGCCCTGGAATGTGTGACTGAGCGTTTGGAAAACCGTGTCAACTTCTGCAAGGCCCATCTCATGATGATCACCTGTTTTGACATCACCTCTAGACGCCGATAAAGTATGAACCTCAAGAGAATTTCAATGCGCATCTCTGCCATCCTCCTTTTCCCTTCCAAATAGCATCCCAAAGACAAAAGAATGAGGATGAAGGTTGGAGTCAAGTCTCAGCTGTGTGTATGAGAGATTTGCTATACTATACAGAGGTCTAGTATTAGAAAAAAACAGGACAAGCATGAAAAATGGAGATAAAAGGTTGTTGATTCTCTTAGCCTAAAAGAGCACTTTGAGGAACTTTTAAGGACATGTCTGTAAATAAGAACTGCTGGCAGAAGACCCTTCTTTCCGTGCATTAGCTGAGGAAGGAGGAAAGGTGGTTGTAGGACTTTGATTGAGAGGTTCATTAAAAGAAAACCTATCCAGAAAAACTGTTTAAGTGCCTTGCAAATCTTTATTATCCAAACATTTATGTTCATACTTTATTGTGTACAGATGGTGCTAGTCAAGAAAAGAAAAAGATAAAAAAAAAAACAAATACACTTTTGAAATGTATTTACAGCTTGTTTTTCTCTTGGTGTTTTCTCCTATTTCAGAATTGCTGTTTCTAAGTAACTTGTGTTTGTAGAGATATTTCCTAATCAGTACAACATATGAATAAATGTTAACTGTCTTTTCTTGTTACCAGAGTAAGGCCACTCAAAGAGAAATGCAACTTTCCCAGATGACACAAAAGTATTTGTAGCAGAGAGTAAGATTTGCTTATATGTCTTCTGTACTGTTATATGCTAGAGCATACAGTAATTTTCCCAGCCTATAGGTTTTGCAATGTATGAGGCAGGAGAAGTGACATTACCATGAAGTAAATACCTTTTCAGTTTGATCCAACCCCCGTAACTTATTTTCTCTTTCATTTTTTTTTTTTTTTGCCCTGTACTGACTGGAGTTATGAATGAGGAGGTACTTTCATCCTAACCCATTTTTCTGGCGCTAATAACTTGTTGGAAAATTACCATTTAGGCTAAGGGTTCCCATGGTTATCAGTCCTCAAATAAGTGATTATTCTGTCTTTCTTTCTTGAGACTGTGATAAAATGTACCTTCACCTCTTTATGACGTACAGCACTGCAAAACATATATTGGCAGCTTTCAATACCTGGCCCCATGTGGTGTCCATAGTCACATACATACCTGAGAAGTGCAGGCTTTGCTTGGCTTAGTACATCTGGAAATAAAATAAATGAGTAGATATAGCATTTCAAGTGTGTTGGGTGTGGCATCTTCTTCCAGTACTTGAAGCCATGGCAAAATTCACATTGACGTGAAAAGGACAAGAGTCTGCACCTCAATGTACATCCAAAGTCTACTAGTTCTAGAACTACAAAGTTCTACTAGTTTGCCTCTTTATCTACAAAAGAGTATGTGGGAAGGAAAATTCTTTTTGTTTCATAAACAGATGTGAGAAATGTGCATTTTATTTACATATGAGCATGAAGAATTATTTTGTTGAATTAGATTTCTTTTTCTTCTCTATTGAAATAAGCACATTCGCATAAATTCCTCTCTCACATACACTTGTGCAACCCTCTTATTGCTTATGAGGAAATAAACCCCATATTTAATATATACTCTAAATGCATGAACTACTGTTCTTAAGTGCAACTTTTCTTTTGCCTGCAGCATCATATCAATGCTATCTTACAATAACCCAAGCAGCAAGTCCCAAAGGAAAAATAATACTGATAGATTTTCTAGTGGATAGGCAAAAAAAAGCTTTTCTAAAATATACAATAGCATTTTTATAGTTTCATTTTCTTCTAGTAATACCAAATCTTATTCATTATATTACCCTTGTCACTGGATTTTGTAGAAGATTCTTACAATCTATAGGATTATTTGGAGGGAAAAAAAGGCCTAAATGAAACTCAGTTTCTAGTCTGTTCCAAAGTGATTTCCTATCATGAAACTTATATTTCAAGTAAGTATTAAAGACATATCCCCTTCTCTCTGAAGGAAAAAAAACAACAAAACCCAACCAAAACAAACAGTGCAATTTATCTAGCTTTCTTTCTCTTTGAAGGATTTCAGTAGCCCTTACTATGTATTGGTTCTGTGGAGGCCATCTCTTTGCTATAGCCCCTGAATTGAGTCCAGCTGCCCAGAGCCAAGGAAGTTGCCCCTGCACACAGTCTGGGACTTATACAGGAGTGGTAACATTTCTGTAAATCAAGTGGACATGTTTCAGAGCTATTGTAAAATATCTATTGCATGTAATATTCCTCACTATCATTAACTCTATTATTCATTGACTCTAGATTTGGTACTTCTGTAGATCAGGCAGCACAGCAAAAAGCTTGTCTACCTAGCCATTATTTTAAACAGTAAGAGCATATGTTCACCCTGTTTACCACAATGGACCAAAATTGATTCCTGAAACCAAATTGATTATACCAAGGATGAATTTTTCATACTAAAAATTATGTACTAATGGAGAAGAATCCCAGTACTTACAAATATTTCTGAGGACTTAATTAAAATAGCCATTAACATTCACGTTATATAGTAGTATTCATACTCATCCATACTCATCTTCCCTTTCTTGACTTTCTATCATTGCATTTCAGAATTTGCCACTATGGTTTTAAGAATTGTGATGGCATAATGCCAAAAAGCAATGAAAAATTTGTGGAGATTTGACAACTATAAAATGTTTCCTTTTTGAAAATAGCTTTTTACTTCAGAATTTGTATTATTATATTTCAAATATCTGCAAAACCGATAATTAAAAACATCAGGGCCTTATTGTTAGTCTGCAGTAGTCAGCATTTTACAGAAGACCCATACACTTCTGCAAGTCATCCAGGAAGTCCCATTCTTTAAGGAATTGCCAGCATAATGCTGTTTTTATGTTAATTTTTTAAAAGGCATTATGTTGCCCAAAATACATAAGGAGCACCATGAATGCAATGCTTAATCATTTGCATATTCAGAAATCAATCTTATTTCCCTGGGCCAGCTTTAGTAGGAAACAGCAATGTTAATGTAATTAGGTTTGAAGGTTAATTCTTCGTTTGCGTATGTGACAGGAGGTCACAGCTCTTCATTGCTGGGTTGTGTGACGGCTGTGAAACACCATCACTGCTCTGCATCCCCAGCCACGTGCTCTGGTACAGACAGCTCCAGGGCAGACTGGGGCTCATTCTGAGAACTGCTCTTCTTGGCATACGTGAACTTTATTCATACAAGGGACAGAAGTTGCTTTATAGCCACAAATTCAAGTGTAGCCTTAGACGGAAAACTTTGGCTGCGATCTGGAGTCAGACATCTCTCTGCTCTGTGTTAGCTCTCACAGCAGATCACACCCCTGCTGACTCTGGGTGCTAGGTCACTGTGCCCTAGAAGGTGTGGGAGAGCACTAATTCCTGGTGCGTTTGTCATAATTACACACGTTTTTTGCCATGCCTACTTTGTATTTTCCTCAAAATAATTCCTTATCAATTCATTCAGAAGCAAATTGATACTTGGGCTCTCCTTTCTGGGCCTCTTCACATCTCACCTGCACTAGTAAAATTGAGGAACAATTGTGTTTAGTCAGGAGACTTATAGCAGAGTAAACCTAGCTGTGAGCAAAAGGAAAATTCATCTACCTGCCATTTTTTTTTGTATTTACTCTGCTGTTAGTTACATAGTAGAACATGCCCCTCTTACACATTTGACGCCCCCTCATTTTGTGTAAGGGCCACAGGGCTATTGCTGAACATCTACTGACTTTGATCCAGTCTTGGAAGACCCACTGCCATAAAACCTAACTTCTGAAACTTTCAGGTACATAAAATAGTAATGGGTAACAAGCAATGGCATGATCCTCTGACATGAAGCAAGCTAAGTGAGAGCTGCAGATAATGTCCAGGAAAGGAAGAAAGATACACACTGGCATTTTTTTTTCTTTTATCTTGAAACATGGCAATTATAGAGGCTGAAAGCTGGGAGTGATGCTGGGAATAATGCACACCAAATTCCATGCTTGCTCACAGGACAGACTCAGTCCATCTTGAGGTATGGGTGATTTTTAAATATTTTTTTTTCATATATCTCAATAATATGGTGTGTCTTAAAATAAAGACTATTACCTGTGGCATAGAATTCAAATGTGATGACAACTGAAAAATATAGACTCTTTTACAAACATCACCTTTGATAAATGTTTGTGATTTTATAGCATCTTTTTTATGAGCTAAAACTAATTGTAAAAACAAAGGATATTTATAAACAGAAAAATGTATATGCAAACAATCTGAGACAGTCTCCACACACATTATTTTGGGGAGGTGGCATAGCTGTTCTCAAATGGCAACACCGCCGCTGCCCCTTCCTCCTCCAAGGAGTGCCTACAAAACCTTTCTCCTTGTACTCACTAGGATGATTCTGACTCATGTCACACTACAGGGAAAACTTATGCCTGAAACACTTTTAGGATCTTTTTTAAAATATCCTTTCTTCCCCACATTCTTCAGCCTACAAAACCAAATTGCTGCTGTTCCTCCCTAGATGCCTGTAAAAGTGTTCCAAATATTTCAGTGCAATGAATTTAAGTCAAGATATTCTACAATCTCAGCTGTTAAATACAAAAATTCTGCATATGCATGAGGTATACAGCATAGTTACATCAGCTGAGAACCCAGACTCTTGGTGGTCTCTGTGATCAAGCTTTTTGTCTAGCTTTAAAATTGCAACCTGAAGCTTCTTCATTGCAGAAGGAAATTCCATTCTTATAAAACAGAGGCTGAATGACCCTCTGATGCCGATTCACATGATGGGAGAGATGGTTGCACAGCATCAGGGTGCACCAACTCCCTGCAGAGATCAAAGCATTGGTATTGTTAAATACTGATAGGAGTGGATGATGACCATACGGAGAGGCACTTTTTTGTCAAATCTGTGTGTGGCATACCTTGCTTAATCCTGCTGTCCTCCTGGTCTTTGATTTGTTACTCCATAGGCTTTTGCATTGGCAACACACAGAAGTTTTTGAAGACATAAGGCTGGCCATTGCTAGCTATCATAAGATTTGAAACAGGTTTCCAAATAACTATAGCAAACAAAACTGTGAATGATTGTCAATGCAAAGTTAATAATCTCTCTCTCTCTTGCATTTATTGTGTGCTCATCCCAGGGTTATCTGAGCTTCCATACCTGCTCTTGGAAATAATAAACCATTTTATTATTGTCTTTATCTTTTCTTTTTTCTCCTTCTCAAGCAACCTTTAAAAAAAAAATAGAAAAGAAAAAGAAAAATCAGTTTCCCCTGAAAATGTAGCACTCTTTTGCTAATCTGATTGAAGTCAATACAGATTTTGCCACCAACTTCATAAACAGCAGTCTTGTGCTCGCTTATGCAACATTTTGAAGCTCACAAAGAGCATGATGATTCTGTGAAGAGTGGAGGTGCTGAAAGTGAAATAGTAGCATTCAGCTATAATATTTCAACCTACCTTCAAACCCTCCTGGACAGGAAATAAAACACAACCAAAACTATCTTACTTTGAGTGGTCCTACTTAAGTATTGAGCAAACTTTATAATAATGGTAATAAATTGGTGCTTGGGGCAGTTTCAGCTATATTACATATTCTCTATATACTATAGATATGGATGTATTCACCCTCTATTGTATATGTATGTGTGTGAGTATTTACATGTAGCACACATACATATATGTTTTATGTATGCATAGATACTAACTTTTCTACATTTTACTTCTTTCCCTCCCATAGCTGAAACTGCTGGTTACTAACATCCACATCATATTCTATGTATGAAGGATATAATTTATTTGTAAACTCAGGATGTTCTTGTTTTATAGAGTTGCTTGTATTTTATAATTTATTTACACATCATGGTTGGAAATGCTTATCTAAGTGCTATGCATTGAAGTGTATGTTTGCTAAATCCATTTTATTCTGTCCGTGGCTATGTTCTTTCTCATTTTAACAGTGGTATAAAATAGGGCTAAGAAGGAGAGAAACTGATAGATATAGAACTTATGGTGGTCCCACCAGTGGGCAGTTTCAGAAGAGGATGTATCAGTAGTAGATATATATATATTTTATCAACTAAATTTTATGGGGAGAAAAAAAAAAGAACAGCGTGAAGATAAGTTCAAAATGTGGAAAGTCACAGCCATTTTCAAGTTGGTCAAAAAATGCATTGAACCTTTTGCCATTAAAATTGTAAAGTTTATTGTTTGCTGGCTAAAAAATATCCTTTTTGTGGTATCTGAGGTGTGAAACATTGTCAAAAATATGATGTCTGGAAAAAAAATTGAACTATAGTGGCATTAAATGTTTACTTTTATCTTACCAATAGATCTGCTTCCTCTTCCTGACTATTCTTACCAATATATCTGCTTCCTCCTCCTCACTATTTCACTATGGTTTAGAGCCTTTGATGGCATTTCACATGCCATGAAATAGCAGAGAAGAAGGTGCTTTTGACCCACAAGAGGACATGGTATGATAATAGTGAGAGTGAGCAAGATCAAACATGAAAATAAAATGACCGAAGGGGTTCTACCAATTGAATATTGCTGAGAAACAAATTCACCAGAAAACAATCAGGAACTGGAGGCTTCAATAGCAATGACAAAAATATTACAAGCAAGCAGAGCACCATTAACTTCTCCCCTGCTGCTGTCCAGAAACAGAAAGAAAACATTGTCACAGGCCTGAATTAATCAGGCTTTTACATAACCTGGTTATGCATATGTGCCTCCCCATACGAGTAGGGACTGCCCTATCTGCGTCTGTGAGCAAGGGAAAAATCTGCGGCCAAACAAACTGTAAGAATGTATTCATAGGTATAATTTCTTGTCATCTCTAGCAATTGTCAGATTTCCCTTGGCCACCATACAGGTATGTAACACAACATGGGAGTAATAAAGAGTTTGTGTCTTGTGTCAAGACGTGCTTCTCTCTCAGGCAGGCAATGGTGGCAGGTCCAGCTGACTCCTGAGGTGCTGCTGAGGTGTGTGCAATATCTGCTTGCTTTCAGCTCACATTTGTGGTGTTCCCTGTTGATAATTAAGAGAGTGCCTCACTTGCAGGACAAGATGTGAATGAGCTCTCTGGACAAATACAACATTCCCACTGACACCTGGGTAAGCCCTTATAAGGACACTGGTCTCTTCTCATTGGAAGGAAACAACAAATCTTACTTCTTGTAGGGAAAGAAAAACAAAAGAAAAGGAAAGAAAAAATTTAAAACCTCCTTTAAGACACATCATGTGCTGGCAGATGATTCCCTCGTATCCCATATTTAGGGGGGAAATGTTAGGGTGCTAGGCATCTAAATATTTCATTAACAGTTTGGTAAGAATTTAATATAGTCCTTCCATCTAATCTACAGCTCAGTGGCAGAGCTAGCAGTCACAGTGACGGGAGATGCAGTCATCTATGGCAACCAGCTCTTCCAAATAAAAAATATTGAGGTGCCTACAGAGGCAAAGGCTGATGGTGGGGAGAAGAGAGTTTCCCCTCTTAACAGCAGCAAGCCCTGTGACTCCAGCACCACTTAGCTGTTGCCCCTGGGCCAGTGAATTTGCATGCTGTGACTCTCCACAGTAGCTGTAAATGAAGATAAACAGCCATTTCTTTCATCTGTGGGCTGTTCAGAATAGCTCTGATCTGCTCTAAAGAGCTAAAAGGCTTATTGCCTATTTTTGAGGTAATTTATCTTCATTGCTGTTATCATGCAGCCGCATCAGTATTAAGAAACCTGGCATGCCTTACAGTGACAAAATCAGAAAAATCAGTTAGTGCAAGTACTAGCCTTTGTTTAAGACAGAACTGATCATGATGTGCTCTAGATGAGCTGAAAACAAAATCAATTCACTCATGGTCAGATCTGGAGACTTACAGACCTCACTTCTGATTTGGAGCAGGAAGCAAAGCAAGGTTTCATGCACAGAGTGAGATTAGGGGCTCACACCTAGCAAAAAACGGGTGTCCTTATGGGGCCTGCTTGAAAGTGTTGGCACCTCTTGTAAACTAATGCCCTGTCCATGACCAAGTCTTGTCTTTAAACCCAAATACTTGCCAGACTAAAAATCAGGGTAGGAAACCTGACAAGCCTCATCTCCTTATGGGGTCCTGAATAAGCTCCCCCAGTTACCAGAAAACCAGGAGAAGGGGATGTTTTTGCTAAAGCATGTTCCTTTCCCATATTCACCTGTAAATCAGGCTTCCAGGACCTCACCCTCACTTTGACTTGTAGAAGTAGCTGCCTAGAAGCCACTGAGAAAGGAGGAAGGCAAGAAAATTCAGTTCCCAGTGGCTGAGATGAACACAAAGTTAATGTTTAGTTCCCCTAGAAAAGGCCATCTGTGCATTTTACTTTTTGTGGTATGTTATTAGTCTTGACAGCAGTCAATCTGGCAGTTTTCGAGTCTGGCATCTGCTATTTAACCACTGAGTAATGCTTTTCTGGCTGTGACCACAAGAATGCTCTACACTGCTCAAAGACCACTTTCATAACCTCCAAAAACATGCAGGTAACTTGGAAGTTGTGTCTACTGTCAAGAACAATTCTGGCAAGTGCTGACCTGGAAAAAAGCTTCAAGACAGCCAAGACTGGTCCAACCCCAGTGGATGCTTGACTAGGGAAAAGACCCGCATTCATGTTCATTTATGTTTATATGTACCTCTTCTGTGGACACTTATAGCACAGGTTTGGCACCCATGCTTTGCGTCAGATTGTGGGTTTCGTGCTGTGGTGGTTTGAGCCCTGGCTAAATGCCTGGTGTCCAGCAAAACTGCTTCAAGGTCTTTCTTCCCCATCCCACTCCTTTTGACTTCCAGAGGGAAGGAAAAAAAAACAGCTAGGAATTTACAACTCGCAATAACAACAAAAAGAGGAGCTTTGATTAAAACCATGGGCAAAGCAGAACTTAGAATAATGCTTAAATTTATTACTAACAAATTAAGAACTAAAATGAAGAAATAAAAACAGTTTAGAAACACTTTTCCATCACCACTCCTCCGTCTGTCCATGCCCCCTCCTTCTCCCAGTGGGGCAAGGGAAGAGGAATGGAAGGTTTGCAGTCAAATATAGTGTCAGCCATTCACAAATGTAAGTCCAAGACTTAAGCAGCAGTTCTTCCAAATGTGCTGTCCCAGGGGACTTTTCTGTGGGCTGCAAAGGGGACAGCTTTCTTCACCACAGTCATCACCACGGTCACGGGGGAATCATAACTCTGAGTCCTTCCCTTACATTCCATGGGGTGCCCCCCCCCCCCAAGAGAGATCCTCTGCTGTCTTGTGGGTCATTCCATGGGGTGCAGTCTCGTATGAAAAGCTGGCTGTACCTGCTTAGGCATGGGCTTCTTCCTCCACGGGTCTGGGCTGCAAATCTTTTGCAGGACTCTGCTCCACCTTGGGGCCTTTCACAAGGCAACAGCCTCTTTCATGCATCCCCCTGCTCCGACAGGGGGTTCTTTGCACCCCAATGGATCCCATGGGCTTTAAGAGGACAGTTCATAATCACCATGGTCATCACCACGGTAATCAGGGAATAATAACATTCAGTCCTTTCCCTGATCCATGGGGTCCCTCTCCCTCCTTCTCCCTCCCAAACTGACCTTGATGTCTGCGTTGTGATGTTGTTAATCCACAGCTACCAATTTCCCACTGCACAACAACTCCTCCACTCTTAAATATGTTTTCATGCAGGGACATTACTTAATGATTCAGAAGCAGGAAGTTTTCCTCGGAGCTGACCCTCATTGGCTCTGCTCTATAGGATGGAGGGAAACTTCTAGCAGCTTCTAACAGAAGCCGCTCTTCCTCTTACCAAAAAACCTAATCAGAGAAACCCACGACACATGCCAACCAACTGGCAGCCAAACATACTCAGCTGTGTGTGTCTGGCACATATCCATATTTCCATTTCTATCTCCTAGAGACTCAAGTGCAGTCAGACTTGTCGGTTCTGTGTGCGGGACTCGGGGCTTGCTGCACAGAGAAAGTATCACACCTCCAGCAATTTGGAGACCTTTGTCACTCACTTTAAAAGGAGCAGGAGCCGTCCTTGTTCCTTTATCATCCCTGCTCATCTTCATTCTCTGAATGACAGGAAACCAGGGAGCTGGGAGAAAACCTTGACGTTTTCCTGTATTTAGTTTGTCAAAAGATGAATTGCTCATTGTAGTTGCAATAAGAAAGAGATGGGGGAGCACACAAGCCATCCTGCTTGCTGGGCTGCCCTCTGCAGACTGTTCCATACTGACGCTGTTGGATGCTCTGTCCCATTCAGCACAACCCCTTGCAAACTGCCCCTTGGGGCTTGCTTGATGATGCAAAGGAGTAGCAAGTGGCATGAAGGGAGTCAAGCAAGACACTGCAACTGTAACAGCATTTTCTCTTAATTTCCAAGGACAGTGGAAGGCATGGCAATTATGGAATAATGGGAAAGATAACAGCTGGCTCCTGGCCCTGGGGCTAGTGACTCTTGCAGCCCTGGGGGCTGGTGTAGCTAGGGGCTGGTGTAGCTAGGACTCATGCCTGCTCTGAGTTTCCAAAGGCTCAAAGAATATTTCTGAAGGTTATATGTAAAGCTATTAAAATGCTGTGAAATCCACAGAAATGGTTCTGGACAACCTCTAAGCCCTGGCATTTCAGACTTTGCATCCATTGGACTATCTTTTTTTCTGCTGTCAAGGCCGAAACGATAGGAGCACCCATTCCAGTCTGCTTGATAATTAGCATTGGAGTGGCATGAAGGGGTCTGCAGAGCAGGTCAGTCACAGGAACAAACACTATCTGCATACTAAATAAACCTGTAGCCTAGCAAGAGGGCTTTGCACCTGAAATCTGTCATGGGGATTGCAGTTATTGTGAGCGTACCAGGGCACTGAAATGCTCCCACACTGAAAAAAATGTTCAAGGATTGATATCTCCACCCAGTGAAATCACCTAGACACCCATGACTTGTTCTATGAATTGTTCCTCAGAACAATTCCTGGCTTACTTTATTGTCCTGTTCATAGCTTGCTTTCCCAATTTTTCTGTGTATTTGCTCCCAAGAGGCAGGTTTCCTGGTTCTTTGTGCCTGGTTAGTGTAGCCATCAAAGTCAAGGCTTGTGAGCCACCCTAGGAGCTCATTGCAAAGCTATCTGTAGTTCCTTATCAAGATGCTTTTAAGGCTGTTCTGAGCTGGCCCTTTTCACCACTGTACATCACATGGACACTAGGATAGTGATGCTGCCTATGCACAGCCCCCAAGACACGGTACCACCCAATGTAGTTATAGGCTTCTACTCCAGTCTGTAACAGAGAACAGTGCTGCTGGGCCATGGACAAGGCAGCAGTATACCACAGAGAGGGAAGATTGAAAGGAGATAGAGGGGATGACAGAACCCATCCAGGTTCATGGAAGCAGGAGGGCATTCATAGACATGTCAGCAGTTTAAGGAGCAGAGTGATACCAGGTGAGTTGTAGAGAAGATGATCATGATGGTGCCTTGCTTGCCCCTACAAAAGCACAGGATATGCAATGGCATCACCTGGCCAGAGGCCTGAGGCAGGGACATGATTTCATTTGGGGATTCACTTGACTGTCTCACTGAAAGCAGAAAACCCACTAAGATTAGAGGAAGAAAACAAACAACACAAATCCCTATAATCTAATAGTTATGTCAATGAAGATTTAGAATGTTACTTCCCCTCCTCAAACAGGAACTTTAAGTAAAACTGACCCTTATGCTGAGTCATTTTGACCTCTTCATAAGCTCTCACCATAAAGTGTGGAGGCTATTATACTGCCTTATCTCACTAGGATTGTAAACCTTTGAGCTCTAAATTCTATGACCCTAGAAATTCTTCCCAAGGCAACATGAAGTTGAAATTTCATCTTCTTTTCTTTTCTTTTCTTTTCTTTTCTTTTCTTTTCTTTTCTTTTCTTTTCTTTTCTTTTCTTTTCTTTTCTT
>JAWWEW010000112.1:36138052-36218035 GCA_035583185.1 Anabacerthia variegaticeps | reverse complement strand
CCCTCCCCTCTCTTTTTTTTTTTTTTTTTTTAGTATTCAGCAAGGTAACTTGTAATTAAACCCAAAATAATCAAAGTGTTTCAGATGGTAAAGCTGTAAACCCGTTTCACTAAGGAATCCTACACCTGACCACATTCTGGAACCTGGTCTGGCTACAGGACCATGCTGGCTGATCAGGAGCTGGCCCACTCACTGTGAGAAAGTTCATATGATGCCTGAGGTGTATGGCAGGGCTGGGTGAAGGCTGACATAGGGACACTGGTGCCAAACCTGGCTTCCTATGCATGGGATGGTCTGCTAGCCTGAGGCAACTCAAGGATTCCAACCTTTTCATCTGGCAGACTACATAAGTTTTTGATGGGAGTTGCAGATGGTAGAGGGCATTCCAGCCTAATGATAACAAGATTCCCTTTCCTTGGCTGCCTTTAGCAGATGTCCTCTATGAGCGTGCCCAGGTGGCAAAGCCCTGCTCCACAAACTGGTGGTGGCAGCTGAGCCTGAACTCCTGTATCCCCCCTTGCAGGGCTGCGAGGGAGGGCAGCTGGTGCCAAAACAGGCATGGCTCAGCCAGTACCAGAGAGCAGCAGACACAAAATAGCTGCCATGATCCAAAGCCAACACAGGACCTGGAGACTTGTCCTGCTTAACTGTTGTTCTCTAACACTTGTCAAGAGCGAAGCATCAAGCTAAATATTTCCATGCCCCTTCAGAAATTATCATTTTGTAGTTGGTTTTTTTTTTTAGAGAGAGCTTTTTACTCTCTATTCCCTCCCTTCTCCCCCCTCAACAGGAGTGGGATGCTTGTTATCTTTTTGCAAGGGTAAGACATCCACAGCTTCAAGAGCAAAGGCCCTTGATGAGAGACTGCATCACTGGCAGATCAGGACATAAAGCAGGCAGTGAGGAAAGCACCAGTTTCTCTGCAGTACAGAGCAGGGAAAGGAGAAGCTACCTAAACCTCGCTGCAGTGTGAGTTGGACAGCCTCAAAAAACACCCCAACGCACCTTTGGAGGAAAAAGCAATATGGTCTGGAGTTGGCTTTGGCACATTGCTGCATTCCCCACGTGTAAAGGAAAGGTGTTGCTGAAGGTATCACGAATAAAATCCTCTCCTTTGATTCCCTCAGCTCCTCATTTGGCTCTGGTCTGAATTGGGATACCTGCCCAGCTAAGTGACTGCCTGATAGGAAGAGGAAAGACACCCAGTTTAAAGCCCATCTGGGCCATAGGCTAGATTTGAGCAAGTCTGCAGGGCTGCATGTCAATTCTGCAGCTCTGCAAACACCAATGAAGCGAACCAGCCTTTTTCCAAATCACAAGCAGGAAAAGCTCCTTGGTCCCACCACCCAATAACAATCATTTTGCGTGACTTAGCAGCAGATTTCAAAGGGCTCGTTCAGCAGACATGTTGGTCTATTGATGAACTTCTCCTCTACCTTGGAAGGACAAGGCTTGCCAAGGCTTTAGATTTTAATGGTAAAAAACCCCAGTTTTCTAGCCTGGGTGTATCACACTCACATTACATGGATTTCACAAAATGCTTTGGGGCTCTGATGAAATGAATTTGGACAATGCCCATCTGAAGGATTTTTATCCATTTTCACATTTGCCAGCCATAAATAAGGCAGCATCCTTGCCTGGTGGTTGGCGGGCTGCCTCATCCCAGACTTGGGATCACTATTCCTCTGGTCTTTGCAGAAAACACAAAACCAGATTTTCATTTATTTTTCACAAATTATATAACAGTCCCCGCAGAAAACATTTGGTAATGGTGAAAAAAAAAGTAGTCTTTGTATGACCTCATTACTCTGACCTTTAAAAGTACCATTATTTACTGGTGCATTCAGCCACAGATGTTCAGAAATGAACGTTCCCAACGCATTCACATTGCTATTAACATGTTGGGGAACATCACTCCCCAGTAATGGTATTCTGATAGCAGTCCTATATAGAGTATAAGCTGGGTACACAACATTAATACATTAAAGAGTATAGAAATTCAGACATTAACAGGACCTCACTGAAGACTTTCTCCCCAGAGCTTGACATGACTTTCTAGGAGACTAAAGTACAACAAGGCCCCTTGCATCCCAATGGGGGAGTGCAAGAAGCAGAGGCAAACCCCCAGCAGTGGCTGCTCCATTTTGCTCAGTCTCCATCATTTTCGCTACTCTAATTCCCAGACCACTGGCTGTCCCTCAGATGTGTGGCTACTGCTATACGTATAGAGTATGAAGAGCAATTCCTCCCTGCAGTGGTGTGGGGCCCAAAACTCTCTCTCAAGATCACAACAGCCTTTCCATGCTTCACTGTGGGCTCCTACAGTGTGCTGCTGCTGGTGGGAGGGATGGCAGCTCCATGGCTTAGCAAGGCACCACTCTGAGTGTCCCCAGCTCAGCAAGGAACAGCTCAAGGAGGATCAGGCCAGACCATTCCTTTACCTGTTTCATTACAGGATGCTCAGCAGCACACCTGGCACCTACTGCAACAGGAAGACAACACAAAATAATGCTTCATTAAAAGTAGCTTCATTAAAAGTAGCTTCATTAAGAGTAAACCAACAAGAATAGCACAGAGCAGAGCACAAGGCTTGGGGGAGGGGAAGAGTGGAGCTCTGCTAATTTTCTCATCAGACACCCTTCTCTATTACCATCTCCTGGCTCCTGCTCTGAAAGTCAAGTGGAATTGTCAAGAGGAATCACCTGTGATTTAAAGTACAGTTTTCCTCCAAGAGGTATGTAAAATTGCTACCTTCCTATTTGGAGACTCTGGGGACTTGGAATCAGAGAGGCTGAATTGGAGGGGTGGTGGAAGAAAGCACCGCACTTTCCTGTAGTCTTGTCGGCCCTCCTAGACCAGCCCTTAGCTGAAACAGAGATGGGGAGCAGGCTCCTTAGCTCCAGGTAAGGTCACCAGTAAGTGCTGCCTGCCTGAGCCTAAGAGATGGAGGGAAACTTTAAGCAAACACGAGGTTGCATGATTGTCCTCTCCCTCCTTTTCTGGGGGCAATGAAATAAGGAGATTGTACTCTGTCCTGATTTAGGCATCTTTGGAGTTTAAATGGACTCAGGCAGGATGCTTCAGCCCTGCCCTCTTGCCATAAGCCCCATCAAAATTTGGTTAACAAGGAACTGGAACATCTGAGACTCCTGAAAAGCTTGTGTATGTGCATTTCTGTGTGTGCCCGTCTCTGTGGCTGTATAGAGATGTATTTAAAAGAAGGTTAATTGGTCTCCTGGGGACTATAAAGAACCTGTTAGGTTCCTCTGTGTGAGCAGTGACTCTATGAAGCCTAATTACTAAGCTTGAGTTATTCTTTTTTACTTTGGAGGGGGGAAGGAATCTCTAAGGTCCTTATTAAAACCAACAAAAAGTCTAAAGAACGATGGAATTAGAATTGATTTGTCCATGTTGATCACAAGTGCAGAGCAAATAAAAACATTGAACTTTCCCCATGAAACACTAACGGGGGTCATATAGGCCTGGCTTACAAATCACTGTTGTGGGGATAAACAACCACTGTGCTGAATGGCAAGAATTGAAGACCACAGGATTCCAGCTAAGGTGCACTCCTTAGGCTTAGGGCAGGGAAAGTGCACATTTTAATATTCTTGTAGGGCACATTTTACAAAATAGCCATACAAAAGGTATTTTCAGTGTGATTAAATTTGTAAAATTAGAAATGAAAAAGAAATGGGTGTGGGTTTTTTTTGTTTTTGTTTTTGTTGGTTTTTTTTTAAATGTATATTGATAGGAAAGAGAAAATTGTAATTAAAAAAAGAAGAAAAAAAAAGAAAAAAAAACAAAAAGGAACTTTAACATGGCTTTGGTCTGAAAGGCACAAAAGCGCTTGCTTTGGATTTTTTGACTGTTTTCCAGACCCAGTTGAAACTCTGTGGGTAGAAACCAAAGCTTTGTCTACACGGAGGAGCCGCAGTGTGGGCAGGGGCAGCTCACAGCACTGTGCCCCTGTTTTTCAGCAAGCCAGCTGTGGAGGAGCTCTTGGGTAATACCTGCAATTAGGACAACTATGATGATGATGATACCATTGCACCCTGTGCCACCCACAGCCAGCAATGGCAGGGCTGTAACAGAGACACTGTATGTTCCTACAGGTCTGACATCAGTCTGGACATGTTCATGTGCAGGATGATTAATGTTTGTAAATTGCCATGGCAACCAGATGTTTGCTGCTCTTCCCCAAAAGCTAGGCTGTGCAAATATTTCTCCTATATAATTAGTAGTTTCTGTAACTGCTATTTCTGCAACTGATTGGCATGGGGCCTTTCTGCAACATGGTGTTTGCTGCAGGAGAAGGCACTGTTATGTATAGGTCTCTTTTTCCTCAACTGCGAAATAATACCTAGCCTCCTTTTTAAAGTACTTAGAGGTATTTTGAGAACTATGTTTTCTGCACACAACTCTCATGCAATAATGCACTACGTGAAGGTATATAGACTCTTTAAGCCCTTATAGGTAGGGATGCAGTGAGGCAGAGTTATGGAGAGTGTCATAGCCAGTTCCTTTTTTTGTTTCTTTTGTTTTGTTTCTTCATTTTATTTTTGTTTTTACAGTGAGGAGTTATTTCCCAAGGATCCACAATGACAAAACCCAAGTATGGATTGTCTAACCCTCTGTGATTTGCCCAAGGTCAGACACAGTTTCTGGTGCAGCAAAGAAGCCAAGCCAGAACTCCATGTCCATAACTGTAAGACCTTCCTTCTTCTCCTTGTCTTATGGGAGATTTAATTCTGATTCAGGAAAAAAAAATCCTCATAATTGGCACAACCTCTGTGAAAAATAGAACTCTGTTCATTAAGAGCTTTGCAGTGGCCAGGGACTATTTGGAATATACTGTGCAGGAAAACAGACTCTGTATTTCATAAATATGCTATGTAAAAAAATAACAAGTCTAAGAAAAGCTTGCTTAAAACCCCTAGCCATCACAGAAGAGGGTTACAGAGAGAAGAAGAAAAAGGGCTGAGTGATAGGCGAATTTTCTTGGCATAAACCCATGCTTGATAGACTTCACGCAGAGATTTATAGACTCAGGGAGGTCAAAGCTCTAAAAAATTTGTTTACTGCATTTTCTCTTACTTTCTACCACCTCTACTATGCATGTGAGCTGTGTTTGCCAAGAGCCTAGAGAGTTTTTGCTTCCAGCATCAGGTCAGCACCCCTTGAGGGGCATGGATACAGAGAATTATGCCATGCTTAAAAAAATAAAAAAATAGCACAGTTTAGGGAACTTTTTTTTTGAAGACTAATGTTTTGTTTAACAGTAATCAGTTATTCTTAGCAAAACTGTATAATGCCCTGTATTTTTTCCTGTGTGCTGGTACTACTTTTTGTCCAAACACGTATTACCATCCAATTGTACTCCCTCTAAACCCAATCTAACATTGCTTTTCCTGGACTAATGTAAGAGATAGTGGCAAAAGAAAAGTAACTCAAAATATATTCCTAAAACTTGAGATGAACCCAAATCACCATTGTTTTCCAAAAGGCACAGGAAAAGCCTCCAACCTGTGTGAAGCAAGCAGCAAGCCTGCCAGCATTACAGATAATGTTGCAGTCTGCCTCTTTCTGACTTTAGCATCTTTATCTTACCAAGCTAATACCACCACCTGAAAAATGTGACAGATATTATTCATAAAAACTGAAACATGATGTCTGTGCAAAGATAAGATTACTTGATTTGAAATGAGTGCTTATCTAATGTTCCCTCCTTACTGGCATGCTTGCTTGCTACTGCACTTTCAAATGATGCATTTAGTTAAATCTCTCCACAGCCACAGGCCAGCATTCTTTGCAGAAAATAGGCTGGAGTGGGGCCACCAGGAGAGAAAATCTGCCCACAACAACCTCCCCTGCAGCACTGTCAGCCCTGCTGCTGGTGTTAGTGCATGGGACTCTCCAAGAGAGACTGCTCAGTAAATGATTGAAACCAACCAGAAAATGTGACTCTTGCCTTGACCAAGATGAAAGAAGTGTAAGATTGGCATCAGCACTAATGACTATAAAGTATAGATTGTGCTCCCACATTAAGGAGCCTCCGCAGACCTTTCCAGAGAAGGCCAGGCAGGGCAGGCAATGCAGTGGTGCCCTCAGGACCTTGAGCCACAAACCAACCAGGTGCTGATTTTTTCCCTGCATTGCTCAATAGGCTGTGGATGGATTTCCAACAGCCCTGCACTCATGGCAGCACACTTGCTGTTGTGATGCTCTATAGCACTCTGTGTAGCACATTTCCTTCTCTGTTTCCTGTTCTGACAGACATTGGAACTGATTAATTCATACTTTTTCTCTAAGTGTCTTCTTAGACCTCAGAGAAGACCACTGCTGGAGACAAAATCCCAGTATAGGTAGGTGCTTCAGCTTGATGCAAGATGGCTGTTCTGATCTGACATCAGGTAACTCTGCCTCTTCCCTAGCACCCACCTTTCCCTGCTATTGTGCTTGGAGTGTTGAGATATCCTTGTACCAGAAGCCCCCGCCAACATTGTTCCAGTTCATACACCAGAGGTATCTGCATGCATGAGAGCTGGCAGGTTGTCTACCAGTACATGCTGCATAAACTAATGCAGCTTAACTTACACTCTGAAGCTCCTTCCTTTTTGCAAATCTTAGTACTAGATATGTAATCATGAGATAACATAAGCACCATCTTTACACAAAAATCACATAAATTCTAATATGCGTGTGCCCCTTTAAAACCAGAAAATAGCTCTTGAAGACTGGGTGCTCCTCACATTTTCTGGTTGTCCATCAGTACTTTGTCAGAAATCCCAATAAATGCAAAGGTCTGACCTTTTCCCCCAGACAATTTCCTTTTCATAATAGCAGGAAGAGCCAACCAAGCAGTGAATTTCTGTGAGGATTACTGCACTTCTTGGGTGGCTGATATGACTTGGCCTCTGGCACCAAGCCACACTACGCACTCCAGAAATGCACTGCGTTTCATAGGTTATTGCTTGCATATTACTGCCGGGCAAGTGAACGCTCCATACGCTGGAACAAAGTCAAATGCCTTGAAAGGAGATATCTTCCTCAGCATTGGCATTCGTGTGCCGTGGCTGTAAATTACGCCCAGAGTGTTCATTTTCCTTTTAAATGTGTTCTCATCGTGTAATAATTAATGGTGTCAAGTTACTGGTGTGAAAAAAGTCTGACTTCACAACAACGATGGATTAATGAAGTAACAGTCATGGCTGGAGTAGCAGCAATAAATTGTTAGAGAGGAGTAACACACCTGAAGCAATATTTTCAAAGGTCTTAAATTATTTAGGTTTCAAGGTTCCTCATAAATATTTGGCTTTTGTTAATATTTGTTTCTGTGTTAAAAATGGAAGGCAACAACTCTGGCAAGAAGAACTCTTGCTGATACCATGGGGAAATGGAGTGCCTGTGCTTTCCAAGACATCCTTCTCTTCCCTGGGGATGACAGCATTCATCTGTAGGTCTCTAGGCTTCACTGTCTGGGGAAGTGACATTCAAACCCCACAGACTCAGAAAGGTCTAGAAACCATACCACTGAGCTCACAGGCCCCAATCTCTCTGTTTTTAAAAGTGATAAGAAGTAAAAAACCCTTGAAGGAAGCAAAATGGGGAGAGAGCAGAATAAGCAATTTCCACATAGATATACTTTTGATAAAATTTTTTATTCAATTCATGTTAATATTCAATAATATAATATATGAAATGAAAGAAGAAAATGGACAGAGCCCTGAAGATATATGGGGAGGGAAGAAAATCTCATTTAGAACATTGGGAAAATTATCTGATGTCAAAGTGCACTGGATCAGGCTTTTGGAAACCATATCTAAGGGCAACACAAAGGGAAAAAATATATTCTCTGCACTTATAATGTGTCTGACATGATATTCTTAATTGCTGACATAAACTGATATAAAAATTGACTGCTGATATCAATGGAATTAGTTTGTAACTGATGAAGACTCCGTATGTATTTCCCAATATTTATTATCAATTAAATTAGGTGTTGTAAATTGATAATTAAGTATTGTCAATTAGATTGATGATAGGAGAAAAAAGTCCTCTGAAAATTACAGGAATTCCTCCAAACATCAACTCAATTCAAACCATAGAGCAAAACTAATAGATATTAAACTTTTTGTACAGCAAATAGGTTTTAGGGAAAAGACACATCATCAAGAAGCTTCACAATGAAATAAAAAACATTTGATTTTCTTTCTTCTTGAATATTTTGTTTTCCAGACTAAAGATTATCTTCACCGTATTCTCATCATGGCCTCACACTCTTCCTTAATCTCCATCAAGGTTTTCATCAGGCTGTGGTCTGTCCCATGAGTCACCTTCATAATATTATAGGCCTTGAGGAAAGAACAGAAAGGGACACGTTAGTCATTATGCAGACCATGCAAAGGGGTTGGACTCTGCAGCAGGATGGGGATATAAGTAATGGACCTCAAGTGGCTGGCAGCTGGGGGCTTGAATGCACAACATAGTCAAAAGAGGAGTGAAGCATCCCAAAGCGTATGATGATACTCCTCCTGACAAAGAATGAGGCACTGACACATTATTCTTAGGTGTTAAAACCCACAAATATGTTGTACAGCTGCATGTTTGGAATAACAGAAGATACTTTTGCACTGAGCCACTTCAAGATAGGTCAACTGTAGCACCCCAGGTTTCAATATGTTATTTAAAAGATGACAATGATGTTCACGATGTCAGTAGCCTCAAAGTCCTGTAAATAGAAATGGACTGATGATTAACCAATGGAATAAAGTGCCTTAACTCTATCAGGAGGAACAATACATAGCATCAAACAAATCAGTACATTAATAGTTTCACTGTAAAGAGGCATGCAGGGTAATGGGTCTTTGCTGCTTTTCACAGAGATTAGTTTGTCTGTTTGTCATCTTCTATTGTTAGGCCAATTCATGCTAGCTGATATTGCCTGTAGTTTTGCTGATCCCCTGTCATAGATACATCTGAAATGCTCTTCGCCCAGTTCATGTTGAGATGGTTGCTTTTCATATGACATTTCTGCTTCTTCCTTCTATTAAATTCCTCCTGCAAGGAGGGAAGTACCAGGCAGAAATTGATTCAGCACTTCTGAAGGTAGAACAAGGTAACTAGAAGTGCACTGGCAAGAGAAAAGACATCACAGATTTTTCATCATCCCAAACCTGAAAAATTGCCAAAAAGTAAATGCAGCCTGTGTTTCAGTGGGTTCCTTGTCCAGTCAGCTGATGAAATTCAGCTAAATCAGCTCTGTATTGCAGAAGGAGTATCTTTTTGGAAACAAAGTTGAGGAAGGGGCATCACTTAAATTGGAAAGATAAAAATATTCTTTGGTGGAAGTAACGAAAGTCTAATTCCAAATTCTAGAGACTGGGAAGCATATGGAAATTCTAGCACAGTTTATTTTTGCTTCAAATTAGCTAATTCTTAAGAGGGAGGCAGCAAAAGATTGAAAGAACAAGTTGAAATAACAGTCAAAACAAATCATAGTAAGCAAGCAGCTCTAAAAAGAGTCAATATGTTCTGAGATACCAGAGTGCCATACTACTAAATGATAAAATATTCAGTTTAACAGAATAATAGATATACTTCCATCACTGTTAGAAGTGCCTCAGAAATAAGAAATGAAACCAAAAATCCTCAATTTTTCCATATTTCTTGGTTAGCTGAAATTCAAAGTTGGTCCTGGTTTTGTAAAATGTTTTCAAGTAAATTATGATTATATTTCCTGGGGAAAAAAAAAAAAAAACCAAAAACAAAAAAGGAAAAAAAGCTTTAAAAAAATAAATTGGAAAAGTAGTGTAAAAAGAAAGAAAAAGAGCCAGTCCTTCCTGAGATGGTGACAGATAAATACTTGCATGGTATAGGAAACTCTCAGTGGTACAGAGCAGAGCAGAACAGCTGCAGGAGGATCCCATGTGTGTCGTAGTACAGTAAGATGTAACTGCACCCAGGCTAACTAGGCAGGGACAGGATAACCCTAGAGCAAAGTGGCCAGGTGAATTGAATTGGCTGCGGATCCTGACACACCAGGTGTGCAGTGCTTGCATGCCCTGTCCCAGAAAGCTGATGGATTTATTGTGAACGGTGTATACAAAGACCTGTGCATCTGGATACATCCGAGTGGCAGTCCTGGGCCAGCTGACTTTGATCTTCAGCCCCACTACAGGACAGAGGTCAGGCTTGTAGTGATAGACTTGGACCCTGACACCCTCATGCACAGCCAGAGATGTCCATATGGATATGACTCTGTAAAAAGTCGAAAATCCTTAATATCAAAGCTAATCTTGAGATAATGCTACCCTTGCTGACTTATCTCTTGCCTCCAACATTTCCTTTCAATTTCTTTTCTTTCCTCAGTATGGCATAAAAGCACTTGGTCTTTGTCCTTTTGTTTCCTTGGAGAAAATCATTCTCATGGAATGTACTGTCTCACACACTGCAGTACAAGTCAGAACCAGCTGCATTCAAGTTAGAACAGCAATGATTTGTGTAATCCCTAAATTCAACTAGTATTAGGCTATGTAGTCAATTTTGCAAAGGTCAGTGCAAAACTGGGGATGTTTTCAGTTCCAACGCAAAGAATTGTTTTACTGAACAGAAATGGGAACATGTGGGCTCTCTGACCACTCCTCTGCTCTCCTAAACCACACAGCTAACCAGCAGAATTGAGGCTGGGCAAATTCATGTGGTATGCGTGGTCTTCCTCTCAGCTAAAAGAGCAAATCCAATTATGAAAAACTACAGTAATTGTAAGACAGCAACACAGGCCACCGTGTCATCAGGCACATACTGTCTCCCTGAAGAATATAAAAGTCATTAGATTAGAGGTATGGCTGTTGCTCCATGAATGCAAATGAGGTGCAGTGCAGGCATTTGTGCCTGATTTGCATGGGGATGGGTTGGGATGCCCATCACCATGGCTGTAGAGAACCACAAGCAGATGCAGGATGGCACAGCTCTGTCACAGGGAAAGAAGGAAGTAAATGGCCACATGCCAGAATGGCAGGAAGTATAGGCTAGTGTTTCACAGGCAATATCTGTGGCTTTCCACCTCAGTGGAAGGGGACAAGTTGTTAAAGTAGGCATAGGAATACCAAAAATATCACAGTTACTATCAATGACAGCTCATGAATAATTCAGCTTTTGAAGCAAACACCTAGAGAAAGGGGATTTCTTCTGTGTTGCTGTGAAACCTGCGAAGAATGTAACCCTATTCCTGTGCTTTTTCCCTCCACAACAGGGATTACTGAAGAAGTGAATTGATATAGTACTTATTGCCAGTATTCATAAGGCACAACAGCCATTTCCCTCAGCTTATGGGGGGACAAAAGTGCAGGGTCTGCAGGAAAAACTGGATAGTCAGTGTCCTACACGTGTATCCTCCTGCTTGTCCCCATCGCCACCTGCCATCACTCGGCAGATGGGCACTGCAGCCCTGCTCAGCAAGGTGCATGTGTACAGGCAGCCACCACCATCATAGCCCAGAGGATGGAGTAGCAGCCAAGACACTATGCTGCAGCACCCATTGCCTTGCTTTGAGGAAACACTAATCAATGAAGTCATCTTGAATTCAAGACTTCCCCTCTGTATCCTGCTTGTCATCCCTAGCCAAGTCCAGTTCAACTCACCCTATATGCAACCCACCAACTCTGCTTCCAATGGTGTGAAGGTAACAAATGACACCAAACAAACAGTTATGCTGATGAGTGCACCTCAGGCCAAATCTGTACACTTGTTAGGGGGTCCCACGATCCCCAGAGATGCAGCTGCATCCTTGTCTCCTGCAGGAGTGCTGCTTCCCCATCAAGAAGCTTTTCTCTTCACAAGACAGCATGCTGCGACTTTGTTATTGTGGCTTTACAGTCATTTCAGGCTGTATAAATTATGTTTTTCCAGACTAGGCTCCAGGTCTAGTCTTTTGCTGACAAAAGTTTTCCTGATCTATAATTCCATTTGTCCTCCCACTATGACATCTTTTATATGTAGATGTATATAAATTTAAAAATAACATGTTGGTTGTACAATAAACCAAGGGCTACATTCAGGTTTTATTCCAGTGGAGTATTGCCTCTCTGTAATGCTTCTATTTCCAAAATCTGGCAAATTAGATTCTGCAGGGTCTATATACATTTAGGAGGTGGTTTCTTTCTAGTGGGCAACATAAAGCCCTCCACATTATTTAAGCCTTCTTTGGGGATGGAGGGCAGAGAGCTAAACCTACAGGGCACTAAGAACAAGGTGGTTATGATAGTGATTCATTTTTGGGTGGCACAGAGAGCAGCAGTAAGGGCTGGGCTTCAGAGCTGTGTGTGAAGATGCACTGGTCTTAACAGACTCTGCAGAGAGACTGTCAATCCCCAGCAGCGCTGAGGCTCTGCCTGATTAAACAGGATTTATATATGAGGCGAATTTCACTCAGATTGACTCAATTTCTCTGCACCTTCCACATCCTTCTCCTTAATGCCACACTGAAATTAGTTGGACGAGAGTTCCAACAGGGTACTGCTATTCAGTGTCAGAGTGTATTAAGAAGAGTAATGAAGCAGAGAAGGTAATCGAGTTTCTGCTCTGAGCATGTGGCAAGCTCTGTTGACACATCTAATCACAAAGGGCCAAACTGTGTTCTCATATAACTCTAGGACATTATCTGAGTTATATTAGGAATCACATCCTTTACTCACAACAAACTGGGAATTATATCTTCCTCGAATTTGTTTCAGTGTAGACAGAAAGGAAGTGAATCAGTAGCGGAGCTCATCCAAAGAAATGTACTGTCCTATGTTTACAAGTCACATGGAGAAACAGGACAACAAAAAGTTCTTTCTCCTCTCAACTGTGCTCCCAGAGAGTGGGAGTTCAGTCTGTCCTTGTCTCACACATGAGGGTGAAAAAAGGAGGAAGCTGAATGGAGAATAGGTGAAACCATGACAGGATTCTACACCTCAGGTGCAAAGCACTTACTGTGTCCTTGTGGATCACTAATGGCTTGGAGACCACAGTTAGAGGTGGACTGAGGTATGGCACAGAACAGCAAGCAGGACCTTAATGCCCCTTTTCAGAGAAAGAGAAGGGCTTGAAAAAAGCTTTCTGTGTTAGGCATTGCACAGTATTCATACCGTAGCAATCCGGCTTGAATGGGCAACTTCTTCACTAAAAATGTATGAACATAAAACCATTCTTCTCTAAAAACATATTAATCCCCATCACAATGTCCACCTTCACTGATAAGCAGCATTCAGACGTCTCTAGGGGAATTTGCTTCAGTTAAATTTAATGCAGTATCATATTAGAAATGCAATTAGAAGAATGCCTGTTGATATATTGTAGCAATGTCAGTGAAAAAAGAAGCTTGCCTGACTGAGGTCTCACTCCATCTCTAAAAAGAAAGGTCAGAATATTTGGAAATTATAACTATTACAGGAGAAAGAACAAAGGAGACTACCTGGCATATGACAGATATATGACATATTCCTGAATAATGCATGGAAAATAGAATTGATTACTCTTCCATCTGCTTTATAAAGCTCAGAATTGCCACAATTTAAGTGAAATGTATCAAGTGAATATTTACATTATACCAAGACTTAGCAAGAGTGGCATCATATTAAATACTAACTTTATTACTTAAACAGATGAAAATTATCAGTTATTCAGATTGCTTCATTATTCAGACATTAAAACCAAAGAGACATGGGAGTTGAAATAAAAGGTACAAAATACTAGGTTACCTAGAGAGTCAGGAATTATATTAACTTTATAGGGCATCAGAGCAGGAGTGAAAAATCACCTCTCCCCCACCCCCAGTGCAGAAACACATCCCCTTCTATCCCAAGCAGTAGCCCTAACTCTTTGCCACAAGTCTAGCTCTTCATATAAGTATGGACATGAATCAGAGGGAACACAGAGAGAGATTCTGCACTACTTTCCAACACTGGTGCCAGCACTGGGGCCCACTCCTGCCCAGCAGATACAGGCAGGTATATGGGTCAGGTGGCTTTCTGCAGCACCCAGCAAAGGCAACAAGGAGCCGTGTCAGGCACTGGAGTTGGGCTGAGAGCTGACATGGTGAACCACATGGAGCATGTACTGTCTTCAGGCCAACCTGACCACAGGACAATCAATAAGACAAGACAATAAGCGTAAGACCTCTTTGAGGGAAACTGGAGGCACCACACCTTCCAGGGAGGGAAAAGCACCCCAGCAGTGACTGAAGGCTTGAGATGGGAACTGAGTAAGAGTCTACATCCTGAGGACATGTTGCACATGGAAGGGGATTATTCAATGTATTTAAGATGATACTAACAGCAATATAACAGCAGGACAAAAAGGAGCCTGAGGTACATGGAAATTAATATAAAAGTCAGCTCAGGTCCAAGAGGGATGCCTTCAAGCTGAAATGTAACTAACAAAGCACCAGCTGCAAAACCAGATCAAAGATGATGAATGAAAAAAGATATGAGATATAAGAAATAGGAGGGATCAAGAAGCTTGCCTGTTGATTTGAGTATGGCTCACGATAAAGTATGTGCACTAATGACGAAGTTTTCCAACCTGAAATCACAGACCCTGACTGCAAATAGGATTGTGAATAACAGCTCTGCACCTCTTGTAGTTTCAGTGCTCCCAGATTCATTTTGCTATGGCAAGAAGCAACATATGAGATAATTTTATCTCTTCAGATCTAATAGTAATTTTTCATCCAGGCACCTCTGAGCTATGAAACTGTAATTAGCAGTGACTGATAATGGAGGATGTCAGTGCCTGAAATGCTGAGCAGCAGTGACCCACCACCACATTCAGTTGCAGCCTGGGGAAACAGCACTGATGAAAGAAGTGGTGAGGAGTATCCAAAGGCATGAGGTACAGGCAGAGCAGAAGAGGGAGTCACATGGCAGTTTTGGGGGAAGCAAGGAAGGGGAGAAGAGAAAAAAACAATTCACAATACTGACCTGTTTCAAGGTCTCCAGTGCCTGAGGAAACATGTCTTGACTGTACTGCAGTTTGCCCACTCGCAGCAGCTGGACAGCCCGCAGAGGATGGAAACCAGGATAATACAGTCTGGAGAGAAAAAGAAGAAAAATGTGTCACTGTCAGCTCTCACCTTCACAGTCACTGCCTCTGCTGAGAGCTATTAGGGTGGGACTGCAAAGTCATTGTGAATGTTAATAAGGTACTCAGAGAAAATTAGCTGCAATACCGAGAAGCATGAAATACTGAAGGGAATTAGCAAATTATTACTCTCCATCCCAGAGGAATGCCTTTAACATTATCCTGTTAGAAAGTGACAGGAGTGGGATTATTTAATTCGCTACTGTTGGATAATACAATAGCATTTACTGTATTTAGTGTTGCAAATAGAGGTCCTTCACAATTTCAGGTCTCTGGAGAGGCATAATTTTAAGAAGCAGCTTCATCAGGGAACCCAGTCCTGGAGCCTCCAAGATGAAGGAGTAGTACTGCAGGGAAAGCAGGTACATAACAGAGAGGCCACTGTTTCTGAGGCTTTGTTTATTGTTCCCTGTAGCAGAAAGTACTGGTTCTGCACATTCAAGGGAGCATCTCAAACTTGATTTGTGCATCTAGACAAGGTATCTGCTAGCGTGACAATACACTCCCATTCTTACTTGATAAATTTCATGGAAGCAGAACTTCTGTTAAAAAAAAACCAAAACAGAAAACCCCATCAAAAATGAAAAACAATGCAGAACAATGCTCGCTTTTATCCTAAGAAGATGGGTCATCATTAATTACTCTTAAGATGGTCTTGAAATGTCCATGCTTTCATGGTGGCTGCTCTGCATTTTCAAATTCCACTGGCCATTGGCTCATCACAACTGGATCTCACCCCAGACCTGTGTTGTGGATATGGAGAGCACAGCATCTTGGGTGAGGAACCTGGGTGCTGCAAAAAGCCATGGATGTAACTTGCCTGGAATTGGCCATCAGGAAACATGAGGCGAAGGAACACAATTCAAAGTTAAGTCACCTGCAAAAGACCTGATATCTTTTTTGACTATGACAGAAGCACAGAATTGCTAGGGTTGGAAGGGACCTCTGGAAATCATTGAGTCCAACCCCCCTGCCAGGACAGGCTCACCTAGAGCAGGTTACACAGGAACATATCCAGGTGGGTTCTGAAGGTCTCCAGAGAGCTCCCTGGGCAGCCTGTTGCAGTGCTCTGCCAACCTCAATATTATGAAGTTCTTTCTCATATTGAGGTGGGAATACTTGTGTATTAGTTTATGGCCATTGCTCCTGGTCCGGTCACTGAACATCACTGAAAAGAATCTGGCACCATCCTTTGGATACCCACCTTTGAGATGTTGTCCTAGTTACAGCGGTCAGGGCCAGTTTATCAGTGTGTGGGCGTAACCAAAACTGTGTATACTACACCCTCTGTGTCATTTCTCATGAACTGTTAATAATGGATCGTTTGCATCAGCTGCCCAGGGCACACCTGACCCCTAAGGCTACAGGCTACAGGTGTTAAAGAACCCTGCGAAACAGGGGAGATTTCCTGTCTTCACACCTATAACTCAGCAGTGATAACTCCCCTCCGGGGAGGCATTAGCACTCTCGCACCCAGTCTGAGGGGTCATGTCTGCTAATGAGCCATTAGGGACTGGCACAAAAGGCAGTTACAATGACCTAGACCACCACAGACTCCAAAATTATCCTATGGCTCACAGAGTTAAATCACTCATTGTGAGACTCCCTGTCCTGGAGGAGGTACTGGGCATTCCCACCTGAAACAAAACATATATAATCTTTGGATTTTTGGATTTCTAGTACCACTTGTCAGATCCAGAGGACCAGAACCTCAACAGGACTGCGACTGCCACTCTTGACCCAACTGTGACCATCATCCTCACCAACAGGTTTTCCTTTCCTTGTACTTTACACTAGGGGGGCCATGTGGTGCTCGGCACAGGGGCTAATGAACACCATTCTGTTTGTGCCCCAGGGTGCTGGGTTATACATCTGTTTTTGTAGGTTAAAACCAATTTTTCTCTGTATCACTGTATTTATTGCAATCTTTTTTTAAATTGTAACTCTGACTTGTAATCTCTTTTGAGTTGGGTTTGTTTCTCTTGCTGGTTTCCCTTTAAACCGGCACAGATATTTATATGCATCAATGAGATCCCCTCTCAGTCTTCTCTAGACTAAACAGGCCCAGCTCCCACAGTCTCCCCTCATAAGAGAGATGCTCCAGAGCCCTGATCATCTTTGTGGCCCTTTGCTGGACCCTCTCCAGTAGCTCCTTGTCCTTCTTGTACTGAGGAGCACAGAACTGGACAGAGCACTCCAGATGTGGCCTCACTAGGGCAAAGTAGAAGGTCAGGATCACCTCCATCAACCTGCTGGCCGCTCTCTTCCTGATTTACCCCAGAATACCATTGGCTCTTCTGGCCATAAGGGCACACTGCTGGCTCATAGTCCACTTGTCATCCACCAAGACTCTCAGGTCCTTGTCAGCAAAGCTGCCTTCCAGCAGGTCAGCCCCCAACCTGTACCGATACTTGGGGTTATTCCTTCCCAGGTGCAGGACCCTGCACTTGCCCTTGTAGAACCTCATCAGGCTTCTCTCTGCCCAGCTCTCCAGTCTACCAAGGTGCTGCTGAATGGCAGCACAGCCTTCAGGTGTATCCGCCACTTCCCCAGTTTTGTGTCATTAGCAAACTGGCTGAGCGTGCATTCTATCCTTTGTCCAGGTCAATGATAAACAAGTTGAATAAGACGGGACCCAACATTGATCCCTGGGGAATGCCACTGACTACAGACTATGCAAATGAAAGCATAAAAGCCTTAAGCGTGACTCACCAAAGACAAACACCCTACTTGATCAAAGAACATTTTATTTTCTCAAGTATACTACTGGTGTGCTTGAGGAATGTCTAAAATACACAAAATGTGTCACAACTTAAGGAAGAAGAGCCAATAAGCTTTCCAAAATACACTTTGTGAAGAATATTTTTTGTGTGTTTACCCCAAATCAGTGATCATTAGACTTCAGAGTAACTGCTAATGAATGATATCACTGCAGTCAGGAAGACACTTAAATCTGCATGAATATGATTAAATGCATGCTAAGACATTAAATGATGCAAATTTGTACAATGTACAGGAATCTTCTGATAAGTCTGCATGCAAATTAATAAGTTATCTTTGTTATTTTTCACTTATGAAAATGCAAACACAATCAAATACGAGTAATTGTGTAAATGGCAGCATATCTGCCTGTCCTTATAAATCTCAAATTAAGACATGTAAACATAATGAAAAGTGTTTTCACACCAAAACCCCCTATTCCACTGATCCCACCCAGTTTCAGTGAAGATGTAGAGAAATATATGGGAAGCATGCCTGGCAGGATCTCAGCAGCAACAGCTTTTGATCTGCCAAAGCCTCTCATGAAGCAGCAGAAGCCAATTTCTCAATGAGAATAATCTATCCTGAATTGCCACAAGCACCTCCTGATCAAACCCCTTGTGAGCTGCAGTTGAAAAAAAGCTGGAGAGCCAGCAGACATGAAAGAAGAAAAATGATAGCACTTATCTCAGCCCAAACTGACCACTCAGGACCTTCAAGAGTCTGATCAAACAAGCACTGGAAAATTATCAGTAGGTTTATTTTTAGATTTTGTTTCTGGTTATTATATCAACATGGTGCTATCTGCTACTAGTGAAATAAGGAGAAAATATAACAAAGATATTTTGGTGTGAATTAGTGAACAGTAATTGAAATTCCAGCACTAATATAGCACAAACGGAAGTAATGAGAACATGCACAACTTTGTAAAAATTGAAAAGAAAACGTCTCTGTGACTGCATCCTTCTACCCTCAGGTGTGGCCACTGCAAAGGAAGGAGTAAAAAGGTAATTTCCTTTCCTCTGGGCCACCAAAATGCCAGGATGCCTAGGGAAGGATCATGGCCACAGGAGAAGGTGCCAGGGAGAAAATGTCTTCTGCATAAGAGGACAACCCATCTTTGCAGGCCCCATTTGATTGCCTCTGCTGGATCCTGACAGCTCTGATTCTTCTGCCACTGTTCCTTCACAGTCCTTTCACAGCTCTTTCCTTCCACACCTTTACCTTTCATTCTATCAACCATACTTTTAATCTCTCTTTCCTTACCCTTCTGAATAACCAGCCCCATCCTAATACCAATATTAAACAGGGAATGTGGGTCCTGCCTCGTCTGCAGCCAAATGAGAGATGGCAGCTCATGTAGGAAAATCCAGGCTATGCTTTAGTTCAGCAGTGTGGTGCCAGCTAAACTTCACACAGATCTATTAGAATTCAGAATATGCCCCCCCTGCAAACATGTTTCTTTCTACAGGTCATTCACCTGCAGTCAATAAAGATCTAGGATTGTGGTATATTCAATACCAGAGAAAACAGGCAGCAATTTAGCAATGTCAGGTGCTCGGCCCAAACTACCAGCCATAAACTAAGGCAAGTCAAAATTTAAGATGAGGACAGAGGAGTAAAATGTGTGAGATGAAGAGCCCTGTGCTCATAAATATTTATAAAGCTGTTTTGCTGAGCTGATTTATGCTCTGATCTTATGCACGTATATAGTTTACATTTTGCAAGTCTTACAATTGACATTTGAAACAATTGTTTATTATCATATTCTGAAGTAAATCTATTAAGATATTGGAACAACTGTTATGGAAGCACATCCATTGAGTGAGTTTACTAGAGAAATCCAGGCAGCTTGCAGCTCTTCTGGGAGATACGCAAGTGGGGAGAATGCTGCTGACCTCTTTCAGACATCCCCAGGATTCAGTATTATTCATAATACACTGGCAAGACAGAAGGAACTAAGACACAATGTCAGGTACTTGTGAGCCAATTTATTACCCTCATGCATTGCTCTGAACAAAACAAAGTGGATAGATTTAAGAGTAAGGAGACATTTACCAGCCAAGGAACTGTACCTAAAGACTGTCAACAAGAAGCTAACTATAGAGAAATATATGCTGTAAAACATGTTACAGCTTGGGAAGAGTAGGATTTCAACCTGGAAAGGGTTTTATGAGATTTACCAGGGCCTGAGAGACAGGCAGGGAAACAGTAACACACTGAAAGCTGAAATAAAGATAGGTCTGGGGAGTGATGTCTCCTGGCCCTTGGCACTGGTCAATGCCCAGTGGAACACTTGCAAAGACAGATTAAACAAAATGCAACAACTAGCAAATAAAGCTGCACTGCAAACAAAACAACTGGAAGAGGCTGAGAAAGATCTGTACCTTTTGTATCACTCTCTGCTTATATAAGGCAGTATAGCTTTGTTCCCATCTATATCCAACAGCATCCATGCTGGCCTGTTCCTTCAGCCTGCTCTCTTGCCTTACAACTGGTCCCCTCAGTTTGGTGTCAACCGCAAACTCCACAGAAGTGCCTTCTGTTGCTTCCTTCAGGTAATTGATACAGATGTTAAACAGGACAAGTCCCAGGACAGACCCCTGTTGTACCCTGCTGTTACTGGTGTCCAAACTACATCTTCCCACCCCCACCACCCAACCAATATTTTGCCTCTGCTCACCTGAACTGTAACATCCTAACATGCATCTGAACTCCCTGCTCTCCTCAACCTTACAAAGATGATAAAGAGCAAGCAGGCCAGCTCTCTCAATGCCTTTTCTAGAGGTAACTGTCAGGTCTGATGGATTTGCAGGGGTCCCATGCTCTCAGGCAATCCCTGGCTTTACCCTCATTCTGGGATCTACCTGGGAGATTTCATAGGTGAATTGTGAGCCCAGGAAGTCACCATCTGGCTTACTATTCAAAACTGCAAATGCAAGCTATTTACCAGTCTTCAGGTAGCTTGCACCACTGTTTCACTGTTCCAGGCACCAGCAGTTCCCACATTTCATTCACAAAATATGAGGATACTAATTTTCCCTAGGCAAATAAATGGATCATACTTTGTCAAACAATAGCTTCTTCTAGTACACCATGAAAATGATTGCTCCTATTTGTAATTCAGCCTCAAGGGTTGCCTTGATTAACCCCCAGAGCAGCCACTGTTAATATACTTTATAAAGAAAAATACATTTTGCTTCATTCTGTTTATTATCTCTGAATCTTTCAAGCAATCCCTTGTGTTCTCATTAAAGGGCAGTGTAAAAAACACAACCCTTGACAAAATGTACCCAGTTCCTTCTATTTCTTAATACTGTAGTTCCATTAATTCCACTCAACTTATCTCTGATTACAGAGTAAAGGATCAGAGCTTTCGTGTTCTTTTGTGACTTAAAGCCTAGTATTAAAAAATAAGACTCTGCAAAATCACTGCCATTTCTGATGACTCATATTTTAAAATAAATAGATGCCTACCATTCCTTGTAAATCAGTTTGTGGGGCTAACGTTTACACTGCTGTAATTAGAAGGAGGCAGGATCTGTAAAACCTGAAATAAGGGTTTGAAATGGAAATGTTACAAGGTTCTTTAATACAGTGACATGTAAAAAGTGATGCTACACATAACTGTAAATTGGCTTTCAGTAGCTTTTTGTGCAAGTAAATATGACAGCATAAAAGACATAGAGCAGTTTCAGCAGTCCCAGCAACTGAGAAAGGATTAAGAGACTCCTGGGCTTCAGCGAAGGTGGTGAGCAGAATGCAAAGAGGACAGCATCAGCCTCCCAACAGAAATGTACACCACAAATACAGCACCCAGTAAGTTCACTCTTTTCTTCTTTCTCTGACTCCTTCTTGATTTCTGAACTACTCAGTGTTTGAGTACATTCATTAAAGCTGTTCACTGAACTGCAGCCTAGGGAATGGTTTTATGTTGTCTAGTTATTTGTTTTCTCATTAGGCTATGATGTGAGACTGGTCATCTAATTCACATATTATTTCTACTTCTTGGTTGGGATGATGAATGGGTTCTCAATATGGGAATTTTGAGAAAGATCTTTATTTAAGGGCAAAACATTATTTATGCTAAAATATGAAACATTTGGTATCTATCAACATTTCCAGGGATGAGCCATTTATTTTATGAATAGTCAAAGAAAGCATGTCTCAGGAACATAGGACAGAGAAACTAATTGTACTCATTTAGTACAGTTTACAAATCTTGATGCCAAAGGTGCTGGAGATGTTCAGGCTGATCTTCTACAAAGAATTTCACCTAGCAATTCCTGCTATGAATCCAGCAATTTGAGGCTGAAGTAGAGCTTAAGAAGACAAGTTCTATTTCTAGAAAATAATATTAAGCAGCCTTATACGTAATTTGCTCAATTTTTTTTATTTGTTTTAAATTAGCTCAATCCCTGTTCAAGGGTTTTGCCTGAATGAACAAGGCTACAGGGTTATTTTTGGAGAAAGCGGGAATGTGTCATTGATACTGGACTAAGTGACTGTTTTGCTTGCTATGTGTTAGAAGTCTGGTTGGAACTTCAAAATTTTTAAGGCCAATATATCTATAGAAACCTATGTAAAACCTTTAGGAATCCCTGTGAAAATCTTTCAAAAAAATTCCAAAAAAATCCAAAACAACTCACCTGGCTTTCATGTCAATATTGTACTTTTTTCTTTAAATAATAATGATGTTAACCTGTCATTCTTTCTGGCCTCTCTTTCTTTCTCTTTTTCTTTTCTCTTCTTAATAATTTTCTATTTATCACAGATGAAAAGGTAACTTTAAATCAGTTCAGTACTTCACAACTCCCCTCTTACCTTACCATGCCAATTTTGGAGTAGAAGATCCTTTATCTGTGGCAGACCTGATATACTCCAGCTGCCCTGAAATGTTTATTGTCCATTTTATCTCCCCATCACAATGTCTCATGGAGATGATCAAAGCATCAGTGAACAGTATAATACTGGCATCAGTCTTCTGGTTTTGCCCAGATTTGACCTCTCTCACTTGGATTTTGGGATCAGCTCCTTAGCACCAGCAGGGAGGTTTTCTTGCACTAACCACTAGTGCACATCCCTGAAGCATAAAAAAGCTTTGCCAGTAACAAGAAAATGTGATTAGTAGAAGTTTTATGCATGCAAGTCTCTTACAAGGAGAAGTTACTTTCTGTGTTTATTATGCAAAACTATAAATTATGCCTAAGAGACTTCTGGTTTAACCAAATAACAGCAGAAAGTGCCATCATTTTCAGAGCCAGCTGGGGCAGTATCAGTAGAGATGTGCAGACCTAACACCTCTGATCAGGTCGTTTGGAAGTCTCCATACTCTTAGAAATATATCCTGGCTGTACATTTTTGCAGTCTAACTTGCATGTGCTGTCTCTCTGAATTGTTTCATATTGGCCCAATTCTTAGTAAGCCCCAGTATTGAGATTCTTACCAATGACCACAATGCATGTACAAGCCTCAAGATACTTAGCAGTAAAGGGTACATCAGGACAGACTTTGTTCTGCACAGATAAGATATGGAGGCCAAGGCAAATTAAATGGTTTCCCCAGTGTTACAAGATTAAATGTCTGGGAAAGCCAAAAGTTAAACCTAGATCTCATTGTAACCTTAGGATGGCTGTTGGTTCATGCAGAATCTGGTTCTTTTGTCTATGCTTATATGTCTTGCCTATATGTCTGGCTCTTACAATTCAAATGAAAGTAAATGTAGTTTTATAGGCTTATCAGGCTTGCTGTAATTTGCAAACAAAATACAGAGATAGTAACCTTTATTTAGAAATATTTGAGCCAGACTGCCAACTTATTTTAATGTTTCTCTTTTTTTTCTATTCTGTTGTCACTCAAGAAATGTCCTGTTGTTTCAGTGAAACAACTGCCTCCGGAAATAGTTCAGGATTTAGATCTGTGAAATAATGGCTCAAAATATTTTTCATCACATCTGCATCTCATACTGTTCCATTACTATTTGTTTCAGTAATTTAACTGATGTGACCAAATAAGCAATCATATTTCTTAACTGACTGAATTCTCAGGAAATGTTAGCTATCCACTGCAGAAATTATTTCTCTCTGGATGCTGATCATTCTGACATATTTCTTATGATGATAATTTATGTCACATTAAAGTGGATATTGTCCCAGATGTTGGCTCTGCCACGATCTTAATGATAACTTCAATAAAATGGAAAAAGCATAAAATCTGCAATTTTCATCTTGGCCCTTGATCTGTCTAACTCACCCATTCAAAAAGCTAAATCTGTCTGTTTGAACTGTCCACTGCAATGTTCTCTCCTCTTCTGTTATTATGAAATGTTAAGGAAAGAAAGGGTGCTCAGGGGAATGGAAGTAGGAAAAGATTTTATATACATTGTCTCTGTGACCTGGCTGAACTTCACAACATATTGTAGCTCTTAAGGTTTTTTTGTCCTGAGTTCACCACTTTTACAGATAAAGATGGCAGTATGGACTGCCACTGCAGATAGGAACATACTGTCTCAGTCCTCCAGAAGAGTAAGAGATTAGGATCAACAGTTTAGTTCAAAGGATTTATAAAAAGATTTTAGAAGTCATACAGAATACACTGGGAAAATGCCAGAAAACACAAGAAGAGTAGGAAAGACAGCAAAGGAACAATGGGAAAGATAATTAAAGAGACCATGCACAGGAAGAGAAGCAAAAAAAATGAAGAAAAATGTACACCAGAGGCACTGTAATTTGTGACAAAGATCTTGGTGTCACTTTCTCCTTCAGCAGCAAACCTATGACCAGCTGTTGATGTTATGAAAAATGGCTCACCTTCCATATCTCATACACTGCGAATACAAAACTGAAGGTACAAGAAATGCAAGTTTAGACTGGCTTTCTTATAGCAAATCACAGATCCACAGGAGGTTTTCATGATCTCTCTTCTTCAGCCACAGAACCAGAGTGACAGTAAAATGAAAATCACTCCTGGAAACCTGTGCAAGTCTTTCCTTTCATTGATTCCCTCTGCTACGATTGACCACCCCAGTGCCAAAGCCGCATACATGTAATTACTACTAGTGTCAGCAAATCTTGGGGAAGTTGTGTGTGTGCGTATACACAAACTGCAGAGGAAAGCATGCAACTGTCAGTAGTGACATCTTCAGTGCAAAACATCTTCTCCCCACTCACCAGTATCTGAGATCACCTCAGAAGTCTGTTGTAATACAAAAGACTAATAACATGCAAGTTAGATTCCTGATTTAAGCAATAGTATCAAACTCGCTTGTTTTCTTTTCTATTGCATCTCCAGATAATTCTCCAGAGAAACTGTCAGGTGCAGCGCAGTGGCTCTCTCTTTTTAGACAGATGATTACAAATGCCACTTTCAGACAGAACAGATGAAGTCTGAGAGACATAGCCATTTTTCTCATGACAGCTGTGGATCATGGAAGAATCAAAGCAGCATGGTCTTTAGCTGAAATTCTGTCACTTTTGACTCCTGGAAACTGAAGAGTCATGATTTGGTTTGGTTTGGTTTAGTTTGGTTTGGTTGTTTAGGCTTTGTTTTTGGGGGTTTTTTTGTTTGTTTTTTTGTGTGTGTGTTTTGTTTTGTTTTTTTCATTGTTTTGTTTTGTTTTGTTTTTGTTACACATAGGCCAGTGTTTTAGTAGGCATTTATATACACAGTGATGGGTTCTGAAATACCATGTATAATTTGGGAAATGGGCCAAATTACTGGCTTTAGAAGGGGTATTTCTGTAAAAACATTATCTCAGAAAACATTACATTTAGAAAAGAAAAGCAAATCTTAGGATATTTTTAGGAAAAGAGAAAAGTGCTGTAAAAATATATCTCACTCCTACATCTTAGGTATTGTATGTAATTCAGATCCTGTCTACTCAGAAGTATTCAGTAGAAAGGATATAGACAAGAGTGATGAGGACACTTAGAGGCAGTGCAATGAAAGAGTAGATAAAAAACCCAGGACAAGTCTGCAAAAGAAATTATTATGGAAGGACTTCATGGATCTACAAAATCACAGGCAGTATGGAAAAGGCAAATGCCTCTCATAGTACCCAGAAATAAGACCAAACCAACAACTGGCACATTCAGAACAAATAAGGTGTTCTGTCTCATTCATACATTGGTTGAACTATCAACCCGATACCCCAAAGTATAGTTGATTTCTGATCAAAAATCAAGTGGAATACCAAGTCAGGTTCATATTTTCTTCCTCTGTGACTACATCATTTAGCATGTTACAATCCTTCTGTGACTATAAAATATTTCCTGTCTGCTATTTCCAAAAGATAAGTTTCCAGCTTAGAACAGACAGAGCTGTGAAAGCACTCAGGAATATTGCTCTTTTCTTGATATCTCTCCAAACCTGCCTCTTTCTTACCCAGTTTCTTATCCACCTTATCATTTTTGTGCAAATGACTTACCAGGATGATGGTTACTTTTTAATGTTCCATTACATTCTTCATTGAAGCTTAGCTCTGTGTTATTTTCCTGCATTTAGATTATAGTCTTCTCAAAAATACAGTTTTGCATCAATTTTTAGCAAATTACAGAGTTTTTTTACAGCACTTTCGATTTCTTTCACTTTTTTTCTCCCTTCATAATTTGCCCTAAATCTTTCAGGTGATGGGCCTCTAGATCCCCCTTCTAAAGTACTATGGATCTTTTGCTTCGATTGTTTAATGTCACCTCTGATGTGAGGATGTTCTCTGAGCATCACTTTTGCATTGGAAGTGCACTGTACCGTGTCTTCGGAAACAACTTGAATGCAGAAAGGAATTTACCCTGCATCCAATTAACAAGACGGTCCTTTTTTCTTTGTGTAATCTTGTGGCATTGTTCCCTGAGTAACAGTTCCCTGTTCCCTGTTTGACTAACATCAACAGTGGCATCATGTTTTTCAACAGAATTTCATGTTAATACCAATATGGGGTTACATTAAAAAGAGCAACCAGGGATCTCTCCTTTGCCCCACAATCTTCACACCAGCAAGATGCTGTTTCACTGTCATTACAACAGCAGATATCTGATACAGCTCAGTGTGAACAGGCTTCTGATTTGATTGCATAGCTGTTAAACCTGGTGATACCAATCTCACCATCCTGCCAATGTCTGTATGGTACATCAGCTCATTTTTAACCACACAGCCACCTTACAGGCTCATCTCCCTTATGACATTTTTTTTTATTTTTACGCTTTCTCCGACCATGTTGTCAGCTTTCAAGATTTGTCAGGCCTGTGCTTGACCAGCTGCCATTTCAGTTTGTCTTTCTTCTTGAATACTTACCATTAAAAATCATAGTAATAATAACAACTGAATTAGTATTTACAAAATTTAGTGACACTCTTATGCATAACTTGTTACCAGCATGTCTGAACAGGAACTCCATTGCCTGATGTCACATATCTTATTTAGACAACTATCCTTACTCCTCCTCATGTCTCAGCTTTTGCATCTGTAAAATGAAGATACTGATCTATTTATTCAGTGGAGCTGATATGAGGGCTAAATTCTATTTTGTTTGTGAAGAGCTTTGAGAGTTCAATAGGAAGATTCTGTAGAAGTTCAAAACATTCACACTACTTGTGAAAAGAATGACAAATCCTTGGTAAGCTACAGAGTTAAAACATGACAGCTAAACAAGACCATCTGGATGAATTGGAGAACACATAACTTCCATCCAGTTGCTCAGGTGGCTAGAAAATTTCTCACATGACCCAACAGGCATGTAAATTGCTCCAGAGCTTCCCAAGAAATAAAACAATCTGGAAGAAAGGGGAGGGAGAAAATGGCATTCTTTACACAAGAAAGGAGACCAGCTATGAACTTTATGAACCGCAATCATGAACAATAATCTCTCCCAGGCTCTAAAGTGCTGTGTGAAATGCTAGCTGAATATAAAGGAGAGAGTTTTTCAGGTAACACCACAGTGTCTCTTCACAGCACAGAAAACAGCGTGCAAAACTTCAAATGACCAAGGCATGCTTGAACTCTGTAATTGAAAGTAGCATGTTCACTGAGCAAGCATTTTTCAAGGAAAGCCAGGTTTGTTGTACACCTTGATTAATGGGTACACTGTACCTTGGCAGAACAGGCAAGAGGTAAAAATCTTTTAGGCAATCTTAATCCACCATTTTGTAATTATATGTTACTGTCCTGAAAGATTCTGAGATTTTTCAAAATTATACCTTGCTACAGTTATGTGGCCCAGCCACTCAGAGTTTGTTTAGAGATACTTGAAACAAGGGCATGAAAGATACTCTCCAATTTTGCATCAGATTTCCTCAGTATTAGGTTTTAGATTAAATTTCTAGATTAGGTCATTAGAGGTCCATGTCTTGACATCATGGGGATGTGTTTCTGTAGGCAAGATAAGGGATGAACAATTCATTTAAGCTATGCATTCAGGGACCTACTGAATAAAACTCCTGTATAAAAACAGAAACAAAGAGTTCCCACACAGAAAATATAGGGTCCAATACACAGGAACCAGTTCCCAAAGAATTAGCTGGGTTTTCTTCCACTTAGTGGCCTCTACATAAAAATACATGATGGGTCTGTTGGAAAGATGTTTTCTCCCATCAAGAGAACTCCAGCCCTAGTGAGAAGAGCCACAGAAGGGCAGCCACCTCTCCAGTCCAAACCACAAGTGAAGAACTCCTTTCCCTGGAGGCCATGGGCAGACATCCCATGGTGAGGCACACTTGTGACAAGAATCCTCTGAAAAAATCTGGTAAATGTTTACCTTGCACCCTGCTCACTGAGGGCAATATAGGCACAAAACAAGCTACAACTGCACTACCATGCCTAAAGCACAGGAGTAAATGGCTTGTAACAGTCTAAAATTACAAAACAGTGAGCAACCACGTTCTCTCTCAGCCGATTGTATGGAGGCAATTACCACACTGATTTATGGACGAGTGGGGATCGAGGAGGGGAAACGAGTAAAAGAAACATATGCGGACTCAATCAAGTACTAATTTTTCTATCAAATGTTAGTTGGGTCCCACTGAGTTAAAGAAAGACTCTGTAATTCTTGGCCTGCAGTTGCCAGTGGATGATCCTGCACAATGAGACAAGTTTCACAGTTTTAGCTCAAATAATAGCCAGCACATGGGGAAGAACTCCATTAAGCTGTTGTGCAAGTGCAGCAGATCTGCCACAGTAATCAATCCATGGGTCCTACACTACTATTTCATCCTGTGTTCCAGGTTATACCTCTTTCCTGGCTACAGCACTCTAGCACAGTATTTACTATTGGTTTCCTATTACATTTACCAGCTGTGTCTGAGGCAGAACTCCAGTCTGTCTCACAAATCATTATTTCAAACAGGAAGAAGAAATTCCCTTTTCTGCCTCTTCATTGTTTTCTTCTCTGTTTTCCACTTCTAGTTTTTGCATCTTTCTTTCATGGTTACTCTATCCTTAGCCTTAAATTTTCTATTTTCAGTACCCTCTATCCTATCAAGTTGCTTTTCTTCCCTTCTAACCAATTCCTATGATATTTTACTCGTAATTTTAATATTTTTCTTTCACAACAGGGTCCTCTCTACCTACATATAACTAAAGTGGTAAGTCCTGTGGAGGCTGATTGCTCATTTGGATGTGCAACATGCAAGATATACATCTCTGAAGTACCTGCTAAACTCTAACAGCTCTTTCAAGGTAAACTCTCTTTGCGCACTGAAAATTACATGTTAAGACATGCAATTGTGTACTGTGCATAAAGCCTCAGGAAACTACCAACTGATCTATGATATGTTCATTAATCTCTGCAGCCTAAAGGGCATCTTTCTAAATTGGTACAGGAGCCAGCCATGAGAAGAAATCTGTCAATATCCTTTTGTGAGGCACAGGAAAACCACATACTGAGTCTTTGCTATTAAATGTGAATCCATAGAACGAGCAGGCATCAAAATCTAAAACGCCATTTACTTGCCTAAAGCAAAAACAAAATGTCATGGCTCCTTCTGATTTTGCAAAGTAGCACAGTTTGATTGTCAATTTGTGATTTCTCTGAAATACAGCTTAGATATCCCTTGGCTTTCACGGCATCCATTCCAAGGACTTTTGTATCACTTACAGTTTGTATTTTGTGCCGGACCAGATGTATCTTAATAGAGTGCAGAAAAAGGCCTCTGCTAGATGACAGCTTCTCTCCCAGAAAAACAGAGATCTTTCCTGGAATCACCTTGCAGATGCACATCATGGCACTGCAAGCTTTTGTAACAAAAAGGACTTTATGCTCTCACTTGTATCTGTATTTTCTTTCTTTCTCTGCTCTCGCTGGTACATCAAGTAATGTTCTTGGTCCACTTCCTCGCCCTTTTCATGAAAGACCTGTTCTTAGAAAGGGCTTTGTTAATTTCTTACTGGCTTTTGGCAACCTTCTTTGAGCAAAAATTATGATATACCTTATCACAATCCTTGATATTTAGATCTTTACATTGTCCCTTATCAGAGACAGCTGATGAGAGTTGTACTTTCATCATAAAAAGATATATGGCTCAGTTCTAGGCCTTACTTGGTTGGTGCCATCAACTGCCACTCTTAGCCTTGAATCAACAGATCTGCTCTCATACAAGTCTGCCCTGGACAGGCAATAGGGTGGACACGGTGATGGTTGAGCTCCTGCTTTGACTTTTCTGGACAGCTTTGTCGTGTGTGCATTTTACCTCTCCCAGGTATCCTAAAGCTGAATGACCACTGCTTTGGTGTTTGGGTTTGAGATCTAACAACCCTCCCCCTCAGAAAGTACCTGGATTACAGCTGCAATGTTTTTTGTATAAATTTCATTTTAAGCTAAAAGATGATAATTACATGAAAAGGAAACCCAAAGTTATGCATTTCTAGATGCAGTCTTCCTAGATTCAGTCTTTTTAACAGTGCACTTCCCGAATGGGTGTAAGAATGAAGCCAAATTCTGAACACAGACTTATTTATCTACAATGAAGCAGAAGGCCTGGATAGTTTACCTATGTAAATGATCATTTTTATGTATTATTCTAAAGTACAAATAATGCTAACTGTGCAAGTAAGTTTTGCAAAATATATGCCTCTTTTTCATTGGTGTTTTGAGGCATGATACAGTAGTTTCTTTAAAACTGCAGAGTATTAACTTCTCCGTGACATTTGTATATGAATAGTGGTGAGCCAAGAGGGAAATTTTGCTGTGCATGGATGTGCACTGACAGCATGAACACTACTGTGCAGTAAAGGTACTTCCACGGTAAGTAGATTTAAAATGAATGTGTGCAGATATGTAGATTGCCTGAAAGATGAGCCCAGACAGATGAAATATACCCATTCCACAATTTTTTCTTGATTCCTACATGATAGAATACAGATCAACTCATTTCATACGGTATGTTGTACAATATTATACAACACACAAGATGTAACAGTTTAAGCCAGTTCCATGTGGAGAAAAACTTAAATCAGAAAACAACCATTGAAAAAGGCTATCTTCCCCTCAACAGAGAAGCAATAAATGGGAGAGATTACTGGGTTAGAGGGTACAGGAATGCCTGCTTTTGTCTCCACTCCAGAGTACATACACTCATCTATTCTTTCTCTCTCTACCTTACACACAGAGATTCAACAACTCAAAAAGGATTAAAAAAAATTATACATAAAGTGTTTGGTCAAACCTCCATTCTATATTTGCCAGTGTATGTGAGACTATCACAATGACTCCTGAATTGACTTGATTAGAAATTATGACTGCAATATGAAACAGTTGTCAAATTACAATTTCAAATTTTCAGCATTTATAATATGGGGACAAGCACACTAATTTTCAGGAGAAGTTCAGAAATAACTGCAATTCTTGGGTAGACATAATTCTTCTGCACAATACCAGTTAGACAGCTTGCCTACCTATAGACTTTCAAGGTTAATTTGAAGCCATTAATGGTGTGAATTTAAAATAATCATGCCAGCCATGCTGTAGATTCTGTCATTGAAAACTAACACAGGGTTATTTCATATTTAGCTTGATTCACTTCCAAAGCAAATTCGGCCAGATTGCATTAAATTGAGAAAAACATAGATATTCGAAATGACTAATTAAAACACTTTAAAATCTGTTTGGGTTATTTACCCTTGAGGCAGAAGCAATGGTCAAACAATGGTATGCTTAAAAAACCAAAGCCCTTCTTTCTTCAGAACATTGGTCCAAAACACATGTAAAGATAAAATCCTATAATGAAGAACATGTAACTGTCCTCTCTTCAAAAAAAATTTGATATTTTTGCATTACTTGCTCTAAACAAACAGGAAGTAGCTAGAAAATTTGCTAATGTGGAATAAAAAAAAAAGATTTATCCTTTAAGATACTAGACAAAGAGGGCAAGGGATAAACTAGATGCAAGAATGCAGTTTGCATTATTAGGTTAATAAACTGGTTGTGCTACATTTTGATCCAAAATTGATGGTAGAATAACTATAAATTATGAAGTATTAGTCAGAAATGGCATATTGTGCTTAATGTACTAGGAAATACTAAACTACCAACAAACATATAATCAGTTGCTATAGTAATTCTAATCTCCACCTATGCCTCAAGAATTTTTAAGGGATGTGATAAATCCTTTACAAAATGTGTACTTCCCCATAATCGTGTTCAGTGGATTTTCTGCACAATTCTCATGTGCGTACTGCACAGATCACACAGTGCCTCATCAGATCCAAATATCTGATTTGAATTTTTATTGAACACTGACCTTTCCAATATACAATCAATTTCTGTTTATATCTCTTATATATACATATATATATATATATATATATAGTGATCTCAAATACTCCATTCTGGTTTTATTTAAACAGAAAGCAGCATGAAAGCCGTTTACAAGGAAAAAAAGGAAGCAGATCAAAAAGAACAAAAGATTTTTAAAGGAAAGTGTGATAGTTAATTATTTCAAGCCTGAAACCTGGGAGCAATTCTCCCATGTGTATAAGGGCCAGTGCAGGTCCTGTACATCAATTAGGCCCACTTAAAGCACATTTTAAAGGCTTAGGATTTCTATGGTGCATAAGCCTGGGGCTGTCTGTCTGCATGTGAATTTCATTCCCTATGAATATACCTGTCAAGATAGCTGAAATCTGAACATTAAGGAGGTTGTTAGCAAATCAAAATTTAAATTCACAGACATTGTCACCTCAGCTATATTTGTCACTCTTCCCTTTCTCATAGCGAAAAAAAGTGGTTACATGGAAAAAGCAGGTGCAAGAAATAGTGGCCACAGTACTAAATTTTCTCATTTAAACTGTCTTTAAGAGGAAGATGGATGGTACTCTCCAAAGAAAAAGATTGTTTCTCTCTCTTGCTCTCTTTAAAAGAAGAGTTTTTTCACAGTACTCAATAAAATTCGTTTCTATGTCAGGAAACGCAGAGAGGAACAAATACTGCACTAAACTCAAAAGCTTGCGATTACCTGTCTTGTTCACGTAAATATATAGGACTTAAAATGCCTGATTAAATTGCATTAGATATAGAGTTGTATAGAGTTGTAATTTAATCCCTGAGGAGCAATTATTTAGGATTCATGGATTCTTAGTAATTACAGGTTTCTCCACTCCTTTACATTTCGGCATTAGTAATCATTTCTAAGGAAGGTAGAATTCTGAAATCTGGAACCTCTACTTAACCCCAGAATTTAAGGGAAAACAGTTTGATTACTTTTTATTTGAGACACAAAACATTTTAATAAGTATTTAAATACTTGGATCCATGCTAAATTATGAAATAAAGGAAAAACTACTGGAATAATTGTGTTCGTAATTCCTGGAGAAAAGTCAAAGATAATTCATGTGGAATTTGTACTGAAAGCACGCAGGATTCATGCTTTGCTTTCTATTTGAATTTCTTTTATCAGATCCTATCTGATCTAATAACTCTATCAGATTTGAGAAAACTTTTGTCTCCTTATGTTTCACTGCATGCCAAATTGTCAAAATATCACCACTGCTTCATTTAAATCCCTCTTGAGAAATAACATATTCTGCAGTACCTGAAGAAAGCAGAATTTGTACCTTTTCTCACCCTAAGAATTCTCCAGAATCCATTGTCACTGAACTATTTTTGGAAGCATTGTATTCAGTATGTTCTCTGAGGTCACTTAATGTCTTTGCGGTGTACACTGCACTTCACCTTCTAAGCATTTGAGCACCAATTCCATCTCTCTTCAGGCAAGCATTTAAAGTAAGTGCTTAAGCATCCACTTAGGTGACTTGTGTGGGTTTTATGCATGTGTCTAAATCCTTTCCAGAGTTTCCTGCAATTGGATCTGTTAACAAATAACCAGTTCGGTACATACTTGAACATGACTTCAGAAAACTCTTACATGACAGTAAGTGTAGGATTTCTCCCAACAGTGTATTCATGCTATCAGTTCACAGGCATCTAACTTTAGATGCCTGGACAGGAACCATAATTTTCCCAGTTTAGGCACTGCACAGTCAAGGGTTCCTTGAGAAGGAAATTTAGAACATTGAACTCACTCTGCTGAATATTCCCCAGCATTAATAATTCAAGATCACCTTATGAGCTCAGTTTTCTGTCATGTTGACTCAGACTCCTAACTGTGGCCTGATTTGTGCCATGCTTTGATTCTCCAAATTGAAATATTTGAGATACAGAAGGATTGATTTTACCTGTCAAATGGAAAGCTTCAACACAGTGCAGTTCTATAGCGACAACACACTTCCATAGAGAGAAGCCATCTACACTGCAACTTCCTCATACAAGTATCTGGATGTGCAAACTTTATCAACCATCACATTTAATAAATGCTGTAGAAGTAAATGTCTAGACACTAAAAACACAATTCTCAAAAGGCAAGAGTTTTTAATTTCTTTGGAAAACAGGCACAATCTAAACCATGAAAAATTTAATGGCACTTTAATTATCAATCCGTTGAATAGCATGAGATATGCATGCTTTCATTTTTTAATACCTTCTGCCATTTCCAGCAAATTGTGGAAACAAATAATGGATGTCTTGAGTATTCTGTATGTTTCTACCAAAATTAAAATATATATATAAAAAATCAAATTGTTTTGAACACTAGCAATAATGAATATAGATACACAAACGCAGCTGCAGCATTCACATCAGTGGCAAGGTAATGCAAAAAGTTGCCTCTTTGTTGAGTTCTGGTACATTATACTGCTAAAAAGCTCTGACTCAATGTTGTTTCTTTGCTTTATAAGGTCAGAGCTTTAGCATTTGAAAACTTCTGTATTTTGCAATATTTACCTAATTTCCTTCTACAGAGATGTTGTAATCCTTCAGGAAAAGCAAAGAATATTACATAGAGAGAGAAACCCTTATGAATAAAAACATTCCAACATTTTAAAGGATTTCATTAAATGGGTGTATAGCTAATGAAAAATGTTAAGCTGGATACAGTGCAGTCTAGGCTGGGTTTTATACCATATCTCACATACATCCAGTGGCATCTGTACAGCAGAAAAATTGACAATATATTGACAAAGTCTCTGTAATGCTTAAATCTTCTCACGACTTACATGAAAAAAGAATTTGTTTAGTATTATGGGGAATTGGGCAAACTAGCATGTCTTCATTTTGGCCTTAAAGGCTTTTGTTCATGCTGATCTCCAGCACAGGGGAGCTTCCTAAGTATCAAAGTATGACTGAATTATTTAATTTCAATATATACTAGTGTATTCAGCACAGAGCATTGAGGAATTGGCAAGAACAGGAAGCGTGTGATAGTGAGAAATTTTTTTGTCTATTCATGCTCATTGAAAGATGATGAAAGGAAAATACACGTGTGAAGCTTTGTGCTCCTTAACATAATAATACGTTTGACGACAGGACATATGCATTAGCTACAAATGAACATTAATTACAAATGTAAATATCCCTCTGGAGGTGAGGAAATGTTATCTTTGGTAAATCTGCATCAGGCATAGGATTGTCAATATTATTGTTATTGTTGTTGCTGTTATTATTACTATTACTATTATTTTAAAGGGAGGAATTAAGTAGTGATATGAATTATTGGAAGAACCAGTGCTACTCACTGTGATAAATACTCACTGTTGCTTTGCTGAAAAGATACATCACACAAGAAAACACTTGGCCTCTAATGATACAGTACTATCAAAACTGAAATATGAAAATGCTCTCATTTTGTTATCACATCAAGAATTAATATTATACTGAAAGTCTAGATGATGCAGAGCCATGTATTTTCATTAGCAAATTTCAGAGGAAAATGCTTGAAAAGGACAGTGTTTTCTCCATACTCCTTATTCTATATTATTGAATTATATATATTGTAGAATTGTAGCATTTTAAACATCCTGTTGTGATGAAGAACAGTAATGAAAACAGCACAGTCTTAACTATGGATAAGACATCTATTAAAGCACAGTTATCCAACTTGATAATTCATAAAGAACACGTTCACTGGAAGTCATTTGGAGTGACATCTTGTATGTTTATGTATGTTTAGAGCCCTCTAGTTTCTCTTGCAATTATTACCATGATGAAAGTGTACAAAATAAATCTGCTATGATATCTTTTTTCTTTTTTTTTTTTCTGACAAGTGTGAAATGTGAGCTTTTTAATAATGTAATATTATTTATTAAAGTAACCTGGAAAGCCTTGATGTTTCAGTGGCATTTTAAAATCTGACTAGAGGTTACAGGGAGTTTAATATTAGTCACTCCTTTCTTACTATTGTGCTCCTATATTCCCACAGGTTTTCCACAAACAGCATGAATTTGCATAGGCACTACAGCATTGAAGGAAGAGATTAGAGCATGGATAGCTGAAAAACTGTTACATGAAAAGTCAGAAACATTATCTGGTGTAGCACGAGTGTTAGAGGATTTGCATGGGAGAATAATATTCTTCTGGAGCACTTGCTCTGTTTCCACTGTCCGGGATGACTAATCACAAAAGCACTGGTATTAAATCAGTTAGCAGAGCTGAAACACAGCAAAATGTGTCAAAAGTAGATGAATTTAACCTTGCAGTATTCAAAGAATGGAAACTATACCCTGAGGCACATTAGAGAAATACATGGATAGTAATTATCTAAAAGGAGATAACCAATGTGGATTCAGAAAGGCAAGAGCCTCCCTAACTAATCTACTTGACCTTTATCATGAGGCTAAAGACAAGGCTGATAATAGGCTCTGCAAATAAAAGAGTGTGTTTGTATTTTCAGGAGGTCATTTGGGCATACACAACAAATAGATGAAAGGGGTGAAAAGAAAATAGCTTTATAAAAAACCTCTGAAAACTCATAAGAAAGCACGTACTGCAAGGGAATGCATTTAACCCTCCACCAACCACTGAAGGACACACAATTGCACACTGTGGGAGCATTTGCTGCACCATCCTCGTGGTAAGTTTGCCCAGAAATATAAATGGAGAGGGTAGTTCTGGCACCTGCCGGTCCTTTTAAATATAAGCAAAGGGGGCGTTACATAGAATCAACATGAATCTTACTATGGGTAAAAAATTGACTTGACAGACCAAATAGCTTAGCACATAAATCTCTTTCTACACTCAGCTTTTATTTTTCAATTGTTTTTTTCTCTCTTTTTTTGAGACAGCAGGTGAAGCTAGGGAAGGCAATGCTGAAAAGGGTAACAAAGTTAAAGCTACTCTTTAAAAAAAAGTCTTTCTTGAAACTGCTCTTCTCATTCACGACAGACTGCAGATGCTTTGTGTGGGGAATACTTGAACCATAGTGAAAGTCTATCCTCTAACAACCACTTCCAAACCCCACAGAAATTAATGAAATTTGGATGATTCCCTCGCAGTTTCATTTCCCTCTAACCGGGTGACAAGGTGCTCATCTGTCCATTTGAAATGGAGAAGCCAGGCTCTAGTGAGCTGATTATTTTCCTCCTTCCTGCACTGACTGAGCAGGGGACAAGGTATGCAGTATGCCAGACCATATAGATAAAAAATTCTTCTACAGAAAGCACTCGTTTGTGTCACCAAGAAAAAAAATAATTTTGCAAATATTTAAAGCATTTGACCATCTAAACAGTATCTGAAAATGTACACATTGCCTTTTTTTTTTTCTCCTCACTTCAGAAGAGTGCTAGAAGCAGCATAAAATATCCTGTTCTTTGCAATGAAGTGGAACACACTTGTCTGCATTTTAACTGAATTTGTCAGTTCCCTGATTATGTTTCACAGTCAATAACAACTTGAATTCTACTATAATAAATATTCATAGTATGCATATTCCAGTCATATGTGTGAATTGGTAAAGTTAAAGCTTGGTTCCCATAATTAAAGCCATTAGTAAGGATTCCAAGATGGCTTTGTGCTTGTGCAGAAATTCGCAAAAGATTTATATCTATTTTTTAACACCATAGTTTGTCTGGAAGTGCCTCAGCGCTCAGCTAGTATGGCAGCAAGCATTTTCACTTGAGGGATGAAAACTGAGCTATGAGTTTTAAAAGTTCACCATACGGTCATATAGTAAAATATTCTAAAATATTTTAGAATACGTTCATTCAAAGAGAACCACTTGAAATAAATTTGAGAGAGCTGCACATATGTTCACGGCTGTTCTGAAGACAAAGGAGGAAGTAATTTTGGGAAACAAATTTGTTGTTATTCTTTGATTTCTCAGCTCTACCAATAATTTGCTTTGTTCAGGTCCATTTTTATTATCAGTGACAGAGTCAGTAACCCCTGGCTGAGTTGAAGTATGTTGTGTGGGAGTGGCACGCTCAGCTTCTGAAAAAATGATTACTGGGAAAATGCAAGATTCAGATACATCCTAATGTAGCAATTACCTGAAAGTGGTCCCTTGAGGATTGCTTTGGGTTATGCAAGGGTGTCCCCTCGATTTATATATCTCAGGTCTAAATGTTGTGACAGCATCCAAAGGTGAATATTATCTGCAGCAGGACATCATCTGGGTAGTGGAAGTGGTGATAGTATTTTTGGGCAAACATAGGAGGAAAATCCTATGCTGCTGCTTGTCATTTGTAGCATGTCTTCTAAGAGAAAAAGGCTGGCATTTGGAAAAGGAAACACATGCCCATAGCTGAGTTGGTAGATGTGGGAAGGTGTTCTGAAATGCATAGGAATGTGGGGAAATAGGAAGAGTATTTGGTGTTACGTGAGATAGGGAAATGTGCACCCAATGCCAAATGAGATAGCGAGTAACTCCTGGAGATTTGACAGCTGCCAAAAATTGCCTTTGTAAAACAAAGTTGATGCTCCTCTGCAATCAGTATACTGATTAGCTAAAGCTATCTAATCAGTGCTAGGATACCTTACAAACTAGGATGTTCAATTGTCATTGCTCTGTTACACTAATGGGAGAACAACCACACCCCCTGCACCAACCTCAAACTTTCAATTTTTCCCTGGTGTACTTTCTCCCTTCATACCTGGGAGAAGCTTTCTACAAGTATCCATAAAACTACTTTGTTAGATTTCAGCAAATCCTCATTAAAACTCCTCCATGTCACAGTTCCTGGATAATGCCTAGATTATGTGGAAACTGGTAACATCACTCATGCCCACCAGTAGTCAGACTGTCTAAGTCTGGAAAGAACTGATGTCCTGGTCATACTCTATCTTATTGTTAGCCTGTCCTTCCTTGACCTGCTGGCTTTATCTTCTGTGACAGCTAGGGAAAAGAATCCCTTTTTTAGCCTGATAACAAGATTTATGGAGCCATCATCTGTCTGCCTGTTCTTCTCTAGTAACTTCTGAATCCATTGGTCAATTTTAGTTAAATTTGGCACTGAAGCAGAAATCTCAAAGATGTTTCAGTAATCTAAAAACCAAAGATAGCAGAAGATAAAGACACCAATACTATGTTCCCCAAGGTAAGAAACACAAGCTTTGCCCTGAGATAGATACATTCTCCACTCCTGGGAAACTCTGGTTTGTACACTATAAAATCCATATGCCCATATGGAATTCTAGAGGATCTCTGATGTGTAATAGGCACTGCATGAACACTGCAGCCTAGTCATCATTCAGTCAATCAGCACAAAAACCCAGTCAGTCAAAAAAAAAAAAAAAATCTAGTGGTAAAACAGCTTCCTTAGCTCTGGAGGTCAGTGAACAACTCAGTTGTTGAGCACTGGCATGGTGGCATTTTTTCCTTTAGAGCTAACATCCCACTGCCTGGAGCTTTTTACAGCCAGAAGTTATCCTGGTGTTGATCCCAGCTATCATGAAGTACTTGGGTGTTAACAAGCAGTGAAAGGCTACAAGGAACATATTGAGCTGGTCTCTGAAATCCTGTGATTTTAGGAGTCCATAGACTGCAGGTTTCCAAATGCCCATTGTACATGTCTACAGAAAACTTTTCTGTATGCTTGTACATTTATGGATAGCATTTCAGGAAAATCTGTGGCTCACAAAAAGCAAACATTTAAATATAAAGAATAAAAACAGATCTCCTGAGTGACTATTGTTAGCAAGATTCTTCCAGAGGAGAATAAATCAGACAATATTCTATAGAGTATGTCTACTCAATTCTTTTTTCTGAAATAATGCATATTCGTCTCAGACAGCAAAAGCTAGCTATATCTTACATAAATATCCCTTGACTCTGGTCACTGGTATGATTTGTATCAGCAGAAAATTAAAGGTCAGTGATAGCTTGGACAAAGGGCATGCAGAGGTTGGTGTTAGGGATGAAATGGGGCAACATGCTGTGACACAGAAGGCAGACAACGTACAAAATTGGAGATATATTCACAAGGAGAAGGAACAATGGTTGCAGCTATTAAAAACAAAGGAGTACATAAATCAGAGCTTGCTCCTTCAGACTGTGATGAGCTACCCCCAACACTTCCACAAACAACAAATTACCAGCATCACTCAGAGGCTGGATTTACTCTCACTAACGACACATTGACTTCATTATTCTATTACTCCACGTTAAAGAGCATCATTACCTCTGGCTCCTCTGATTCACTGACATACCTTTGTCTTATTTTAAAAAATATTTTCAAATAAAAAATCACTGTACTGAAGTCACTGAAAACCAAAAGCTGTGAAAGAGTGAAGAAAAAGATGGCAGTCCTACAAATATCAATCTTCACAACAATGGATACACAATCTTAAGATGTTTTTTGCCCCCTATAATCTCCATCTAAAAATAGTTTCTGAAAAACATTAAGTATACAAATACCATCTTATTAAGGACTTCTACAATTTGTGACAAACTCTTACACTGCAGTCTCCCTCTCAAGAAGATGAAAGTATTGTAGCTGAATAGTTTCAAAAGTCTAAAGTGTAAGTTCACTTCTTATTTCCATGAACTCGCATTCAGTAGTTTCTGGCACTGACATAAAGTTAAAGGCTAATAACTGAAAAAAAAACCAAACCCAGCTTGATAATGGTGGTGGTTTTTTCATTATCTAAAAGTCTTTTGCTTAGCATAAGAAGGTGCATTACACAGCAAAGAGCATTTAAATGATGCCTCATGAATTCTTCTCTGCTTTCTAAGTCACTTTTTTGTCTGGGTTACATGATAAAAGAATTTGCAATCTCCATCAGACTCTGAAAAGCAGGTATCTTTAACTACAGAAAATAAAGTAAAATTAGAAAACGTGGCCACACTAAAATTAAAGAGCAGATGATGCTTCATTGAGCTCAGGGGGAAATAGAAACATCTGTCAACATACTGTGACAAAAGCCCTACAGTGAACAAAGGCCATACGTGCAGCTTTCTTCCAGAAAAGTCTGCTCATTTAAAAATTATGTATGTGAAAGGAGTCAGGTCTTGAATTTATGAAAGTGTACTTACCCATAAAGAACTGAGGAAGAGAAACACACTACAGGAATCACACACACAAGATTCACGCATTGAGTGACAAGTGTATGAGCATGTGACTAACTGTGCTTCCAGGCACATAAGAGAGGAAGACCTGTCACTGCATTACTCCTGGATAATGAATTATCTAGCAGTAATTTTTTCCAGCTAACTTTTCTCAGGGATCCTTATTGTCAGATGTGACAGACACAGAGAGGTCAGGAGACCAAGGTTCCTACCCAGCATGTGAGACTTGAAAACTCTGAAGATACTGGGGACACTTCTGTATGACTCATCCATAAGCTGTCTACAGCTGAGTGATCTAGAACCAGTACAGTGGACAAAACTCTAGCCTTAAGGAAGCCAAGAGAACTTTGCCAATAACTACAACAGTGCCAAGTATTCCACTTGATAGCTTAGAACTTTTTAAAAAAACATTAACCAAAGACTGTGTTGACTTTGATATATAAAAGAATGCAGACTTGACAAAACCTCTCAATCCCATTGAAGCAGTGCACTAAGAATTGCTGTGTAGGCAATGACTTTTTCTTCCACATAAACTTTGAGTAACACTAAAGCTGCAGGCAGGATTCAAGATCTTCCTTGTTTTTAAAATTTTTGCCCCATTTTTACAATGGTAATTTTTTTGCTCTATTCATTAAAAGTTAAACAAAACAGTTAACACATATCAAATCAACAATTCTGTAGCACAGAAAGCAGGTGGGAAAGCAAATGTTTACACTGATACTGAGCAAATTCTAAAGCATTCATTGGGATGCAATATCACAGATCACCATGCGTGTAAAACGCAGATGTTGAGCTCTGATGACATCATTTCTAAGAGAAATATAGACCTCAGAACAAACAAATATACTGACTGCTATTTATGTCTCTCTTTGACACTTAGCTTCTGCTCATAGCTGTGCCACTGAAGTAAGCAGCAGAATGACAATATTCAACTAGTTGTAGGAGCACCTAAATTTATCAAACTCCTTGTGATTCATGGTTGTTCTATGCTACCATAATAAGACAAGTGTGAAGCTTTTTCCCCTCCACCTGGACATTAAAAACTGCCTTTTGCTATGTTGACATTTTGCTGTCTACTAATGCAGTCAAACATAAGCTTAAACAACTTCTCTCTTTATAGGCACTCTATGTGTGGCCTCATTTTCTACAGACTTGTAGGAACTTCATACACTTGACATTTCAGTCTTTATGGAAGTTGCTAGGTAGCATTAACAAGAAACAGCACAGACAACACAATCATAGAAGCCTCACTGAAACTGAAATGTCTTACTGGGACAATGTATGGCAATCTTTCAGCATGTCCCTGATCCTTGCTGCTCTGCTCTCCAGTGCTCTGTTTGGAAAGAAGATGCATGACACACCATTGCTGGAAAAAATGAAGGGTTTGAGTCTGGGGTTTTTTGTGCAGCTATATAGGTTTTGCCATGCTTTGCATGGTCAAGATTCATTTAGGTTTGAAGAGGTATGACATTTATTGAGCCTTTCAAAAGCATGTTACAGATGTGTCCTCCTACCAACTGCAAACTAGCTCAGTAGGATATTACATACCATACCCTGAAGAACATATAAAATTCAGTTTTACAGTTAACTGAAGACTGCAGCACACATTATTCACAAAAGCAGAATTATATTTCCATTTTTAATATTATTCCTTACTCTGCTCACTCCAGGCAAATTTCTTGCAATCAGCTGAAACAAGATCTCTGCTATGGGTACAGAAATTCTGCACTACACAGAAGGCAAGAGAGAAGAAATCCACATCCTTTTTTTTTTTAATTTTGGAAGACACTGATTTGCTAGCTTTCAAAAAATGAAAAAACCCCAAACTTCTGAAAATCTAGCCTTTCTTTTGATTCACTTACTAAGCTGGTTTAGTTCAGCATAAACTAAAACGATAAATATCAGTGTAGGCTGAAAATTCCATGCCAGCATTCAACTCGTTGCAAGTTTTTGAACAGAAAAACTAAATTGTCACTGTCACAATGGCACACAACTCAAAATCCTTAGAGTAGTGACTGCAGTGCAGGTTTGACATGGGGTTTATTATTTCTTCACATTAGCTAGTAGTGGAGATCAGAGACACCTTTAAGGATACAAATATAATGTCTTCCTTACGTACATACAGACTCCAGTGGAATGGAACTTGCAACTGTATCCACTGTCTGCAGAGTTTTACAGTATGCTTCAACTGATCTGCAGGATGCTTAATTTTTTAATTAAATATTACATTTTTTTATTTCATTTCTATACACCTCTACCTAATTTTTATAGATGCTATTGATTTATACTAGAATTTTAAGACATGCCTGCTATGGACTTCATTATTCATTGAACTGTAATGAGACTCCAGTGTCTTATTCTTTATGTTGCTGTAGAATTCTTAATCTGTTTTTTTTTTTTCAGTTCCTTAGAATATATCCTCAATGATACAGTGAGTTTTGCCCATCTCATTATTTCAGGAGAGAATCATGCCTTTGAAACAAAAGCCCGTTCGTGATGAATTTCTATGCACCTATTAATGTTGGGTTCCTCACATGTACCTACCAGCACCTTACTGGAAATTCAAGCATATGTGGCCTGTGTTTATTTGGGTTAAAACAAGTAAGCATCAAGCATGCTTTCACAAATCAATCTATTTTACAGGTTCCATCTGCTCTTAAGTGCTTCCCAGAGAACAAACACTGTGTCACTATACCACGTATTTCCATTGCACTATCCCAAACACACTTAAGCTGCTGACAGATTAATGCTTAGTTCGCTTGTAGCATACATTCTTGGGTTCTTACACATGTTCTTATAAGGAAATGGAACTCACTAAGCACTTAATCACATGCTGGGGTAGTGTTATGGCCTTGAATACAACACATTAACTCTGTTTCAGGAATAGGCTAGGGTATCTTTATATAAGCCATCCTTGTCACTAGCACTGCCAAAGACCCTGGAAATCAAATTACTTTTGTCAACTTCAGTTAAACAAAAGCAAGCAGAAATTTGCCAAAAGGTAGTCCTGAGGGCTAGGGATGAGCCACCTGAGGAGTCTGCAGAAAAGTCTAATGCAACTTCTATGGCTTAAGTATATATTGGCTTGAATCCATTACAAAGAAATCTTGATAAAATGACTGCAAAGACAGGGAATAATAGGCAGATATAAAACACAATAGCAATAAAACAATAAAAATGAAGCAAAATACAACCCAACTTTCTAAAGATATCCAATTCAGTCAATTGTGAATTCATCTGGTTAGGAAGCAGTGGCAGCAAGAGGAACTCATATGAGTATATGCAAAACATGAACATACACTATGCATATCTGCATGTGTGCTTGAGAGAAAGGTGAAGCTTCATGGAAAATTCTTTGCATCCTTACTTGATGTAAACCAAGTTCAAATAGTTCAGAGCAGTCATGATTTTCACCTTGTTTTATGCTTAAATACAGGACACATAAAGGAAAGGATAGCATTTTGGGGTGAATAGCAGAGAAACTGTAAGTAAATTTTCTTCCACATTCAATCTGGTAAATATTTATCCAGTTCTGACCTTTGAAAGAGATTTTACAGAAGAAAATTTAGTGTTTCACTCCCTAAGAAGAATGATCATTATGTACACCACACCATTATCACCAACAGTGAATCTTAGAACCATAAAAGTTGGAAAAGACCACTCAGATCATTGAGTCCAGCTGTTAACCCAGAACAACTGTGTTCACCAATTAAACATATTCACAAGTGCTACATCCACACCCCCTTTGAATATTTCCAGGGGTGGTGATTCCACTGACTCCCTGGGCAGTCTATTTCAATGTCTGGCCAGCCTTTCAGTAAAGAAATTTTTCCTAATATCCAATCTAAACCTTCCCTGGTGCAACTTGAGCATGGTTCCTCTCATCCTTGCCACTTGTTATCTGGGAGAAAAGACTGACATCCAGTGAAGGGCTTCTGCCATTGAAGTGTATGTTGCTGAGTGCCATGGTGAAATTGGGATCCTCAAGTCACCTCTCATTTCCATGGAGATGTGTTCTTTTCATTTATGAACAACTGTGCTGTCAGTCTTCTCTTGCTTAGCTTACCAGGGTCTGAGTACAACTTGCTGCGCGTTTTTGTTATTGTCACTGGATAAAGTCAATGCTCTACCCTGGTGTTTTCCCAATGCCAAGATCAAGCACAGTGAGAGTTCTCACCACTGCAATTGGGATCGAAAAGTCCTGCTGCAGGATTTGGAGTTGGTTGGTTTTTGATGGACACAGTTTAACACATCAGAGGGGTTACTTTCCTTGTTCTCCCCAAGGTATCAGAAGACAGGAGTACTTCCCTGGCACAACGCTGCTCTCAGAGCAAGTCAGGGGCTTGAAAGCATGGGGTACTTCATGAAATTAACAATTTTAATTAAAAAGCCAATATACTTTTATTTGTGTCACAGATTAATGTTGATGCTCTCTTACTTGGGAAAGACCTTCCATTCACCTCTGTTTTTCTCTTTACTGGCTCAAGCAACCTTGCACAATTGATATTTATCTCTGGATAAATATCAAGCATTGGTAGAGCTCACTTGCACTGCAAACTTGCCAACAAGAAAACATACAGATGAACTGAATCCAGACAGATAGCAACAGATAAAGTTTCGGTATGCATTCAGGTTGTTATCTCACTGTAAGCATGTAAACCTGTTTTTCCCCTCAAAATTCTGAGACGTTGAATTGGTAGAGGTGATATTACCCAACTTGGTCACACATTTTGAAATCCCTTGAAAAATAAAAGGCCTTATGCTGGCACAGTACTGAGACAAATATCTAAGATAATTTACCTTTAGGCATTGTCATGAGAGCAAGCAACTAATTAGAAAGACATTCCCCTGGTCATAAGTTACTTTGTACAAAATTGGTAAGATTCGAGAAGTTACACTGTGTTTCGTAGGACACAATGTCTGTGTTTCAGAACACCTCAAAGTACAAATGCAGTAATTTCCCATTCTTTGTCAGCGAGGTCTGCAGTCATATTTATACACACAGGTACTTTGTGCTGCTGTCTAAAGCAAAGTTCTCCACAAAATGCTTTGGTAAATCTTGCAAATGGCTCCCATGTTGAGAAAATTAATGTTCTAAATATTTTTCCTTTTTATGACTGAATATACGTAGTCTTTTATTTTGCAGCAATGTAGGATCTAATTCCATTTTTCAAAGTCTGCCATGCACACTACTGAATGAAAATATTTTCTTTTCTCCTTCTCTTTTCTAGTTCATCAACAATGATTCAAGTCAAAAGACCTGGTTCAGGATGCTCCTGCTTGTTGGCTGTCACTTTTGCCAGGTTTCAGAAGACTTCTGAAATGCTGGCCAGCTTTAAAAGTACATTAAATCCTTGGTGTGCAACATTCAACATACCTGAATTAATATGGAAATAAATTCATGATGTTGTAATGAACACACTTTGATTCCAGAACTTTTATCTTCACTTCTGGCAGCTCATCAACCATATCTTCCAAAAGCACACTGCGTGGCTAGAGAAAGCTGATTTTCCTCTTACGAAAGTTTTTGTAACTATGGCAGTATTCATTTTCTTTGCCCTCTCTCTTTTTTTTTATCTTTTTTTGAGGATGGGGAGAAGGGTTAAAAAAAAGGCTTTTCCTAATTTTGATATTTCTAGACTTCTTGTCATTGTTCTTTGGTTGCTTATACCCTATACCTATACTCTCTCCCTTTACTGGTCATGTGGGCATCGCATTCCTCAGTTTTCCTCCAAAATGACTTTATTTTGTTCATAAAACACATATTTTTTATTATTAATTAGTAGACTTGCACCATTTTCTGGGGATGATTTTTTCCCTCTTTGATATATTTATCTTCCTCTCACTTTTGTCAGTTTTTATGGCCCTTTGGGCAGCTTCTCTCTCTCTGAGCATTTTTTCTTAGCAGTGTTATAGCCTGACATTTGTTAGCCTTCCAGGATTTGTAATCAATTAGCTATCAGATTTTTTTCAGCTCCCCACACACAATCATTTGATTTTTGTTTTTCCCTTGTTACTTTCATCTTCAAATTCACCATAGTCAAGGTGATTCAGGTTTCTGAGTCTTGCCTGATGATGAAATGACAAACTGAACCTGAGAAAAGAGGTTGCAGTATAGTCAGGGGAAGAGAAGGGCATCTGGCAGAGGAGAAGCACCGACTCATCTCCTTAAGCACAGAACTGGCTTATCTGAAGGCTGACAGACAACTCAGGATTGGATACCAGCAAACAGCATTTGGGATTCTGGCTTAAAGCAGATAGAATTTCTAATAGAAAACCAGAATGGAAAGGAAAGAAGAGTACACACAGTGCACATGAGGTGACGACAGGGTCACAGCACCATATGAACTCTCACTCAAAATTGCATAATCCAATATTAGATGTTGTACAGATAAGTAAGGAGAAGATTAGCCATTGACTAAATTTCTGAAGGCCAGGAACTATAGCATTTATGATAGCACAACCAGGGTTTGAGTAGCAGTCAATATTCTCAGCATTTCCTTGAGTAGTCCCCTGTGACACAATTATACTGCTAATTATACGAGGCAGAGTGCTATTCTAATGTGACTGTGTCGTTTCTCTTACCAGGATTAGATAATTTAGAATTAGGTTTGATACCTCCAGTGTTCCCTGCATAGAAGGACTGGATTTTCTGGTTTTATGGGGTTAAGGAAAACTGACTAACAGACCCTGATCAGGTCAAGACAAGTATGCATGAACCTGGTAACCAATGTAACATTATGCACAAGCCTAGTAATCACAGGATCTGAAAACAAAGATATTTCTGGTTTTCAGGAACATCTGACTAATGCATTCCTAATAAGATCTTCCATTACGTTTTAGCCCTTTTACTCAATAACTGGTAAATTCAAGATATGGTGAGCTTGTAGTCTACCATCACATCAGTAACTTGTGGTCTCTAGGATTTGCAGCATCTTACCTTTTCCTCTCATCTGCATGTTCTTTTTTTCCTCTTCCTTTCCTGTCAATATCAGTCTGGGAAATCTCAGCTTTACTCAGAATCACCTATTTTACTATAGAACCTCTCTGATCTTTATTCTCTGGTTTCCCTGCTGGATGGATCATCTCAGTAGGAATTTAGTAATTCCTTGGCATGGTTCTCGTTTGACAATACTTCAATTTTCAGGCTCTACACACCCCTTTTCTAAGCACCATCTTTACATCACTCACTCTCTCTGGCCATTCTCATTGATTGACCTTTAAAAAAACTCAGTGTTCTTCAATTTCTTTGCTCTCCTTATCTGCTGCTCCTTTCCTCTTCTCTTCCTCATGAGTGTATTTTTCCTTTACAGTGACTCTTCAGACTTTTCAATAGAAAAATATACTGCTTTTTCATCTTCCTCAGACTTTATCTCTAATGTTTCTTAGACTCTTTTCTTGCTTAAATACCACAATTTTCCTTTTTCACCACTGTCCACATCTCCACCACAAGAAACTCTTAATTGATTTCCTCCTCAGAAGTACTGCCAAGTCTCCACTCTCTGCCTTCTCAACTCAAACTGATAATTTATCCAAACAAAGAAATAGATATTTTCTGACTAAAATCAGACTCTTCCCAATTCTGCCCCCAGAGAATGCATTGTTCCTTACAACCTCTCTGCTCCTATTTTCTGCATGCCATCTCTCTTTTTTTTCTCTTTCTTCAGATATAGAATTGTAAGTTTGTCTTTCTTTTTTAATGATTCTTTCCTTTGTTTCACTTTTCACCATAACTTCTGCCACTGATATTTGCTCTAAAGCACTGCTCAGTTATCATCAAAGGAATCCAAAATTCCACATATGCTTCATATTATCTATTCTTTAACTGTTGTTTCCTTGATATCACTCCTCAATCCTAATTTTCAGGTTCTAACCAAACCTTTGTTTACAGTCTGTATGCCATCAACTCCATCCTTTTCTTCTCAGCAAAATTCATACAGACACTGTGAATTCTCCAAAACCGTTCTCAAAATCATTCCAGATGAATAATTATGCTGCATTTTTTTCACAGCACACAGGTCTTTGTAATATCTGCTCATGCACTGGGAGGTTGGTATACAAGAGCTTTGTATTTTCTTAGTACATGTTTAATACTCACTTCTATCTTATTCATGTGTGTCCTTTAATTAGTGTGCAATAGCAAGCAGACTAATGAAAAGAGCTCGGGTAAGGGCTGCATAAGTCAAATTGCAAGCATGCATGTGCAAAAAAATAAAAAGGATCCCCTAATTACAAGACAAAGATACCAACTCTCACTGCTAAATTAAAAAAAAGAAAAAAAGTCAAACCAACAAAACCAAAACTGAATCTTTCATTTCTGGTAGGTAGATAGACTAGGACTGAAATCCTTATTTGAGATAAAGGCTGAACTACTGAATGGTCTACCATCTTAATCTGAAAGAGATTCTACAGTGAAAAAAAAAAAAAAAAGGAAAATAAACCTCTACAGATAAAGTTATCATTGCAAAGAACACAATTCTTTTAAGAAGTGTCCAAAAATCAACACTTGTAGTTGTGTCAAAGGAAAATGAAACTCTGGGAAGTGTGGTGATTTATTTCACTAACATCACTAGGAGATCACTATCTGTAAAATTCAGATTCAAATAGCTCTTGGAATAACTGAAAGGTGAAACTAAAACTAAACCTGAAACTAGAAGCTCAAACCGAAGACAGTAAGCACCAGTATACAAATACAGAGTGACTAGATGAACACTGACAGAAAAATATTGCAGCAATGAAGCTGTTTAAGAAAATCTTAGCCTACCTAAGGAATGTGGTATACGCTGAATGAGGTACTACAGAGTAACATTGATGTTGCTGGACTTTTACTCATGTGTGATAGAGTGTGTAGGACAAGCTAGTGACATCAAAACTATACTTGAAAAACAGATGGCATGACTGGAGAGAATAGTAAGAAATCCTACCCATATCCACAATATGTGAAAATAAGGAAAGGTAGATGATGGAGCACTTATGGGAGTGTGAGTTTACAGAAGTCATTGAGGATTATGCAGGTCAGTATCACTTCAGGGCACAACACATGGTTGTAAGGGAAAGATGCAAGAAAAACAACTAGGAAAGAACCAAAGAATTGAAGGTGATGGTGCTATGCAGACAAGCAGCAAACCAGAAAATCCATTTCCTCTGTGGGAAATGGATTGATCAGGGCATAGATAACTTAGACACCAGACTTCAGACATTAAACCTTTCTTTTTCACTTTTTTGGAAAAGGCTATTGGGATTGAAAGGGAGGAAGTAGGGAGGGCTGGAAGACAGAAGTAGGCTGCTGAAGTGTTTTAAGGGATTCCTAAACATATCATTCAGTGATAAGCATTCTCCCTGTTTATCTATAAAATAGGTACGCTGAAGCCAAAAATGGTCTAAATATTGCCACAAACATCTGTCTTTTGGGAAAATTACCTACAATTAACCAGAGACAATACACTCTCTAATTTATATTTACTCCTCTTCTTTTAACACATTTTGCTCTAAACATTAAATGCCGAGGGCAATTTCTAAAAGCTCAGTAAAAGGAAGAAGGTAGACTTTATTCTTTGTATCCTTTGTTTCATTCTTTCTTTGAATTGCTTTCTCCCACCTTCACATTTTTCTCTCCCTCTCAGGTAGTCCCAGAGGTAAGATTTATGTTTACAACTGATGGTTTATGATTAAGACATTGAACTTTGGTCACGGAATTAGTACTGTCTGCAGGTTCAGAAATTTGCCAGCCACGCACGAGTCCCCAGGGGACCTCCCATAACCGGGGTGCCGACTGGCTTTGAATCCGGGCTGTAACCCTTAAGCAGTAGCATCCCCCAGTGGCCCTAGTTATCACTGCAGTGCACTTTTTTTGGATAGTTTTGGACGCTCTTAACCTTCAATGTAAATGTAAATTCAATTCGAGTGCCTCAGAACTAGCCTGTACTCAGGACTCTGTTGAACTCAGTAAAGAACCATATATAGTTGATGAAAAATTTTATTTCCAGTCATTGCATATACCATGTGTGTATTGCAAAACACATAGCTGTAAAGGAAGTTTTTTTGGTTGTTTTTTTGTTCTGTTTCTGTCTTTTGTAAAACACATTCAAAAAGGTGGCAAAATCAGAGCAGAAGTAAATCAAACTCTGTGTTGGAGAGTCTTCTTGAAGAAGAGAAAATAGGTTCAGAGTTTGTTCCAAAAATATTAGATTCTACAGCTATTTTTGGCTTTTTTACAAGATCAGGACTCATGGAAGGGATACTATAGCAACCATTGATTTTTAATCCACCTTCTGATTGACATTCACATACTTAGAAATTAAAATCCATCCTGTATACTGAATTGGAATTCTAAACAAAAATTCCTGGCTGGTATTTAATTCATTCAATGAAAATTCAACCATGTCCTCAGAAAATGCTCAGCAAGAACCAGCCCCTTGCAAAACAATCCAAAACTGTGCTCACTGGGATTGCTTTCCCTGTTCCCTAAAAGAACTCAGGCACTGAGGAAAGGTGAGGTAATAGGGTACTGCAAAATGTCACTGAAAGGGATAGAGGATAGGAGGAGGTAGAAGGGCAGACAAAGGATGTACGGGTAACACAAATATGGGATGCTCCAACCTACCCAACATCCTCCCACTCCAGAAGCAGAACAGCCACGTCAGCACAAGCCCTGTATCAGTGCTGACTCAGCGAAGAAAGGATGGAGGGGGAGGGATATGCAAGGCTGCGGGGGGGGAAAGCCAGAACAGCACTTCTGCACAACACGTCTGTATGGGATAAAAAGAAGGAATTTTCTCTTGTTAATGTTGGAGCCCTCCAGTAACTCCTAATGCTGCAGCAGTGGAGATGAAGGGTTGTTAATTAAAACAACCCATCTGAAAATCAGTGGGACTCCTACATTAGCTTGAAGTTCAGCAGGGGATTATAAGCAGTGCAGAGCAGAAACTGATGAGCATGTTTGTCCTCTTTGTATCAGAATCTCACCAGACGTGATGCCACAGGAGCCCAAAGAGGTGACCTAGTAGGTAAATCCAGTAGGCCTATGGCATCATGTAGTTACTTCTTTTCCTCCTATTACTCTTGTCACAATAGCTGAGTACATCTAGCAGAGCTTCACAACAGATCCATACTTCCACTCTTTGACTGCAGGGTGAAGCACTGAATACTTGAGAGAAGGGGAAAAAAACCCAACCCTAATCCCCAGAACACATGAGAGAAGGGGAAAAAACCCCAACCCTAATCCCCAGAACATATGTGCCTTCTCGGTAATTTAAGGGCTAAATGCTGGGGTCCTTCCACTCAGGTAACCTCAGGGAAATCTGTCTTTCTCCGTATCTCTGAATCTGATCCTTCATGAGCAGCAGTCAGCTCCAGAGTGTGAATGTGCTAACTGAGACATGATAAAGCCATGCAACACCTCTTGCTGATATTCTGTTATTCTGTGGTCAAGGCTCATGAGGATTTTTGAAAGGAAGTTTATTTTTGCAAGCTGCTGAGTGCTGACTATGATGTGGGGCAGCTTTCACTTAGGCAAATATCTTAACTTTTGTTAAGGCTCTTGGACAGACAGGCTATTACTGTGACATTTACAAGAAAAGTCGCATAGATACAATTGACTTAGGCTATTCAGTGAAAGGACATGTTGTAGGTTTTAACAGATAAGGGACAGCTGTGGTTCAGCACAGAGGGAGAAGGCAGCTTTTCATCTTGGCACACACTACCTCTCCTTTTGGAAGTTCTAAAAACATTTCAGAGGTCCTAAACAATGCTCCTCATAGGTTATTGTCACTACCTAAAACATAGGGGCTGGTATTCAGCGTGACAAATCTGTTTCATGTAGTTCAGCCATCTATCTCTGCCAATTACATGAAACAGATGATTCTGAAAGAATCAGCAACCACCACAATGAAAATATACATTACGATACATGTCACACGGCACTGAAAATTAATCCTGCTGCTAAAGAAATAGAAAATGCACAATAAACACATTACCTGAAATTAAAACTGGTTTTGACCAGATCTCCAGAGCTTTTAAAGATGTAACAATGATTTCCTATTTATATGGACTGTGTGAATTCTCAGGTGATTCCCTGTGGAGAGTTGTATGAATACTTTTTCCAGAGCTGAGGAAAGGAAAATAGGTAGCTATAATGGAACTACAGGAGCAGCCAAGCAGTAGATTGATTCAACAGGAGAAATTCAATGTATCCCAAAAGATTTCCCAGGATTTACACTCCTGCTGCTTAGGGCACAATTTGTTGTAATGAGAAACTGAGGATTTTGTTTCAGGTGTGTCAAAGCTTGCAGTGATGACTTGAAGGTATAAAGAAAAAGCAACAACTGAAAATCTCTCTTAAATAATGCTTTTGAATGAAGAGAGAACAAGGACAAGCTCTTCAAGGTGCAGAAATTGTCAAATATCTCATGTAAATAACATTCCTTAAGAGATTCTAATTTGATACACAGTTGAACCCTTTCCTTCATCTCCAAACTGCTGCACTGAACAGCTTGAAAACTACAGTACACTTCAGCAAGCAAAACTGAGAAAGCTTTATTAAATTATCTGGTAAAATTACACTCAGGTTCACTGTAACTACTGCTCTCAGAAATGTCTGCAGTCATGAAGAACTGAGCAAAAAAGTTATAAAAAAACCCCCAAACCAAAACAAAACAAGTGAGGTTTGGATTTTTTATTTAATGAGGGAACATTTAAACAGGTAGACCACTCTGTTCATCTGGAGCGTGCCACATGGTAGAAAGCTGGCAGGAAGCACGTGTGGCTGCAGTACTACATAAGCCACATTTAAAAGGTTAAGTGGGACACGCTCAACATGAATTTCACCCTGCAGAAATGTGAAAATCTGTAGGTACTCATGTACTCCTCTTTGAAAAGGAATAGTAATTATGAGCACAGAGCTACTATACAGCTGTGATGTACCACAGCCTATGCAGGTTTTATCGATAATCACTTTTCAGTGAAAGCCCTGAAACACTATGTTGTTTCTCAAGTGAAGCCCAGAGTTTTATTCAGAAACAGACTGCCACATGGAATTTCCTCAGGCAAAATGCTGAATGCTGATGGAATCCCCATTTGATTAGGGAAAACATGTAAAATTTGAAATGTTCATATTCAGAGCAGAACATATTGTTCAGCACAAACATACCCCTCACACTTCTCAACATCACACTTTGTACTGAAACATCACACGGTGTACCAAGAGAGAAGAAATGGAGGCTCCAAAAAATACCTTACCAAGAATGAACATTCATGCGTGAATGACATTATATCTGGACATTCTGGACAGGCTTACACTTAGTTACAAACAATGCAACTATCCAGAACCCAAAGGATTTGAGTCTTAAAGCTTTTATAACCCAGATCAAAACAGATAGCACCTGCCCTTTCTCTGCCCAAAGTTGCGTTACAGCTCCAGATTCCGAGCAATTTCAAGACCTATCACATGACGTATGATCTCCTAGACTATTCTCCCTTATCAACAAATGACCATGAGACTTAGAAACTCTCTCAGCACATAGCATAGGAATGAGGAGAGAAGAGAAGAAAGTGCTTCAGCACTTTGGCCTCTTCACAAAATAAGGACAAGTAGCTGTTTAATTTCCATCTGAAATTGCATTTTGCAAGGGTTTTTTTTATTCTTTCTGTAAATTCTATGTATAGAGTATACAGAGAATATACATTACTTCAACCAGCTACCTGTCCCTCAGGTCTGACCTGTCTCAGCATAAAACACTGATACCCTCATGGCAATGGAGTCTGAACCAGAAAGTCAGCTTCTGATCAGGGATGGGGCAGCACCTGAACACATGAAACAACAAGGATCTAATAATCAGTTACTATTATACTTCCTGTTATCATTCTATTTGCTCTCAGCCTGATTGTGAAAGTAGAATGGGAGTTCTGCCTCATTCATTAACCTGGGAAGCAATGAAAGATATACACACAAGAAATAAAAAGAGTAAGAAGAATCAAGACGAAGCACAGTCTTTGCTTTTAATGAGACAGCCAGGTCTCCCACATCTTCGAAACCAGTTGAACCAATTACACCTCTTACCTGTATGGTTCCAGAGTCCTGCTGCCATAATACAATGCTTCTTCCCAGAATTCAAGGTTAATACAGGCATCCATGGCACAGTCAAGCATTTTCAGCTGATAGATATTTGTGTCTGGTAGATGACCCATGTCGCTGCTCAAGAGATTCTGGAATCTTGCCAGAACATGCTTCCACTCTGTTATTGGTCTTAGTTAAAGAAATATATTTAATCAAACCAAAACACAAGTTCTAAATGCTGTCTAGCAAGGAGTAAGAGCTACAAAGCAACAAAACAGAAAAGCTGCTGTCATTCCAGACTCTGTTATAATCCTTGAAAACACACTTGAATGCAGAAGTGGTAGATTAGTTAACTATGCTTTGTTTACATCTAGCAAAACAATTTCTAAAGAAGGCTCTATCTCAGCAATAAATGGTAAAAGAAGGGTGAAAAATTGCAAGGATAATTTAATACATAACAAAAATTCAAGTAACCTTTATTTAGGTGCTGAAACATTACTTACTTATGATATCCCTCTCAGTCTTCCAACCAAGAACCCATGGAAATGTGTCTTAAAAATGCTTCAGCAGCTAAAAACGGGAAAATCATTTTTCTATATATTAAAATAACGACACATGCTTTTAAGCTGCCCAGGATTTTGTTTAGAATTCTCATGAGATTAGAACCTTTTCTTGAAATGAAATACTTCTCTTTCTCCTTTAAACAGTCATAAAGGCCATTGTGGTTGTTTGCGTTTTTTTTCATGTACAGCTGCATGTTTCATGCATAAGAGAGGAAAACATCATAGTTTTGATGTCTGACTGTAGTTCAGGACTAACGAATTTGGCAGTACAGAAGGTTTTCACCTCCAATACTACAAGAAGGTTGTGAGTTTGTAATAGAGGAAAAGTAACCTGGGGCTTCCATTCACTTTATTTTGTATATTCCCTACTACAAATCACTTATTTTCATTACATTCTACACTGATTTGACTTCTCTGTGGACCAGATTCTTCTCCGGCTGACCACACCTAAGATGAACATGTTAAAAATTTTCAGTTTTTAAATGAATACTTCCATCTGTGACTGTAATCACAGGAATACGAGAATGCAAGCAGTCTAAACACCAAAAAGACATCCCACACATCAGCAAGGACAAATGAAATAAAGAAAAAATTAGATTTATAGTAAGAGAAGTAATAATATTGTTTGTATCATAGTCTTTTCTATACAATCAGTTCCAGGAAGTCCAGCAGTTATCTGCATGACATTACTGAAAGTACTATTCACACTAATCCAGCAATGAATTTAAAGTGTACAATGCAAACCTGTGATGAAGTAATTAGACCTTCTTGAACATGGGAATATTTACATACTTAAATTTAAGAATGTGACCACTATGTGGCTGGGCCAGGATTCATAGCATGGTTGTTACAAGGCTAACCTAATTATTTGTGAATTGCTCTCATGCCCTTGGATTGAAAGAACCATATAAGGGAAGGAATGTGTTATTATAAAATTGCACCTTAACCTTTATATCTCTGGCAAACATCCATGTATTCTTTACAACCGATTAAGGACAGACAAACAGAAGAATGAGGGATATTATTTCCACTTGATACAATTTTTGTAGAAAGTACAAAGCACTGACATTCTTGAAAGATTACCATTTTAGCTGATGCATAGTCTGTCTGCTCTTACTTCTCATTATGCTGGTTTGTTCACTCACTAGCATTTAATAGCAGATGTGCTATATAACAAAACCTGTGGGGATCAGATTTGTAGGTATGTAAATCACAAACTAGAAAACCCAGCTGCAACAGGACAAAAGGAAAGCTGCCTGTCCCGTATCTGCCCAAGACTAGAGGAGGAATGTCCCAAGCAGACTGCCTCCAACTGTAGATTTAGCATTACAACCCTCTCAGTTACAATTAGTAGGTCAGATTGTGGGAATCACCAACTTTCTCAACTGTAGAAACTGTTGGTTTAATTTGCTAAAAAAAAATGACATCTGCAGAAACTGATAACTATGTGCCTCAGGCAGCCAGGAAGGTTTTCTACTCATTACTGGCAAGTGGACGAAAGTCAGCTTCCCTCTTCAGGTACTGCACTCACCAATGCATGTCAGTTAGCAGTGGTGTTGTAGTGCAGTGGAAGGAAAGATGACACATTTCAAATAGCCTGTGACTGAGAACGGAAGCTGAACAGACAATAAGGACATATTTTTTTCAACCATTCCTGGTGTCTTTTATTATGATGCATTCGATTGATTCCTAAGTAACAGTTAAATCAGTAGTCTTAATTAAAGACCCTAATAAATCTCATTAGGTGCAAGTTCTCCTGCAATTAAATATAGGAAGATTAAATTGGACCAGTAGTCTAACTCTATAGTTTTGGAATAAAAAATATTGCAACTTCACATTGCATATCTATACTTTAACTTTCAGGTTAAAACATGGGCCCTGAAATACAACTAAATGCCTGAAGATCAATTCAGTACTGTCTGTCACAATCCAGTGACTACCGAGGAACTCCAGACAGACTAGAAACTATGAAAATTAAAGTAAGATGTGATGAGTGTTTCCCTTTGCTAATGAATTAATCTCTCAGAATTAGAAAGAATCAAACTCAGTTGAGTGGGATGTTTTTTTCTTTTTCTGTTACAATAAAAATTGTGATCACTTGTTTCGAGCCTGGAATATCACTACGCAAACCCGTTTTTCATGCTGCCAAAAATGAGTACTGGAAGGTTAAATGCTCTCTAGCTTGAAAGCCCATATTTCTGCAAATGGTAAGATATCTTGCCACAATAGGTCAAATTCACAGTCAGAGAAATTCCACTGAATAGACCAAGGTAAGAGAGAGATCAATATACCGATAGCATTCCAGTAAAAATCTCCACCTCTCTTCTGCTCATCTTTTCTTGGTTGTTGCTTTTCACTAATTTTTTTAATTGGATTGAATATCTACATGACAGCCATTAGGCTCCAGCTCATTCAATTTGCTTAATTATAAATTATTATTATATATTATTATAATGATTCTATGTTTGCTGTGAACTTTACTGTGATTATTTTCTTGTTATTGTTGTAGCTGTGCAAAGAATGAAAACCTGTAAATGTTAAGACTGAAAGTAATGGAACAAAGAAGTTAATATTTTTTTTTCATTTAAAAGTGGATTTATATGAGTAGTGGGCTGTGATGGCAGAAATCTAAACCTGACCCAAAATATCCCTTCACATCTTAGGTAGCTACTATCTCTGCCATGAAGCAGTTCCAGTCCAAGTAATCAGAGATTATATTAATACTAATACAGTTAAGCATAGTACACATTTTAAAGATGAAATTAGTTAAAAACATTAAAATAAAAAGAATGCAAATGTAAGGAAACTAATCTCAAGAGATGAATTGTGTACTAAGAGGCTCTCTGGATTATATTCACAACTGAATGACAGACTGTAGCCTGTCACTGAAAGGATACCTTCTTTTGATTTTGGATATCTCACTTCATTTACAGCATCTTTGACTTCTTTCCAGGCATGCTCTTCACCAGCCAGCTTCTCAGAATCCTGGTTAATTGAAACAAATGCATTTAATGAGAAAAGCAGTAATATGAGAATATGCAGTAATGATGAAAAACAGGGTTAAAAAGATTTCACTGCTAAAAGTTACTTGTAGAGACTGTATTGCTATTTTTTGTAAAAACTCAAAAAATCATTTCACCTGGCATTCATATTCATCCTGTGTTTCTAAGTAATGAGATGATATAAAGAAAAATAATGTTAACTTGGAAACATTAAATACTTAAAAAAGATACTAAGTTTGCAACTAGAACTATGATCAACCAGAAAAGAGAAATAATAGCACGCGATTTTTACTATCAAAATGCATTAAAAAGATCAAATTCTCTCAAAGACCTGTTACCTAATGCTTCACAGACCCTCAAGCATACTGTAGAAAAGATTTAGCAAATAATTTCGATTAACCATGTGGTGATTATAGTCTTTACAAACAGTGGGAGGCTACCTTCATCCATTACAGTTATGAATATGAGCTTACAGGAGAAGTCTACAACTCAGAAAAAGCTGGACTTTGGTTTAATAACTCGTTGCTATTTCTTCCCTATTCCATTGGATTCTACAAACAGCTGTATTTTCCCATCGTTTTGTCACAAAGAAAGCAAAAATGATTAATGGCTACAGCAGTAAAGTTTCCCTTTTCAACTCTCTAGCAGTGACTAACTGCACTTCAGGCAAACCATTTGGAACAAATTCATTAAAGCATCTACAGACACAGTTAAGCACCTTAAGAGATTTCTAAAAGCATCTAGATATTCAATTTCTATTGCTATAGAAATTATTATTGCTTTAAAAATCTGGCCTGTAAGACACTGCAGTTCATTACCTCTCTCTCCTTATAAAAGGCCTTACTACTTCCAAAAGAGTTTTTTAAGTGCAAAGTCTTGTAGGAACATTTTAAATGTAGTTCTAAAGAGATCAACCTACTGCAGGGGTGGAAGCCCAGAGAAGGTGTATAAAATCTAACCAAACACTTTTTAACAAACAGATGCTCTCTAGACATCACAGAAGTACCTTCATTGAAAATCCCATCATCTGTAACTACATAGAATTGTATAATTTTCTTATCCCACTGTTCCTTTTTCCATAAATTCAGAGCAGAAAATATTTACAGGGAGAACCAGCACTCAGTTTCAGATTTAATTTGCAGTTTTGTCGTTCCATCTGCTTCATGAAATAGTAGACCACGGTGTATTCCTGGGATGATTAAATCAAGATTAAATTGAGATTGCTCTCAGCTGCTCTGCCATTCTGTAGGCCCTTACAAGAAGGGTGGTATGACCCCACTGCATTTTGAACATGTACTTCCCCTACAATCAGTTCTCTGATCAAAATGGCCACCTGGAAATAATTTTGTACAGAGCTGAATTTGCCACCACAGGGCAGAAGGCAAACATTAGGACAAACAAGCTCATACTGCAGAAATTTTATCAGCGCAGCTCATGTACCTACCGAGCCCTCTTACAGCTTTGCAAAAGACATACACTGAATCTCTACCAATTTTTATGGACTACATCTACTTCTGAACATAGCTTGTTAGCCTGTAACAATTTCTTTGAAATGTCTTTGTGGATAAATTGCTGCTCACTGATTGATTTAAAAAGCAAATCTAGCCTGTAAGGTACTAATAATGATAGCTGTGAAATTATAGCTTTACAGAGCTACCAAAACTGAAAAACTGTTTTAAGTTATCTTTTCTCACTGGCCCGGGTACCATTCTCAGTGTTTCTCTAATATGCTGTAAGCCTAAAACCTCATAAACATGGGAATTGAGAGATTTATAAGTGAAAGAAGGAAAAATACTATGCACCAAGGCCAATGACTGATGCATCATTAGGGCTCACTTTGCACACAGCAAGACTGATGGATGAATCAGATTAAAGTGTTCATTCACACAGGATTAATCTTTCTCTGTCTAGTGCAGCCTTTTGAGATGCTTTCCGTTGTCTTCTAATGTTTCATTAACAAGACAAAGCAGTTCAAGGCTGAGGTTTCCTCTAACCTTTACACTAGTGCATAAGGTTAAGTCCGCACTGGCTTCGTATCCAGGTAGACAATAGGCTGAGCGTCTGTTGGACCAATAATCTCCCAGCCCTTTCTGGATTTACAGTCTTTATCCCTTTTCTAAAAGTGTTTAGGATGGAGGGACCTGGGCAGAATGCCCAGCTCTGGAAAGGATTTAAGTCACAGGTTTCAATGAGATGTTTTCAGTGTTCTCAAGATGAGGCATTTTGGGGATGGCTGACACAAGAAGAAGCAAAAATACAGCTAGCTGAGCATTTTACACCTCTACTGTTCTTCAACAGATTTCCATGCATGAAAGAAGTCCTGTCCTTTCTTAAACACCAGTTCAAGGCGTGATGGATGCATCCAAATAGGCAGCCAAGTAGGGGCTGCAAAACAGGAACACTTCTGCCTTGCAGCCTAATAAGCTTTTTCCAAGTAAGTTGTTTCTCTGCCCTGGACAACACCTTGAAAGTCACAGCCATGTGATATGATTAAGCCAACTAAAAATACAGAGTTGTCTTGGAGTTGGAATTAAGAAAATAATTTAAGTGATTAATAGTTATATTGATCAGTTTAATTTAATCTAAGAGCATGATGGTAATAGCTATGAGAGACACAGCTTTCCATGGAGTAACATCCATTCAAAGCATCATCTCTTTTCAGAACATGTTCCCAGTCAAACCTCCAAATGTGCAAAGCTGTTGACAATAAAGGAATCGCAGAATCTACTGAGTTGGAAGGAACCCACAAGGATTATGAGTCCAAAGCTTAGCCCTGCACAGGAAAATCCCCAAGAGTCACACCATGTGCCTGGAAGGCTTTTTTTTCATCTGTAGAAAAGAACACCAGTTGAAGAAAAGGAAGAGGCTTTTGAAAAAGAAGGAAGAGTTAGCAACTTTAGCCTAATTATTTTCCTTATTTCTAATATTGACACTAAACACAAAAGTTTGCTCCTCAGAAGAACTTTTGTTTTGGTACGAAAAATAATTACACCAGACAACCTAGTCACAGAAAAGCATGACAGTCTTATGATGGCTGAACTGTCATGCTTTACGATTCATCTTTTGCACATAGGAGCATGTTGGAGACAACCCAGAGTAGAAGTGTTGAAAGCTCTTTGGGAAAGCAGAAGACAGCTGCATCACATGCTTTCCTATGGCAAGAACACTACACTGCAATACTCAACACAGGTACAAGCCATTGGAGGCAGAAGTGCCACTGGATGTTCTAGCTGAACCCACAGTCTAGGGCACAAGGAAAGACAAAATTGATCCCATGACATATTTGAAACAATTATTCCAGATGGAAGAGGGTTATAGTACCTGCTTTCCCCTTACTCCAAGCATGTGCAGGGAAAACTTGATCATTAAAAGGTGAGCTAAGATGCAATAACAATATTTCAATTCCATTCCTCCATTACTCCAGTACCATGGCAGGTGCTGCTACAGCATGGTTGATAAAATACACCTGGGGATTCATCATCTTTACACTGAAGCTTTCTGGAAGTCTCTGTGGACTACCTATTCCTTGGATTATGTATCCCTGACTGATTAGACATGTGCTTCTAATCCTGTAGATGAAACAGTTTCCAGTTATATCCAGTTCTTCTTGTTAAACAAGCTATAAGGTAAACGTCACACCTCGGACTTCACATCTTCGTATCTTCTTGAATTTAGAGAACCTAAACCCCAACTAAATAATTCAACCAGACAAAATTTTACCCTTGAAATCTATTTGGCTTTTCAAGATGGGCAAATGCAAAATATTTTGTAAGGAAAATTTTCTTGCCATAAAGAGTAGTATTTTCTCCCCTAAACTTCACTACTGTTAAAGGTTGCTCTACAAAGGTTTCAACAATGAGATTATTTTTTTAAAATATTTGCTTGAACATCATAATATCTATAGCTTGTAGAACAGAACAACATTAGTTGTTATACTTTCAGAATACTTCCAGCTTTTATAGCCAATGATTCTTCAGACTTATAAATCTGTAGATACTCTTTGCAAACAATGTTTCAGGAGCCCAAGAATGGACATGATTAGCTCTGCCCAGTGCATCCTGTAAATGCTCATAAAAACAGCCTGTCATACACAATATACTACTAAATGTCAATATTTGCTTTAGATATTACAGGTTTTCACAGTTTCAGTTCTATTAGTGACATTTGTAAAAATGAAGTTACAACCACTCACGACAAAGCCTTAAAAAATGAGAGAGAAAAAAGAAAACTGGAGGGTATTTGATGAGGATTGTAATCTGTTTGAAGAGCGATCAAATATAAAATGTTCTGCAGCTCTGGCTTTAAGTGATAGGAAGATTTATTATAAAAGCATCATCTCCTGAAACAAGTACAGACATCAGCCACCACAGAAATAAGCATTTGAAAATAATCACCTGTTCCATTCTCTACTATTCCTTTCCCATGTTCTCTCTAAGATTCAGTTCTCTTCCTATCTCTTCTGCTGTTTGAGTGTCCTGAACACATCCCATCCTCAATGGAACTCTCCTTAGAAAGAAGTACAATCTCCAAAGTATAGATGAATGTTTCTCTTTCCTTCCTGCTCCTTTATGCCACTCCTCCTTTCCTGACTACTCTTCCATTTCTTATACTTCCTAAAAGTGCTCACTGTCTATTAATTTCAGGCAGCACTGCTTTTACACACAGTTAAAGCAATCACTAATCTTTGCTACCCCGGCATTTAAAACCCTGACTGCTGAAGATTTCCATGTGGACAGCATGTCTGCTGAGAGAAGGTATCTGTCTTACCAAAACAAGCACATGCCAACCACCATGCATTGCCTGCTCTGCCCAAATGTGTTCCCACAGCCCCAGCATTGCTTACCTGTAATGCAAAACTCTCCTCAACATTGGGAAGATTAAGGGCTAGTTCTCCTTTCAAATTAGGGTACAGGAGGGAAAATAAGACATGGACTTTCTTACTCTCTACAAAATTCATCCTTCTCACAGAAGGAGGTAAAGAAAAAAGTCAAAAATTGTCCACAGAGATGAACCACAAAGCATTCCTCCCCTCCCTCCACAGAAGGGAGAAATGGGACTGGAAACTCCAAATGGTAAGCAACCCCTAATACCTCTTCTTTGCCTTCCAAGTATGCCTCCTACTAGAAGTATGTCCAAGGGCATCTTCATTATGTGTCTATTTTCAGTATTCAGGTATCCAGCCCCACATACGCAGAAGTAAGCAAAGCTTTGCAGGAGGTACTGAAGTTCTAGGCTGCCCCGAGACAAGTGAAAAAGCAGGACTAAAGTTTTCCCTGACCAGTATCTTCTCTTCTAAATACACAAATGGAATTAAAGAGTACAGTGTAACCACCAGCAAATGTCAGTTTTACAAGGATAACAACTGTTAAACCACAGTTCAAGTAGAAATTAGGGGGGGTCTAATATTAGGTATGACATTTTTGCAAGGCAGAAAAATTACACTAATTAATAATAATAGTTTATTCTGGACACAAAATATATTACTATATAATGATAATTCCATGAGAAAGCAGCATATAAGTCTGTCCTTATTCTCTTTTTTTTGTTGTTGTTGTTGTTGTTATTTTTGGTTTTTTGGTGGACATTTTAAAAATATCTTTAAAAAGCAAGTTTTCTGAACCGCAATATTTTAACACTTTAAAAAGCTGTGGATACCTCAAATACCTGAATATTTCATAGAAATTGCTGATCATTGGTTATGATTTACCTAATTTCTGAAAATTTAAGTGGCAACTACAGATGTGCATCTGACAGAACAGTTCTGACCAACTTGAGATTTGATTCAAAAGAGGTTTTCTTAGGTTTTATTCCAAGAAAGTGTCAGAGGAGCTCAGACACATTTAAGTTAGGGCATGACATTTTAGAACAGATCTCTGATACATTATGCTCTGAAAGCATAAATAACAATTTTCTATTCCTGATTCTATTTAAAAGTGCAGCAACTACTGAAGGTATGGATCTAGTAAATTCAAGAATTCATTGTTTTATACCAGACAGCAAAGGAAAAGTATTAAATGAGTAAAGACATTGCAGATCTTCTGAAGTTTCACTTCCAGAAAGAAGAAGAAAATGGTAGAAAATGTGATATGGAAGCTGTTATATTGCATCTAAACTAAATTTCTGACTTGAGAGAAAAGAGGGCATAAGGCCCTGCCAGGCAATCACAGGTGCACACAGCTACTGGCACAGCAAGAGAAAGGATACATGAGTGGTTTCCTGAAATATCAGAGGTCATCTCTTATGAAACATTTTCTGGATAAAGTTTAAACTCCAAAGCAAAGACTCCTCACTTCTTTTTATGAGAACCATTGATTGCAGAAGCCTATAGCTTCAGCTGAGGATTCAGTCCCCTTCGCTCTTGTGAATGTACCTTGTGAAGAACTACAAGTATGTGAAATTGTCAGTGCACAGAGCCCTGTCACAATTCAAGATTTACACATGATTTCTGAAGTTTTAAAAGTTGCCCTGCCCTGTTCCATGACAAATAATGCTGGGTCCAAAAATGCCAGTTCAACTATCCTATCCTACCCGCATAAGGTTGTCCTCACCAGGAGGTGAGCTGTCAGTAAAGAAGTTATGTTTTCTGTCATATGGCTCTGAAGAGGGTGGATGGGACACAAGGCAGTTCCAAAGCTACTCTGCAGACAAAAACAACGCTGTATTCCCTGTGAGGCTACTGGGAGAGCACGAACCCAACTGCCTAAAAAATTGAATTTGTACTTTTTATTTTTGAACTCTGAAAGTAAAATAAGACACACTGCAGCTGGATGCCATATTGCATCTGTGCAGTACATTGCTTAGTATTAGGCAGGCTGCATTATGTCACATAATTGATACCAGCTCTTCATGGATTACTGATTCTGGTGTCAGGAAGTGCATAAGAATGGCACAGGCTAGTAATACTCTAAATGGTATAGGTATTGGAAAATTTAACAGTTGTTCACACCATTCTTGTTTAAGTGCTCTACTTAAGCATTGAAATCAAGATGAAGGTTTCCCCAGATCCTGCATAAAAGTAGTGCAAAAAGCCAAGCATCTTCACAGGGTAGTATAACCTTCCCTTACCATTATCCAGCTTAGTTACAACCTTACAATATTTACTCAGAAACTTAAAAGTGACATCAAAACCAGCTGTGGGAAATTTATCAAAGTGAGATGCTTTCAATAAAGAGAAAATTAAGATCAGCAAGTCTATTTAAAGAAATCAATTTAATTTAATAAAATTAAATGAGACTAAGATAAGTTTATCCCAATAACATCTTAGATTTAATTAAGACTTAAAGTATAAGGCAAGAGGAGCAACCAGACAAACAGTTCTCCACCTCTTCGGCTGCAAGGCCATTATCTGTAAGGTTCACAATTCTGTACACCAAAAAATTGTAATTGCATTTCTTTCAGACTCATACTCCATTCTTATCTACAGCAATCCCACTTCAGCTATTAATGTCTGTCATTTTTTAGACACACATTTTTAAATTGTCTTTTCAAAGGTCATTGTATCTGTATATAATATGTTACACAGGTAATCTCATAAATGTTTTATTGTGAAGCAAATTGACACCATTTTTCCTACTCACTCCCCTGCTTATAGATTCAAGGGTCACATTAGCCTTCTTTTCCACAGATGAATACAATGTTTTCCATTTCCGCTCAGATACTTATGCTGAGATTCATCTGATCAAATGCAGAGATTTGGACCTACCCTTCTATTTGACAGAGAAAAATAAACACTCTCAGGTATAATTTGAATTACCCCAAAGCAGGCTTCTAAAATATATCAGATGAATAATAGTCACAGTGTGCCCATTTTCTCCATTTTATCCATAAAGAAAGTTGAGACCCACTAGCTCAGATGCCAACATTTACACTGAAGCTGTCCAAGATTTGGTGAAATAAATCATACCTGTAGATTTCCATTTCAGATGTTGAACATGTGTTCTATCTTTGCAGTGGTAGTGCATTTTATTTCAATAGGTATAATTTACCAGGAAATTCCAGTTACTCTGTATTATTTACCTGTCCTAATAAATGTTTATTATTCTCCCAGTCTTTGTCATCCATTAATTTTACTGGCAATGATTTTGCAATTATTTCCACTTCATTCATGATAATGCTGGGTACCATAGAAACAGGACTATTATGGACACTTTGAAACTATCTGATAAGCATTATATATCACTGATGATTATGGTGATTTAGTGTTTAAGCATGTTGTCAGAAAACTCTTTAGAGTATATATATATTTAGAGTGTATAAATATAAATTCCTGTAGTAAGAGAAAATACTCTGAAAAATCTCAAAATTTGCCTTAGTCTTAAACATCACAGCCCAACAGAGCTTCTTTAAGACTAATAATGCTCACAGATCAAGTATTATTATTAGAGCTTTTCTGTTTTACATCCACTCTTTGTGAAAAAAATCTCAGCAAATAACATTACAGGCAGTATTTTCTCAAAAAGCAGTATAAAAGGATGCTAGGCTACTTAGCAAGAAAGTGAGATAGTATCTAAAGAGATCTGTCAAAATAAAAACAATGCACAGGGCTAAGCAGCTAAACTACAACTTATCATCTTGCTGCCTGGAGACTCGTCAAATGAAAGGCACATGTATTTAACACATGCTGAAGTCATCTCAGTTAAGTGTTGGTCATGTTGGTTGGCGAACAAAATATTTCCCATATTTATTTTTTCAACTAGGTGCCTTAAATACTACTACTGTTTTTGGTGATAAAGGAGGCATAATTACACAAGGGCTATCCTTGTGTCTCACACAGCTCAGGCCCTTGGGAATGACTGACACTGTGCAGGTCCAAGACCTCAGTGCCTACTCCCAGTCAGGATGATAGAAGTTGCATCAGGACTGAGCTTTGTGTCTGTAACAGCACTGCCTTTATAAACCTCCAGGTTTAGGAGGCTCGAGCTGACTGCAGAGTTCCCATCCAAGCTGCCTATGTTACAAGTGGAAATAGAAATTGATTGGATGGCAGGAAGAGCAGTAAGTAGAAGTTCACTATTTATCAACTTATAAAAGCCAGAGGAAGGGAGAAAAAGCAAAGGAAATTGCTTACAGCTTAGCATGAGACAAATAGGGCCTTATGCTACATCACCCAAAAATTCCTGTCACGTTTGTAATTCCATTGTAATTTTCAGCATCAGTCCAAAAATAAACCCTTTGCGTAGTTCATTTACCTGAGAAAGAATACTGTTCAGCCTAATCCCTAGCAACTGTGAGGCTGGTATTTCACAGACTGTCTTAGACATTACACATTTGTTAAGGCAATATCTAGGTCTCTCTTACCACATAAACTGATGGCTATAAAACAAATCTGCTTTTTTTCTGAATTCTGCAATATGTGGAGACATAGAGCGCCACTGAGTGCATTTAGTGGCTCAAAGTAGACATGTAGGTCCAAAATCCTCAGAATATTTATGTATTCACAATGCTTAATCCAATCCTTATTCATCAGTTCATTGAAATATGCACTTAAGTTTAAAAGCATGTATAAATCCCATTAAAGTTAATACTTATGCAAATGACTAAACACTTCACACTAAGTAGAAGTGTAGTCACTTATGTATTAAAGTTCAATTTATGGTTCTGTGATTTGAAGGATTTGTGCCCATTGAATTATCGTTTCTAACTGAAGAGATACTGACATTAAATTCTATATTTATTTTTGAACACTAATATCAAAACAATTTAATATCTTAATGCATGATATATCACATGATAAAATGGTAGCTATAGTAATTATGTTTTTTTAATGTACACTGCAATGTAAAAAAACCCAGTATTTACTTCAGCATATGCTTTCTGAATGAATGGGTATGAAATACAGGAAGTTGGTTATTTAGAAAAGTCCATGCAACATGATTAAGATCATACACAGTTGATCAATCTACTCTATACTTTAAAATATTTAGTGGATCTCAAAAGTTAAAGCTGCAATTCCTTGAGCACTGATAAAAATTGATTGTCTAACACAGCAGCATGTTTCTTGAATATTCAGTGTCAATGCTCGAATCCACACTCTCCAGTCTCCAAGTTCCTTAAAGTCATGAAGACAAAAGGTTGAATTTATTTTTTTACAACTGCAGCTCCTGAAGAGAATACATCTGGAGTTTCTTCCTCTAGAATTTTGACAACCAATCTGAGTGCCTACTAGACTAATATTAGTTTAATATAATTAAAGAAGAAGTTTGCAAATACTTTTAAAAGATGTTGTACACTGTTTTAGTAATTTCAAGAACTTCTACTTTGGAGAATTATTATTGACTATCCTCTAACTAACACCAATTTAAAGGTTCTTCCAGCGTATAAGGGAAACAGTTAGAAACATTCTATAAGGCAAATGAGTTTCCAGAACCTTCCTATCACTCTAGTGTTCCGATTCAATAATACACATATTTTAGTCATTGCCACATAAAAGAGGAAAGAGAGTGAAAAGGACATTCTCTGAAATGTCATAATGTCATGGAAACTACTATAAGAGCCTTGAATATTTCTCAGGGACTTTATTTACTGCTTGGGTAGCTATGATGCAGCTGGTTCCTGTTGACTGCCCGTGTTAGCAGTATTTAAATGTCTCAGCAATCCATGGTGGTCAGCCAAGGTGATTGAAAGCAAAGAGTGATAGCCTACGTCACAAAACTTGCTGAAAGACTTGACTTACCTGGAAGCAACTGTTAATGAGAACTGATGTAACAACATAACTTGGTGACACATAATCTATATTGGATTTCTAATTTTCCAAAACAGTTCACAGTACTAGTAATCTATTTCTCTTTCTCCTGATAAGTACTCTCCCCTCAGTATGTCAATCTTTGATTAAAACCAGACAAACTGTTCCTAAAATACTTTTCCCAGTCAAATGGATGAGTGTTGCCCCTCTAAAAAGTATGCTATCCCAACCCTTTCTTTTTAAACTCTCTTTTGCAGGTCAGGGTTTGGGGTAGGGGAGAAACAGCTCACTTCATTAACCTTCATTTCGTTAACCTTCAGCACCTTAATTAACCAACTACAATTTACTGAACTTCACAGTACCTTTCTCCACAATCCGAAATGTCTATAGATTTAAACTACTATATTATTAGGCAGTAGTTGGAATCACTTCAAAAGCTTTCAAAGCTCAGAGGGATTTCTTTTGTGCATGAGAATGATGCAATCTTAACATAAAGTTATACACTAGAAATACACTGAGAGCAAAAATTTAGCTGTCGAGATACTGTCAAAGGAAGTGCAGGAGCTCTAGTTTATATCCAACAGCTGTCATCACTGACTGAGACAAAGATTCACACCATAAGCAATTGACAGAGCAATGTATTTTTTCTTAATGATGGTGTTCAGATAAATCTTGGGCAGAACTGTGATACACTGTTTTACTACAGTGCCCAACTCAAATCAGTTGTTATGGTATAAACATCAGCTTTCATAAAAGTCACTGTGCAATCCTGTGGAAAATAGCAGGACATCCTGCACTGGGTCACCAAGTTACACAGTCCTCTGCTGTAGCTCACATGGCTGGAGTAAATATAGCCTTTTCAAGACTGCTGTCCTTTACACAAAAGAAAGTTCCTATTCATGTCTTAGAATAATTTTCATAAATAAAAAATTTGTAGCTACAGCTTTACTGTGTTGTTGTGATATTAATTGAACTAATGGCAAGAAACTGATACGGCACACTGCTTATCATAGCGATTTTTCAATCCAAAGCAGTCAGTCTGCAGTTTTGCAGGCTCAAAAGTTATAGGCTTCCTTGTTATTCAAATGAGCTCATTCTTGCTTTAATAGGCCTCAGAGGATCTTAGTTAAGGACTGCCACTGATTAAGGCACTGAAGAGCATGATTCTGTCTTTCTCAACCTACAATGTTTCCTAGAAATTTAGTCAGAGGCTCAAATGTTGAATTATTATACTGTCAAAAAGAAATCAGAATGAAGTCATGATACATGATGAACTTGCCACAGCACCCTAAATGAGTCAATCAATCTTTGAAAAAGAAAATTAAAAATAAAATCTGGCTTGCAAAGAGTGTCTAAAAGTTTAGAGGCAGCTGACAGGAAAGCCATCTTTCTTCATTTAAATAAGTCTAGAGTGAAAGATGAATTTCCACAATGTGGCATGGGAAATGGCAAAGTGAGTCTTTGCAGTGAGTTTCATACTGAGATATACTAAAGAATAATTAATCTTTTTAGTGTTCCTGGTATAATGGGCATTTCAGTATCTATTTTATGGAGAGAGATATGAAATAAAGCTGCACATTACTTAACAGGGATCACAAAACAAATAGCAGCAAAAAAAACCAACCACCATCAGCTACTGCATGTGTAATATATTGCTAACTAAATAGACATATCTTTAAAATTGTCCCTGTATGTTCCAGGCATGTACCTATGCACGTATAAATATGCACACAATATTGCTTTCCCATTAAAACCCATATTTGTCCAGGGTAGATACATGCCCACTTCACCACAAAACGCAACTACAGTGTAGTGGCTCACACAATGCTGTGTTCTTTCAAGACAGACAGGTGAAGGAGATGGTTTTAGTTCACAGATTTAATGATGGGCAGATTACCAGATTAAAATCTGGACTACTATATTAAACTTTTTTCCCAGTCCTTTTTAACCCATTTTGACCCATATGAAGTAAAACCATGATCATACTTCAGGGTCCAATGTGCACCAGACTGCTTAACTCAACCATTCATTATTCCTCTCTTCTGATTTTCATTGTCAGAAAACTAGGACAACAGACACAGCAATGAAGCTAACCTTTACCAAGCATTTACACCTACTGTATCAGTAGTATTTCATCCTAGTGATTTCCAGGCACTGAATGGACAGTAATTGATGATCAATGAGTAACTGATCTCAGAAAAAAATATACTGCAAGAAAGATAAGATTTATTAGCACAATTTTTTGGCTATGGAAAATAAATCAAAAAGAAGACAAACTGCCAGCATCATGAAGTACATCGTATACAATTAGGATGGCATTAAGAACCAGAAATTAGGAGTATGAAGAAAGTTTATTCAGAATCTGAACAGAAAGACAAAGAATACACTGATATGAAGGAGCATCATAGGAACTACAGTGGAAAAATGTTTATCAAAAATGAAAAAGGTTCCTCTGGACTAGTTTTGAGTGATGTCTTCCACAGGGAATGAGTTTGGAGATGACAAAAGCACTTGCTGAAATTACTTGAAGATGGCACATTGTGAAAAATGTCAGTGAGCTAATAAAATAATGTCCTATTTCAAGTTACTCACAAATTTGCTGATGAAAAGTAGAGTCCATTTCCATCTTGTTTTTTCTCCCACGTTGGTATGACTCAGATTGTTTGTTGACTTTACTGTTGTTATTGTTTATAAAACTGACAGTATGAGAAACACAGCTACAATGTTTTGCAGGCGTTTAGACTGCACAGAGTAAAAAGAGTGTTCATCACAAAAAACTGAGAGTCTAACAGGACAAAAAACAGTGAAATGGAAGGAGTAAATTATACAGCATGTCAGCAAAGGCTGAAGTTATGGTCAACCCATACAATGTTGATGTCCTGGTTTGGACCCGTAAAGGTAAATGGTAAAATTCTTTCCTTGTCAGAAAGGGCTTTAGCTATATACAGAGACCTAATGAGAGAAAAGGTATTTCCACTCACTTTCTTTTATTTTTTCTTTACAATTACCCATTATGTAAAATATACACTGGGAAAGACAAATATCTAAGCTCCCAAATTCTCCTTGATTTGGAGCAGGAATCTAGAAAAGAGATACAGTGCAACTCCTGTATCCTGGACTCACCTGGACCTCACCCATTGCCTGAAGCACTAACAGAGTTGTGGGGTCCCCTCTACCCCACAGTGTCTCCTCTGACACTGAGGACAATATTCATTCTGGATCTGATGCAGATACTATTTTGTCCAAAGCGGAAGACCTTCAACAGGAGAGATTTTTGTATACAGAAAATAGAATACCAATCAGTCCAGAAAACGGCAGTTTAAAGTTGCAACATCTTACTCAATTAATGCCTAAAACAGTGATGAGAGTGGACTTCCTTCTTTTGGCAAAATAGTGTTTCTGCTTAAAACATCTGCCAGAAGATTTACATGGCTGGGTCTGATAGGAATGAGGTTCTGCTCCCCTCAGATGAGCAGAAAGTCAGACTCCCAGGACAGTGCCACAGCCCAACTTCTACATTTGCTTCAAATATGAACTTGTTGGACCAAACTGATACAGGTTTCCTATCAAGGATCTTCTAAACATGCAAGGAGTTTGCACACAGTTTTCAACTCATTTCTATTTATAAGAATAGTCACATCTTTTCCATAACCTTGACCATCCAAGTAAGCTCCAGCTGACTGCTGCCAAAGGGTGAACAAAGCACACTGAGGCAGTCCCAAAAAAACTGGGATAGGCAAGGTGTTACGGAAAAGTGATCACAGTCCATTTGTCACTGTCTTTGGAACTGCCCTTCAGTAGAAAATAATTACAATGTTGAAAGACGGAAGGAGCCTCTGAAGTCATGTAAGAAATGCTAAGAAGCTGAAGAGATGATGCTTTTGTTAATGAACAAGAGATCCCAGAAATTAGAAGCAGTTGCCTTGTTTTTTACTGTCATTTTTGGCACTAGAGAAATAAAAGCCCTCTGTCCTTGGCTATTTGGAAATCCATCCCAAGAGCATAAGATCCACAGAAAGGGAACAGAAGAATGTTAGACTGACTGCTGGATTTCAGGAACCAATCCAGGGTTTATGTCACTACCAAATGTCTTGCCAGAAAGAAGGAACTGTTAATCAGCCAACCACCTATGGAAAGAATCAGCACTGTGTCCCACTGTGCTGCTAATTACTGACACTGGCTTTTGTAGGCAGTGGTTATACTAAGATTGGGCTGAAAGAGTAGGTGGGTGAAATATTATTGATCTCTGGCTTGATGTCATTCTGTAGTTTGCTTCAAAGGCAATTCTAGTGGCAAAACAGCAAAAAAAGATGAGGAACGAGGAATTTCTACATTTAACTATTGAAAACTCTATATTTTAATAGGAAATTAATTAGCCCAGAATTTTCTTGAATTAAAGCCCTGATCTTTTTTTTTTTTTCCTTAACACACTGTTTTGTACATTAGCACTTACGAAGTTCCTTACAATCATGACTAGAGATACAGATGCTCCTAGTTTATCCTTTGCTTTGATCAAGGGCTTTATGTTCAGTTAGCTGTATAAACAGACTTTTTTTCAACAATCCCAATTAATCCTAGTTTCCCAGTCTTCATCTTTTAAATTAATTTGGAGATCTCATCTTTCATATTGTATTTGGAAAACTTGTGAGAATGTAAATGTCTGAAAATAAATAAATATTTGGGAAACTGGGACACAAACTTCTGTAATTTGGCAATTCTTCAATTTAACAAGGCACTTTTAAACATACAATGTTGTGTTCCCCATGTCCTTAATATATGCTCCCTGAGGGAGGGGTGATATTTTTGTACTAACACCAGTACAGTGATCTTGCATGAAGCCTTTACATGCCAATTCAAAACAACAGTCAACAATAATATTCTTTTGTAACAACACTGCTGTGATTGAGGCACATACTCTTCAAAGGTATTGCTGACACCAAACATGGAGATCAAAGGTGAAAATGTTGTGTAGTGTATCCTTGGCCATACTGAAGTATCTTTCAGAAAACCTGGTGAGGCAAATCAATCATGGACATATGCTGTAGCAACAAATTCGATCCACTTTTGTGGAGGTTCATTTACATTCTATGAAATTCCTAAAGGACTCAGCTAGTAAAAAAATGTCAAAACTTCTTGTAGGTTCAGGAACTTATTTGGTGGGGGTTTTTTATAGCAGAACTGGTGGATGTGTGTAATAACAGCTAAAGAATAGCAGAAGACATTTTTATGTAAGGAAGATAGCTTGGCTGCTGTTCAGGTGACCTAATTCTGAAAGTCTTTGAGCTGGAAATTGGACTTACAATGTTCTCTACCAAAACTCACATGCAAAACAAGGAAGTACTAAGCAAAGTAATAAACTGATTAAAGGAATAACATGCTGACTGGCACTTTGTTATTATTGACTTTGGCAACTATCAAACACTGGCCAAATATGAAAAATATTCAGATTCAAACCCATTGTTTCTGACCTTGTAATAAATAAAAGCTTCCAAAAACCAAGACAGACTAAAATATTAAATCCTCACTCCAAAAGACAAAGACAACTCATAACAAAGCAATTCTATAAGCATAAATGTCCCTGAAATCCTTGGCTGAAAGTGTAGAACATGAACAATACCCTGGCTCATGGCTGTGGAAAAAACTGTTCTTCATTTAAAATGTTTGTCATCAATGTAATCCCATCTTTAATTATAATTAATGTAAAGGGCTTCTATATGCTGGAATGGTAACACTTTGCCAACTTTTATGAAGACACACATTTCTTAATTACAGTGGAGATTGATCTTAACATGGAGCGAAGAATAATATATAAAGCTGTCAGAGATACAATGAACTGAAGACATTACAGTAGCTATAGCTTAAAGTACTGACAGTCAGCAAGTATTCTATGAGTGACTTTTAGAAAGACAAGTTTGTTTCCTTGTCTTAGCTATTAGGGTGTTTTTCCAACTTTGGCCAAAAGCGTTGTTTAGATTTGTAGCTACCAGTTCAGCTATTCAGGAGCTGAACCACCAACAGCTTCACTTCAATTTTATCTTAACCAGTTTACAGTGATGTAAGCACTTCTCAGGGTGCTTGACCAACTTCCAGCAGACACTGGCCACCATTATGGTATGTCCTCTTAGAGTTAAAATACAGCTGAAATTGAGGCACCAAAAATTATGTAAGATTCTCAGGTCCAGCTAGTGCCACTCACTGTTTGCCTCGATATGCTCTCATCCTTGTGATATCTGTGCACTTGGATTAGTTCATGGCTGTGCTCACAGTTAGAGAGAAAGGTAAAAAACTATTACTATATTTGCTTTGAAGTCCTTTCACCAGCAGTGACCAGTGATAAATGTTTCCTCCCATTCTGCATGCAATTGTGAATGCACAGCCATGGAACTCTGTTTGGTCTAGGGCTGTGTCTGCTCACACTGACAGACAGTGTTTATTAGTTGATGCTAAACTTCAGTAACTTTGGCTTCAGCAAGGGTCCCTGTGGTTGCACTGCAGTTTGTTTCAGGATACTCGAAAATGTAGCCTTTCCCATATTACAGTCTCAGATCCTGACACTTGCATGGGGACCTTTGTATACTTAGGCAGTGCTTAGAGAAGATGGTTATGTTGTATGAAGTTGCTGTATCTAGCTAAAAAGACCAAGTGACTGTGAATTTCAGTCCTTGCTGATGTTGGAGGGAATTTTGCTTTTTATTATATAGCTGTAACATGAAATATTACAGTAAATGAGAAATAAAAAAAATATTTCTTTATAGATAAATTGCATCTTAAATCATAGGTCAGAAGCCTGAAATATTAGAAACAGCCCTCATGTAACACAGAATGGCAAAAGAGCATTTGACACACTAATCTTGTTTGTATGCATAGCTGAAATGTGTGACTGTAGTATGATATAACCACTATCTGGGTTTAATCTATTTTAGCACAAACTGCAGTGGACAAGCAGTGACACTGACTGTAAGATATATTTGTCTACAGCAGCAGCCAGAGACAAATGCTTGAAGTGGTCTGCATAAAAAAATTTTAGCGACAATTTGGATGAAACCCACATAGTTGCAACTGTACTCTGCTTAGCCATGTCAGCTAGCACAGAAATGTAATTATGTGATTCTTGATTTTGTGTTTATATATACTTCATGAAGCAGCATAATTTACCTCACCAAATTTCATCTGTCCAAAGTGTGGGCATTTACTTGAAGGCATTCCTTTATCCTCTTATATCCATTCCAGTTTTCACAGATTTCTACTGAAAGACAGTATGAATGAGCTGCTTGTCTTTTCTTTGGGTATGGAGGGAGGCATAAAGCACATAAATAAACCTCAAACCATTCCACTTCAAGGAACTATTCTCATTTAAACAAATCCAACACATAAGCTAAAAGACCTTAGAAAATACAGCCTCTTCCTTTATTATCCTTTGAGCATCAGAATACTCCACAGAAGTATAAATTACCATCTTCACACTGCATCTGTGGAAACTGAGCAAGCCAGAGCTTCACAGAACAGTCACAAAAATGACCACCAATATAGATGGACTGATCTGGTTTCTGGTCAAACCCCTGTTCAGCTCCAATTGAAATGGTAACTTCTCACTATTTGTGAAAAATAAGGGTAGGATCTTATAAAACACAAAGGTTGCTTTTGAATAAAATGAATTACTGAAAGGTCACTTACAGTCAGTAATTGACTTGAGAACAGAAACTTGATACCATCTTTCCTTTTCACTCAGGCATATAACATTAAATGAACAGGCCTTTAAAAAATAATATAGCAGGAAACATAAATTTCATTGATAATAATCTTGCAAAGAATATTTATAAATATGAATAAGTAAGCATGCCTGTAAGTAAGTTCAAACAGATATAAGGTTTACAGGCTCTTCATATAAACTGTAATGTATAGTTCCCACAGGAATCTCATGATTGCTTTTAAAACTTTACAAAAGATGTAGAATAAAAGCTACAGTGGAAATTACCTGACAAAGTTTTACTGTAAATTCCTGTGTGCATCTCAGGAGCTTTCACTGCTCTCAACTATGGGCTCAGCAGCTTGCAAGCCCACTCAGTAAGACTGGAGGAACAAGAACCTACTAACTCTGTGTTTGTGTAAGTGTCCCTAAGTATTGGTTCCAAAAAGAATTCTGCCTTCTCTGATGAGATGACTACAATAGAAAAAATCTCCAACACCCAAGAACTTACTTGAATGCATAAGGCATTTCTGGAGTTTGCATTTTTACCTATAAGAAAGATAACTAAACCATCTTTTTTTTTTTTTTGCAAAGAAACATTGTAGTATGGGAATTTACTGTTAGCTGATTATATTTATTGATTCACAATGTTGAACCTGCCATCCTTGATGACCCAAAGTTGCAGAACTTGCCTATTCTATTGACAGTGACTTAGCCTTTTAAAAAATTTTAAGATGTCCTGGAAATTTGTCTCAGTATCAGAGGTATTTCAGTAGGGATGCTATTGAATAATTTTGTCAACTGATGACTTTTAAGCATCCAAATTCAGACATTCTATAGTATAAAAGTCTTGAACTTCACCCGTGGAACTTGCAGTGTTAATTACCTCTCAGCTTACCAACAGTGACTGTAATCAGTGAGAAAAAATGAAAGTCTAAGTTTGCAAGCTAGTCATGTAGAGATTTTATAAGAACAATTGTTTGTCACAGAGAAATGAAACGCAATATTATGAGGACTGTTGCAGATAATATCTAATCACCCAATCACCCTACACTGAAGCTGAGGATAAAGTTGTCTCCTTCACAGACATTAAAAGACAAAGCTGTCATGAGGCTCCTAGACCTTCCCAGACCTCTTTACAGGGTAACAACGAGGCAATTGCAGAATTTCAGAAGGTAGTCACAGAGCACTTTCCAGACATTTTGCAACATAATTCCTAAGGAAATTTTGCAAATGGGCAAAAATCTATAAAATCTGAATACAAACCACATTTATATTTTCTAAAAGAAAAAAAAAAAAAGATGAATTAATTTTAACCTACGTATGAGACTATTGTTTTCAGTAATTTATAATAAATATAATATAATATAATATAATATAATATAACGACAATATTTTTTGATGTTATATGCTGATTCTTACAACGACATATACACCACCTTGGGGATATTGTTTCTTAAAACATTCCACATGCTGAATGGTCTTTACACTACTTGTCTACCCTTTCACAAACTGTTAAGTGATCCTTGAAGACTCTTGAGTCTGGTTATTTTTCTTAATCATCATTGCATCTGTGAGGATGCCATTTACCCAAAACTAATCCAAGATTTCATGGCACTTGAGTGACCACCTTTAAAAGAAAGACAAAAGAAGGCCTTCACTTCACTGCCTCTAAGTAGAATTGCAGCAGTGTTTATCAGGCACAGAATGCCAGCACAGAAAGTAATTTAGTATTATGTCATAAGCCTGAAACTTTTCTGTGTTCTCTTTTTTTAACTTCCTGCTGATGAATCAAAGCTTACATTACAGTTTAAATCATATTATGCTCCCTAGAATTACATTTTCATCAATACCTTTCTTACTATTTCTGATCGAGCAAGAATACATTTAGCTATGGCATGTTACTCACTGTCTTAGTTTGAGAGAAACTAAGATGTAAATGTTGGCTAAGAGATAAAATAATCCCTCTCCTTAAATTTTGGAAAAAAGAAAAACCAGAACTTTAATTAGGGAAAAAATATAACTATAAATATATAAAAGGATAACAGTTCTTAATCACAACACACACAGATATACACATATACCTATATATATATATACCCCAAGAGAACCAAACAACAACAATTGTAATAAAAAGAAAACTGGTTAAATGTCCTTTTGCTGGTGTTCCAAAGGGGGAAGATGCAATTATATCTGCAGACAGCAGGTGGCGCTGTCGCACCTCAAGCGCTGGCTGCCCCGCTCCCAGAAAGGTGGCAGTTATATTTACGGACAGCTGGTGGCGATGTCGTGCCC
>JAWWEW010000112.1:36087258-36137952 GCA_035583185.1 Anabacerthia variegaticeps | reverse complement strand
GGTCCATTGCTCTTGGGAAATGAATAGAGGGGGTAGAATACATAGCTTTGATCACCCCCACACAGTGATAACTGGTCTCACCTGCTGAACTAGGACACTCACCCCAAACAGGCATTTGTGAAAATAAGAATAAGTGTGCACACAACAAAAGAGATGAAGTACATAAACTGCTATGAAGTCAGCTTCATTCTGCATATTCCACTTCATCTCTCATGAGGCTCTGAGTCAAAATTGTTCTGTCAAAGTTGTATAAATATGAATCAAGCTAGAATATAATTAAACCAGGCTGGGCTGAACCCTAATAAAAGGTCACACTGAACTAAATTGTATCTACAACTACTGACCTGCTAATCCAAGAACTTGTGATGTAAGTGAGCATATAGCCTATGAACAGTCACCCAAGGTTTTTCACCATTCTCTCTAACAACTGCTGAATAAGTCTGGTAGTTCTCAAAAATTACTGATGCAGGTGTTTGTCAGAATTAATTCAACATTATTATGAGGATAAGCACAGCCTTCCTGTAGTATCAGACAAACGGCTTCAGTTAAAGTCCCAAGATTATTCTTTTGAATAGAAAAACACACAAAAAAAATCAGCTTAAAGTCATGTTAAGTCTGATTTTTCAAGGTCCTTAAATCTCAAAGTGATCCAAACCACATATTGGAACTGAAAGTGGTTCCTAGCTTTATGAACAATGCATATTTTAGCAAGAAATTCTTCTTATCATGTTGCCAACATTTCCTGCTTTTCTTTCTTTCAAAGTTGTCTTTCATAGCAACATAAACAGCACTCAGGGCAGAGGTCATTTTCTCCTCTATTCTGGCCATTCAATTAGTAGCAAAAGATAAGTATCATGTAAGGGAAGGGAAGCTGCTGACAGGCCTTGGAAAATTCTGTTTCATTGTCAAGGAATTTCTTCACTCAACCTACCTTCTCCTGATTCTGGCAGAGAAGACAATCACATTCAAAGCAATACTGGCGCATCAGTTGCTTTTGGCGTTCACTGGTAGGCATCAGTGATTCAATATAGCTGATGGTGAGCTGTGTGCAGTACATTAAAAAAACAGAGTTAGTATATTTTACAAAAATTCCATTTTCAGTGTATGTATAGCTAAGGTAACATCTTTTTGATACACCATTTTACCCAGCATAAAATAAAATGCTAACAGATTATTTCCTAAAAATTGCCTACTTTTACCAAGGGTGAAAAACAAAAAGGACAAAAATAATTTCGATGGAAGAACACTTTTTCACATTACGAGGTCAATAGTGCTTGAAATTATCAATCGCCCCCAAACTATCACTATTTCAAGTTTTCATTCTAATTTGGAATAAAAAGAAAAAAGAAAGGAGAGCAAAAAATCAGTATTTGAATTCCCTGTGCATGAAATCCTATTTTCTGTCTAGCTTCAAAGCTTAGATGTGTATTTACCACTGCTGTTATATAACATCCAACTATCTACAAAAAAGTTTGTCTCAGGGAAGCCCCCATTTTCTTGCAAATATATGTTTGAGCCTGAGGATAATTCCCTTTATGTCATACCCATCTTCAGTATGCCTGTGATGTTTCCCTTGTGACTGAGGAAGTACAAAAGCATTGCAGTCTAAATTGTTGTATCTATTGACAAGGAGATTTATTAAAATTATAAAAGAAAATTTGTGCCTGCGTTTGTGCCATTTTCAACTCCTTGTGCTGTACAGAGTGAATTCCAATGAATGACAGAGAAGTCTGTAGTTTGTTTGCTTTGACGCCTGCCAGAAGGAATTTTACAGGGCTAACCATTTGTAGAGTTCTTGAAATGTTTAAAGTGCTGCACAGACACAAACTAATGATAAGGAAAAGCATGTAACAAAAAAATCAGTCCAGTTCAGACCAGCATGCAGTCACAGATGCTATTGAGTGATTACACTATACGCCCAACACACTTTGAAACACTCCAGACAGGTCAGAGTTAAAAAAAACATCAGGTCACATTATTTCATCCTGAGCCTAGACACTTCAACTTATTGGGAGAATTTTCACATGGTTCTCAGTTAAATCATAAGAGTCTACTCAAAGAAATTACAGGAAAACCTGACCAATTTGTTGCAATGACTACAAAATCCATTATGAGAACCTGCATTTTGTGAATTAGTGAGCATTCCAATCGAAGGACCAATTAAGAAGCAACTAAAACAATGCCTGCTTTTTTTTTCATTTACTATTACAGTGTAATTTGACTACATATTAAAGAAGGAGTGTGTTAAAAGAAGTCTACTGAGATGACAAAATCAAGTATTTAAAATTATCATAAGCAGAAAGCCTGCAGGAAAAAGAAAATATGGTCTCATAATAGAAGATTAATAGTATAATTAACAAAAGAGGCAAATTAAAGTTCCACAATTAATCAAAAGTTAGAAAGTGTGAGAACTTTGTTAGGTTTTACATTCTATAGAAAGTTGTTCTGTCTCAGCTTGTGCATGCCTGAGCCAAGAGAGGATTAGTTTCACCACTACTGGCTTACAGCAGAACAGTCTGTACTAACCATTGACACAGGAGCCATAGGCTTGCTTCCGATCTTTCTACAGTGAACGGATGGAAATGGTGCTGTCCATTTTCCATTCTTTTCTCCCAAGTTTGGTCTCTTCTGATCCATTATCTCCAGTGTCCCTCTTATGCTTTCTCTTCGCTACCCCCCAGCATGAGTATCATTTTACTTTCTTATTCTCAACATGTGATTATCTAAACCCGTTTTCCACTCCTCAGTTCTACCTCCTTAAATTGCCATTCTTGGTACAATGGGACTATTTCATCATTATGCCAGTCTCAGATATGTCCGGCCTCATCTTACACCTTCTTCCCATATTTGATTGCCAACACTCTTACTTTCCCAAGTTAACTGTCCTTGCCATTCTAGTGTATCTTCTCAAACATCTTCAGTGACGCCCCCAACTCTGTCCTCGCTTCTTTCTACAGCTGGTCCTAATCTGCAACCTCCCTGGTGTGGTGAGAAAGATCTGTCTCCCTTCCTTCCCACAAAGCATTTTCCAGTCCAGCTGCAGTCCTAACCTCATCCTTCAGACATTCCAAACCCAATTTCCCTCTCCCATCCCAAGCCTCTCGATCATTGTGTCTTCTTGCAACTTTCAAGTGTTTTCTGCCAGAATTATTCCACACACTGGCTCTTCCCTGTCTCTTATCCTCTGCATTAACATCCCTGGTTCTGACCCATGTCCTGATAGGCTTTAAGTTCAGGTGGCATCCAGAAGTAAAAGAGATTTAATCAAGTTCAGACAGAGTGCAAAGCAGTAGAAATCTTCTGGGAAAAATAATTCATGTGAGATTAGTCTATTCCTTGACTAAATATTTAAGACAATGGTTTAAACCCTATCATTACTGTTGAAACCATCATTAGGCAGGGTTCAGTTCTAATACTGCAAAACAAACACAGAGTCAACATCAAATATACTTTATAAATATAGTTTATCTATCATCAGCAGCCTACAGGCTTGATTCCTCTCTCTATTTTTGGCTTTTTCTTTTCTTTTCTTTTTTCATTTATGTTGCAGAAACCTTGGAAGTAGGAACAAGTTTGAAACCAGTATTTATATTTTTTTTATTCAGAAGTTACCAAAGAGTTGTGGATATGAACAGTCACATAACAGCCTGCTCTGGATTAGAGCATATGACTGGGCTGAAGGAGGAGGACAAGAGGCTCCGTCATGTTGATATCTCCTTTTAGCATTTTAACAACTTAAGAGTTTCTCTTGCTATCAGAGGCTCAAGTTCAAATTCCTGGTCCTGCCAGCAGAAATCCATAAGTGAAAAAATGTGTGTAGCTGGCAGACTGAGTGGGAAAATATAATTAGAATATTTAAAAACATGACCAACCTAACAGTGACTTAGCCTACACTAATCATTTAATCGTTTAAACATAAGAATTCTGTATTCGAGTCTCTCTCTTACACTTGTTTTAATTTTGGATCACTTCATTAGAGGCAAGGCTCATTTAACTTGTACATATTTAGGAAATATGCCCATTTATCAAAGGTTGTCTTGATAGTATTTGCATGTGGGATATACACTATTAATTAAAACATTATTTCAGCTCACCAAGGCTTGCCTCCTTATTGCATCGCTTATAAAGAATGCAGTAAATCTTGTGCCCCCGAACTGGAGAATATATATTAAGAAACATTTATGAAGGCAAGGAATTATTTAACAGCCATGAGACTTATTAACTATCAAGGCTTTCTCTTTAGAAATTCAGCACTCTCTGAGCCCTGCTTCTTGCTCTGACACAGAAATTCTTTAACCATGGGCATGGTGGTTAATTTCTCATGTTCCTCATCTGCCAAATGAGGTGGACAAAATCTTCCAGTATTGCCATGCTGCAGTGGACTTAATTTATGGGCCTTTTTTTGCAACAGACTATAACCCACAAAATTTCTAGACAGAAAATTCTGTAGAAATTTAAAGTCCATTATTTTAATGCAAACAGCAGGGAGAAAAAAGTAGATCTTGTTTTTGCAATCAGGGGACTTAGGTTATTAGGGAGGGTTTTGTACAGAAGTCTGTTACTGAGACAGAGATATAAGTGGGTAACAGTTTGTGCTCTTTCTGTTTTGGCATAAAAGATCAAAATGCCTTCTAACTCACGGAAAAACTGTGTTTGAGAAAATGTAATGTGACAAAATGTAATGTGGCAAACATACACAGATATAAAACTTCTCATAGAATTACAAGAACAGAAACATTATACAACTTGGTTGAAATCTATCCTGAAAATAGATTTTGTTGCTCAACATCTGAAACTATGATTTACACTTAGTATTAATTTTTAAAAAAAAATCTTTTTCCGTAAGTGTACATTTTATTGTGCGATTTTCTGAAGAAAGATACAAATTGTTGTTCTAACTGAATTCCAAAGGTGACGAGAAGACAAGCACCCATTTTGGAGCAGGATTGCACCTCAGATAATCCATCCTGTCTCTCCGCAGGACTAATTGATTTGAAGCCATACAGCTTCTGATTGGAGAAGAGGCAAGATCAGCTTGTACCTGCCTGCAAAACACCAGGTAGACTTAGCAATTAACAAAAAGTCAATTGAAATTATAGCACAAATATTGATGCTCTTAAAAGTGGTTACTTAAGGGTAGGGAAGGCCCTCTTCAGAGCAGGCTGCTTGTCCTTTTGACAAAACTAGCTGATAGGCTACCTTATCACTAAAGGAGCCCTCATGAATAATTTTTGCTTTCTTATGATGCTTCCCCATATCTTACCTTCTTTTGTAACAATTTTAATTTCTGTGAAGAAGAAAGTGCAAGAAAAGGAAAACTTTGTATGCAGTCAAAGTGAAATCACCTAAACTTACCAAAACTGTGATAGTACTACAGAGAAGTTGTGGAGGTCCCATCCCTGGAAGAGTTCAAGGCCAGGTTGAAGGGAACTCTGAGCAACCTGATCTAGTGAAAGGTGTCCCTGCCCACGGCAGAATTAAGTGATCTCTGAGGTCCCTTTCAACCCAAACCATTCTATGGTTATCTTGATGAGCAAAACTTGTTATAGTTTTGAGCTGCTGGAAGCAAGTTTCAGAATTCAGAAAGTCCTGTAGTCCTAAGTAGGAACATACCAAATAAAGTTCCCACAAAAATCTTTCTTTTTTCCTTCACATTATTAGATTCAGATTCTGCTCAAAAATCTAGTAGAGAGTAGAGTCTACAGAGCCTTAGGAGATCCCTTCTAGCCACCTTGACCCCACATCTATGCAGAGAGATCAACAGTTCCTCCCAAGCCTTCTCCTCCTTTCACCTCTTTTGTCCTCTCCCGTTTCATTCCTGTGATGCCACTTGCAGGGCAGAAGACATTTAAATTTAGTGGTGACATTACCAGCTGGTCAAGCACTAGAATTTGGGGTATTAGCATAGACCCATATTGCCTTATATGAATATTAACAGAGTCAGAGCAAGGACAGTTAAGGAAAAAAAAGAAAGGTTACCAAGCTTGAAGGAAATTTCCTATCAGAGTCAAGTTTTCATTTTAAAAATTCTGCATTTAATGAGGATTTAAAATGTTATTTAAATAAGTTAAAGCATGAAATCAAAGCCTTTATTCTGAATATCACGTAAAGCATTCTATAAAGATCCAGGAAAACATTTTCTGGGTCATTTTCTACTGTTTGAGATACAGTTTGGCCTTAGGATTTGAACCTATTTCAAAGACTAAACCAAAATTCAATTAAAACCCACTAAATAACACATGCTTTCCTGTGAAAAACATACAAAGCCAAAGAAACTTGCCTAGACAGGAGACTAAAATTGAAATGAAACAACTCCAGTCACAATATAGAAACTTTCTTAGGTTCTCATAATTTTGCATCCTTTTTATCACTAACTTGATAAATATAATTTCTGTGTATAGTTTGAGCACTCTGAAGTGTGGTTGGGGCATATTATAATATTGAAATGCTGACTTGTACATACCCTCAATAATAATTTTATTTCCCTTCCTCTTCCTATAACAGATTTAAGCTAATACTGACTTTGTTGCTTTACTTTGCCACTCCAGCCTTAAGCCCATTTTCTTCCACAGACATCCTTATTTAAAGAGTCATGTGCCTCAGACTGAGACTTTTATTTCCAGGTAAATCACTTGCTTTAACACAGGATGTAGATGTGTGTGTGTGTGTGTGTGTGTGTGCGTGCATGTGTGTGTGTGTGTGTGTGTGCGCATATGTGTGTGTGTGTGTGTGTATTAGGCTTACATATTCCTTAAGGCAAGTATTCCTTTCACTGCCAAAAGCAGAAGCAAAACAGTTGCAACAGAGACACCAGAACATAAGTTCTTTGCAAAATTCTGACATTATTGTACTGCCTCATTGGTGGCAAAGTTTTTTAGAAAATACAATATGCCCACATAAGGGGCAGTCATTTTAAAGCCTGTATTCCACAGCTGCCAAAGACACCACAAACAAACTAGTCCTAGCTGCTCCACTTTATAATTTACATACATTTCCTGATTGCCTTACAATTATACAATTACTCATAAATTACACTGTATCTCTTTCACCACTGATTTTAACTTAGAGACTTATGTGGGCTACAGACCACTACACAGAGTCTAAATTTTGGTTCATAGCTTCACAGCCATAGTGCAGTCTGCACGTCATACCTGCACAGAATTCTGCTTCACTTCTCACCACCCAGGGCCACACCAGGGCCTTTCCACACTGTAAAAGCTGCTTGTCACAAAGAATTGTCTTATGAAATTTACTTAGAAAAATATATCCAAGTACAAAATAAGATAGCTTCAGAATTTTGAAGTATAATAATTAAGCCAAAGGCATAATGGGAAGACATTAAAATCTACTGTATTTTTAAATAAACAACCTGTCTTAGTGAAGTGAGAAGCCAAGAGGAAAGTTATGGTTTATGGATAAAATGGAAGAAAGGTGTGTATAACTTAGCTTAAACAAGAATAGCAAACTGAGAGATGGCAGTCTACAGTTAATAGCTCCAAAAATATTTTGCATCCTAAAAGATTTCTCCTAGGAAAAAGGTAAGTATGCAGAACCTTTTCTGTTGCTTCTTAACAATGTTTTGCCTAAAAAAATATTTTACCATTTACTTATTTTGATGACCTACTATAGTTGAGAAAGGATACATTAAAAAAAAAAAAAAAAAAAAAAAGAACCAAAAAAAAAAAAATAAAAAAAAATAGGGAAGAAAAGAGATACTACTTCTAAATTAGAATATATATGCTTTTCATATTCCCAGAGTTTTAAGCACACGTGTGAACTGTGTTTACGTTAGGTCACAATTTGAAATGACCAGCAGCTCAGACTGTGTAGACCATTGGTGCATCTAAAGTTACATGTATATACACACATCTCTGCAGGTCTTATTAAGCAAATTCTATATTGCATTGCTGCAAAATACATTTATTTTGAGATTATTTCCTAGCCACAAATGATTATTTTTGAATTAATACAAATGCTGTCACAAAAATAAAGTTGAGAATACCTTAGATCAAATCAGAAATCTCATAAAAAGGATATTTTGAAGTCTTTCCTTGTGAAACAGACAAGATAAACCTTGTTTTGCTGATTTCACTGTCAAGAAAAGGTTTACTACAACTACAACTGCCCGACAAATGCTTGTTGTTGCAATTACTTAGTGAACACTGCATTCCACTCAAAAATATCATAAGTGCTTCTGTCAGGGTAAAGACGCTCAAATACAAACAAAATGAAGTGCCTAGAGGAGGAAAGGAGGAACAAGAATTTATCAAGACTGCTAGTGATTTATGAGAAGTAATGATTATGGGGCCCAGGCAGTGTGAAGAGATGATTCTATTTATCATTTCCCCCCTGATAGCTATGTGCTAGAAAGTGGCATCAATATATCATCAAAATATTAAGCTGGTGGCCCTGCAGTCTGGAATTTATTCAGGGAGATGTCATTGTTGCAGGTGTCTGTGATGGAAAGGAGGACAAGTTAATTACCTCTTCACCAATCTGGATCTCTCGGACTGAGCGAAGTAAAAGCTGGTATCCTTCAAAAACGATCACGCAGTTTGGGTCACAGCTGTGGTTCAGTAAAGACATGCTGTGACGGGTGGTAGAGGGGAAAGAGAGCAAAAGAAAACCACTTAACAGAGAAGACTCCATTGCCATTTTCCTTTAATAATTTAAAAGTAGCTAACATGATTACATCTGAACTATCAGGCAATTAAGCTACGAAAAAAATAAAATTCCAGGTAAATCACCTGCTCTTGGTTAGGGGAGGAAAACTAATACTTAGAAGATTTATATTCATTGCTAATAGGAGCCATGCCTGGATCCCTTCCTATGTTTCTGCCTTCTGTGTAGTCAGGCAGGAGGGAGGCAATGGCCTCCCAGCGACTCTTTGAGAGGCCTGACGGAGGGGACAGGGCAGATGGGGAACAAGGTAACCTGGACAGTTCAGAGCAAAAGGTCATTACCCTGGGGCTGAGTTATATTTCTTCTGCTTCTGCTCAGTTTCAGGGCACTAACTTTGTCAGTTACCTGACTGTCATTGGAACCACAGCTCAAAGGGGTCAACTATCAACTTGTATTTCACATCAGGAGAAAATGGGGTGTATTATGTCTCAAAGCTGAAGAACTTGGTGTATAGAGTTGAAAGAAGAAACACGGCCATTGCCTCTGTTTTACACATATTTTGGCCCAGCTTTTCTTCTTGTGGCATGTGGTAGTTGAAGCATCACAGCCCACTAAGGAGCTGCTGCCACTCCCAAGAGACACACACACACTGCAAAAACACACCCTTCCCTCCTTTTGAAGGACTCTGTTAAGAAAAACATGCGCTATGTATTTGTTAGCCATATGTTTCATTAGCTGAGAAACAACTGCCTTTGCCAGACCAACACCAGTCCTGTAGAAATGGAGTTGATGGTTGTTCCCCTATCAGAATGACCTACTGAAAGAATAATTCTGGCATCATCAGTTTGAAGAAGAGTTTTTGGCTTATCCAGCTCCTGGCTGCATTTATTTGCTTTCTTTGTCTGCCTGATTCAGCAACTCAAAATCCCAACTGTCAGCAAAACAGAGGATGTTGCCAAGGGTCACAGCCCGGCATCAAACTATATTTATTCAGTTTTTGACTCTTAAAGTAGGTATCAATAGGAACCTCAATCTTCTGGTATCCCTTCTGGCCTAATAAAATATCTGTGGTTAATCTCCACAAGAACCCAGTAATGTATGCTGGGAGAGAGTATCCTTGACACTTTTTGTGAGATCATTGGGCATACTCCCAAAGCTGCTGGCAAGGTGATGCAGAGCAGGGCCACAGGATTTTATCTATTTTGAAATATATTGTGATGCTGAAGCCATCAAGCCACACAACAATATATAACCTCTCAATGAGGCTATAGAAAGCACTTTTAATTAAATTTCATTTCATGGAAACACTAGTGGATTTGATGGCAATTTCCTCTGGAAGCATATGAATTCATCTGTAAGGACATTTGCCCAGGATTTGCGAACTACAGGTTTAAGTTCACCATTTTCCCAGCTCAGAGTGGTTTGCTACAGCAAAACTCAAACTGCTCCCAAGTGACTTGGGAAAGTCTCTTGCAACCCTCGCCAGTGTATTATCATTGAACGTAGACAGACACTTTATTCACAGTTAGAGGCTTTTTTCAACCAAAAGCAAACATTTCCCTAATAATAATGCTCCAAAATAGTATTTCATTTTTCTCGAGTATGTGAAAGTATTTGTTTTCATTCCACTATGAAATCAAATTACTGCTCTGCACTTTTCATAATACTAATTCCCATGTCCTCTTAAACAACTTTCTCTTATATTTACTGTAAGGTAGGCCTCAAGATATTAAACGTCCTTAGTCAAATCTTACATGTGTGACATTAGTAGGAAAAGAAACAATAGTGAGAGGCTCACTGAGGTATTGACAATAAAGTTCAACCATGCATTAACAAAAAATTTAGATGGCAAAATGTAATTTTAAAGTATACATAATAATTTTCCATATTAATGATTGCAGGTAATTAATTCTATGAAGATAAAACCTTAACTGGTACATACTTCTTACCTAACAAAAATAAGAAATTCAAATTCATCTCTCAAGGGACTTATCTTTTCACCTTACTGGTTTCTTTTTTGTGGTAATTTACTAAAACATATTCAATCTTTTTACTTCAATTGCCAATTCTGAAGGTTCTCAGCTGCAAAATATCTTATTCTACATCACTGAATAGGTTTGCTTTACCTAGTCCCAGTCACACATTTTTGATGTCAGCATTTATTCTTACTTAGAAAAGACTACAACCTCCACAAAAATAAAATATTAAGATGTCTCTTATTTTAAACTGTTTTAATGCTGTAATCAGGGCTATTAAGAATGTTTTCAACTAGATCATATTTTTTATTGTCGTTTACTTTATTTCCACTTCCCAGTTTCTTGTTTAGACATGTTACCTGCTGCTTTGATGGCTCTTACAGCTATGCTGGAAAAAAGGAAAAAAAAACCCAACACATATTTTGCCTGTGAATGAAACAGTGTCCAAAGTACCTGGGATACAGGCCAACACCAACATCCTGCATCTCTCCATTACTGATGGTGAAACAGTTACAGGTCACCTGTAAAAACAAGGGAAAAAATCCAGGATTACCAGATTCATTTGGAAACCCCACACTCAAGCAAAAGAAAACTTCCAAAATAAAATGAAGGGGCAATTGGTAAATTGGATGGAAAACATTCAAGCCCAACACTGGTGCTCTTTCATTGTAGAGCAATCACATCTGGCACACAGTCTCCTGTAAAACTGCTGTCAATTAAAAGCAGAAATATTAGTATCCTGCAAAAATGTGGGGTTAAACACATGCAGAGGCCCTACTTTCCTGTCCAGAGAAGAAAAAAAAAAAAAAAAAGCCACCCTACACAGAGCCTGAGAAGCTCAGCCCAGAAACAACCTAACAGATGACAATGACTACTGTCAAAAAGAGTGGCTGTTTCCATGCAGAGACTCTCCTGATGCCAGACTGTCACAGCACCTTTTAATGAGCAGCAGCAGAGGCCAAAGAATATATATGGGACAGTTCTGAAGTAAATAGCAGCCTTGTTTGTGACAACCTGATATGGGCATAAATTAATGTAAAGACTGTGCAATAACATATCTTTGACATTATGGGAATTTTGGTTTGCGTTTAAAAGATCCCACAACAAAGCATGTTGGAATTGTCATTCAAGAGAAATATAACCTTTCCTTTAATCTCAAATATTCAGTTTGTAAGTGTATTCTTACTTCAGACATCATACAAAGCTGTGGTGGTTTTAGAAAAGAGAGAAGGATGGACAATGCCTGCAAGCAGATATAGTCCTACCCCAAACTATCAGACTGAATTTTCTTGATGTTCAAGATATATCAATGCTTAGTAAATTACTAGAAAGCATCATTTTCATGGGCTTAGACAAAAAAAAATCAGAAACCAGATGTAAATGTATTTTTTAAACATTTGATATTTTGGGAAAGAGCTGGTTTGTGCTTATTTTTCAATTCATTTTTTTAAGATATGTCAGTTAGATATGCCATGATACTGCATATAAAACAAAAGCCCCAGGTCTCTTCTGCAGAAGATGAGATTATTAATATCATTAATTCTCATTAGAACAGAAAATAGTAAGAGAAGGATTTGGCAGACATGGAAATGAGATTTGAAAGTTGCAGTTTTATCCATAGAGTAATTGTCCAGAACAGCAAATGCATACCTATGTTTTAAAGAGGTGTGCTGAACAATGTAATAGTATAACTTATCCTGTAAACTGACAAATTATTATTTATGAGATCATTAACCATAAGGTGAAAATGAAATCCTCTTTCAAAATTTCTCATAAATTCTGACAGCAACACTAATTTAAATAAATGTACATGCAGTAGGGCATGTGTTTTTTGTAAGCGGTTAGACAATACTTTGATTAGTCTATTATTTATGTAACCCATTCAAATGTTCTCGATCAATTACCAAAAGCATACATCTTAATTATTTCTTTCCTGCTGGCATTGGATATAAAGTGCCAGGCAACTTGTGAGCAAAGATCAGTCCATTTCAAGTGGCAATTATCCTGGTTCTAAAAATATTGACTTGATTTTGGTATTTATTGAAAAAATAATGCCTTCCAGGTAAAATATAAAGAAAGCCAGCTTTTGTGACCCTTAAGTCTCTCTAACGGATCACGAAGTAGCAGAGGTCAAACATCTCTTAGAACTAAATTAACTCCTCTTTCTTGCAAATGTCTTATTATTACCATAAAACATTTATATTAATAATATTGAATTACTGTAGAGTTATAGAGACTGTTTTGTCATTTTCTATTAAAGGTATGTCTTTTATTATATGAAAAGTTTTACACACAGAAGTCACAGAAACATGCATTAGATTTTTAACACCAGGACAGATGCGAAGAAAAATATGAGTGGAATGAATAAGCTGAGATTCAGACATCAAGAACTTCTTTCAAGAGTAGTTCACTGTGAGTCACTTTTTTTTCACAGTATGCAGGTGCATCTCAATATCCCAGTGAGGCACTGAAATGCCATCTAGTTTCTAATTTTTTTACAGTTTCCAATATAAGACTGGGAATCTGAAGTATACAGGGCCAGATCTAAAGAGTATTTAATACATAAACGCAGGCAGAAGCCTAACTGGTCACACGAATTTTGAACTACATGATTTCGTGCACAGTCCTACCAGAGGCATAAATAGTTTCAGGTGCTCTGAGATTTGTTTAACCTCCTTGGAGACTCCATTTTAAACTCAGGTATGAAAAACCCCGAGTGATACACACACAGTATGTACTACAGGCAATTACCTTAGTCATGGCTTCTTTTTTGTGCTCAGCAAGTGAAGAGGGAGAACCTGAGATTAGGGTGATAAGAGGAGGAAGATCTCACCATTTACAGTGCGAGAAATTCTGATATAATGACAATCCTTCACAGACAGTTAGCAGGCTTGCAACAGGTATAAAATATGAAATATTCATAGTCTGTCACCAGAGGATGTGGTTGTTATTATTATGTTTTCTTTTGGTTTTTTTTTACAAAGTCTCTAAAAATCTACTGAATCACCTCTATCATTTCTATTTCATTTTAGGATGTTTTAAATCTCAGAGTTAAAGATCAGTCCTACTAAGGCGAGTTATGAGATTTCAACACAAGAGTTGATGTTGTAGACCACAAGACCAAGAAACAAAAGAAACAAGACATTTTTTTACAGAACACCCGAAGAAAAATCAGGTTTTTTAGTTTCCCAGGATTCACAGATGTAGCTGAAATAACAGCTAAATCCAGAGTATCTAACATTTCTGCAGGAGAGTATGGCTAAACTGTTTTTCCCCCGAGGCAATTGTTTACAGATCAAAAACAACTGGGACTGAAAGTTAATTAATTCTCTTTGTAAGCAAAAGAAAAAAAAAAACAAAAACCAACAAACCAGAACAAGGCAAAAACCCCAACACTTTTCTCATGCATCATTTCTTTCAAGTTTCATGTCACCTTGCACTATCTTTTTTCTGCCTTAACTGACCAACCTTATTCCTTATACTGCAAGCAGGTTCTGATTCTGTGTGATCACAGATTTTAAAATAAGAAAAATAAACAAATCTTGGTAATTGAGTGCTTCAATAAATGTATTCTTCTACACAAAGGCATGTCCTTTGTAATTTTAACTCCTGGGGAATCATTTATATCAGTAATTTAATTTGTGCTTGTCCTTTCTGATTCCTCTAAAAATTCTGTTCTACCCAGCTGCAAAGGACTAGAATTACATATACACATAAAGAAACAGAAAAGAGTACTCACAGTTTGTTATACCCACAAATAAAAAAAATTGCCACATATTCAGAACTTCAAAGTGCAATGACAAATTCCTTGCCATTTCTAAAATTTCTGAAATAACAGCTCTCCCAGCATGAGAACCAAGAGAAAATTCTCAGGGGAGAGTCACAAACTTTTCAAACCTCTACAATGCAAAACCTAGAAGTATGCTAGAGCTCTGAAGACTTATCATCATAGCCTGATCAGCAATAGAGCTTACTAACAGTTTAAAGAAACAATTCTCAGTGTTTGAATTGGCTCCATGGCAATAAATTCTGCAAGTTTATTTAAAAGGAACTGCTATTTCAAACAATAAACACTATTATATAAACTGATTGAATTAAATAAAAAAGATTTGTTCTTTTGAGAGGCTGCACATATTTCAGAGAGGTATCCTGTACTTGGTAAGGTAACCCAAGTAGAAGACATAATCTTTTCTAGACTTGTAAACACACAATGAGAAAACTAATTTTACTGACTGGCAAGTACTCTCAGGCATACTTTGTCATCAAACAAAAATTATTGCAATCTGTTAAATATGATTTCCTCTCTGAGTGATTAATGAAAACTCTGTAAATTTAGCCCGCAAAGAGGTCACTGTTCTCAAAATGTCTGGAACTACTGTCTAAGCAATCTCTGTCTGTGCCAGACTCACAGTCTGGTGGACATCCATGAAGATTTATTTAGGTGTTTGCATTTGACAGAGTACGAAGGCTTCAGTTTGGGAACATAATGAGTTGAATTAGCTTTCAGTTCAGACCTCATTCATATTACTTTATACTAAGGATTTGCCTTTGGGTTAAATAAAGCAGAGTTAGACTTGATAGGAAGACATTCCAGATTTAGAATTTCAGACACTGAGACAATGAAACATGTCAATGAGGAAATAAGGGAAATAAAACAAATCATTATTGGCTAACACTTGCTGCACTGATCAAATTACATACACTAGGGCTAATAATCAATCATTTTGTCTTCACGGGTTCCTGTATATTACTGCAACACAGTGAGGCAGCTCTTATAACACATGGAAGAAACCTTCACAAGAAGGACTACCAAAGGGTATATTGCACTGATATGGTTAATATGATTTTCAGCTTTGATATACAATGACTCCAGCCATCTCTGTAAATGGTGTTACAGCTGGTGTATTCTAACCCACCACCAGGAAGAAAGCTATAAGTAACAATTTTTTCCCTAATTTATGAAACTCAGTGTAATATAAATTAATGTTATATAAAAAAAAGCCCCTTCATGGATTATTAAGTTTCTCATTCACACCAAAACTGGCTTGGTATTGCTGGTCATTGCCAAATATTCAACAAAAGATACTGCAACCAGTTCTCATGTTAAAAAACTTCTCAAGAGACTCAAACATTTTTCCAGGAGGAAGGGGTGAGCAGTAAATGCTGTATGAGGTGCACATTAACTCAAATGACCAAGGCACACCCCAGAGACCTTCTAGCACCACTACATCTCACTATAGCTCTGCACTGATAGCTCTTTCCCACTTGAGGATGAACAGATACCAGGCACAGATGGTTGATAGACCTCAGATCTGCTAATGACTTCATTTGGCACATGAAGCACTAGAGCAACAGCACTAAACCATAAATGCACAGTATGCCACAGCACTGACAAACCTGTCAAGCCCTGTTTGAAGTGTATTTCACTCAACTGCTCGTGCTCACAGCCCATGACACCAGGCTTCCCATTCAGGCAGAGCTTCTTGCTCTGAAAGCTCAGCTCTGTCCATGGTGGAAAGGCATCTGCTACCTGAACTCTGTGCTGAAATAAGCCCTGCTAGAAGGCACATTTGAAAACTAGACCTTTCTGGCTTATATATACATGTTTACATGTTTTTCTAAATCAGGAACTTCGAAACCAGTTCTACAATACATTCAACTTGTGACCTACTTACTGGCTTCCATAGGAGCCACAGAATCAAAACTAGATGAGAGACATAAGAAAAAAGAAAATAAGTGAAGGGGAAAAAAATAATTAAAAAAAAATAATTCTTTGGTATTTTGTTCCAGACAGAAATCAAAACATATTAGAAAAGCTTATGGAAAGTTTTTTTATTCAGATTTTCAAGCAAAGGGGACAAGTAGTTAACTCTTCATGATATTTGCTCAGAAGCCAAACCATGCTGCAATGCTATGAATTTAGGAGAGTTTCTTTCACTCCTTGAGTGAACATAATTATTTAATTTTACTTTAAAAACTTCCTATTAATCTCTTGTGCCAAAACATCAATGTTTTGGCCAGATTAGAGACTCCCATCACTTCAAGAGCTAGCTGCAGTGAAGATGTGCATTTCAAACTGTTTTCCTAGTTCTTCATCTTACGTCTTTGGACATCTTTGTTCATATCAACGAACAGTATTTCAGGCCTTTTTTGCTATCCTAGCACATGAAAGTTCCTGATGAATGTGGAGAACACAGCTATCCCTTGCAGATAGGCTGTCACCGCCAACAAGGCAATAGACCAGAAATCTGGCCTGACATTAACAGATGATTTAATGCAAGTGTGCTTCAGGCATCCCTTTATAGTACTCAGCTAAGTGGTGCAATTTTGATTGGAATGGAATGAAAATAGGTCATGGCAAATTACCTCCTCTCTTCTTAACCCCATGCATACTTCTTCAATCTTTCAAATAAAATTGATTACTAAGAATTTCAACGCCATCATTACTAGGATAAATGTTATGTTTGCTATGGGCACCTTTTTTTCTCTTTTTTTAAATGTGTGTGCAACATGTAGTGACAAACCTGAGACTTGACAATGTGAAGCTCAAAACATGCAGAATTATTGCACTCTTTGAGAAAAATTAAATATCTTGAAGTTTTGTAGAGCTCCCATCAAAAGTTTTGTGTAACCTGTCCTAAGCTTTTCACAAGTTTTTCCTCTGACAGAAGTGAGTAAGTCCTATGTTTCCCTTGGTGAAATTCTAGCTTTTAGCAAGCTCTGTAAATGTCATTATTATTCCTACTTTTTGGAACAGAACTGAAATGCATCTATTTCTGGAGCAGAACTGGAGAGTGGGAGCTGCAAAGTCACTAATGGATCATATTACAGTATGCTTGCAGGATTTGGCATTATTAATTGGAGTGGAGTGAGAGCATGACATCCTTCTCTTCATTCTCATTTTCCTACGGCTAATGCCACTCCTGTAAAACAGGGCAGAGTTATTAACTTGATTTCAGCAGTCACTGCATGCCCATCTATTGAAAACACACTGCTTGTTTACTGAACGAGATCAAACTTCATGGGTATCCAGGAGTGATTCACTGACTCTGTTTTACCTGTTTAGTTACAGATAGATGTTTATATGCTTTGTAATAGTATGTTAAAAAAATTAATGTGGACTTAATTTTTATACCTAACTTCAATCTAATTTTTCATATTACATAGACAACAGAAAAACATTTATGATTTAGTCTTATACAACCTTGGCTAATAATACAGGTGGAGTAAAGTACTGTATGTCACCTCCTTTTCGTTACCCAAATGATTTCCTCATACCAAACTCATAAACTGCAAGGCAGTTCAAGGTAGGTGAGAGGAAATTTAATGTAAATATTTCAGGGTTTGACAAATTCATTACTACAGATGCAACATAATTGTTACTCCTTTGGAGGTGCTTCTTGAGCTAGACGTCTTGAAGTTCATTGACCATTGGTCTGTTTGGCTTAGTCGATTTTTGTCTCTCTTTCCTCTACTCTTCTTAACTCTTTAACTATCGCCAAACATCATCTTTTCTAATAGGGTGGGGGGACAGGTTTGAGAATGAGGGGGAAAATAAAAATCTGGGGATAACTTTCTTCATACCATTGCTTTAAAATTGTTTCCAAGAGGAAAATTCTGAAAGGACATAAGCTGAGAATGTTTCGAGAGAAGAAAATTTCAAAAAGGGTAAAAAAATTAAAACATCTCTTCCAAATGTGATGGCATGAAATGAGTACTTTTAAATCTCAGAAACTTAATTGTAAATAAGAGGCTTGATCTTGAAACTTCTGAAAATGGCAGCAAAAAAACCATTAAACTTGATTCAGAAACATGGAAAGCATTTTTTTCAGGGAAAAAAACCCACATTTTTTCTAATTGTTTTTTTCCGATTTAGCATGTGGTTTTTGAACAAGCCCTAGTCTTACTTTGCTACTTCAGTTACAACCTGAAACAGAGATGGCTGGGAAGTTTTAGAACTGAAACTAAGACTTTTTCTTTTCCTTAGTACAGTGAAAAGAAATACACAGAAACTCCACATGGAAGCATATGACACTGTAAACCTGCATATGTCCATGATCACTGACAAGCAAGGCTAACTAAAATCTGCCTTGTTTTGTATTAACCAGACAAAATTACAGACTCTTGAAATGTTTGCACATTGAGGCCCAAAAGAACCCTGATATCACTTCCAGTTCCTTCCATTTTTCTTGGGTTTTTTTTTCTATAGATAAACTACAAATTTTTTTACATACATTTTTATCAAAAGGAGAATTGTTCTTTTTTCATATCCATAAAGCAGAAAAATAATTATAAAAAGGTTTTAAGTTATTTAGACATAATTTATTTTCCAACTTATTCCTGTAATTCAAACTGGGTGACATTACTACTTCTAAAATGCAGTGGGTCAGACAAACACTTTTGTAAATCCATCAGCTTTTGTGATATAACCCCATTCTCCCCATTAAAGGCATTTGGAAATCAGTAAGGCAATAGGAAACATGCATTATGTTCTTCTAGAGAGTTGGCAGACCAAGTATCTACTGCAAGCTGAACACTTAAATTATATGTAAAAAGCACAATCTGAAAATTCTATGAGCTGTTCACAATATGCCAATGTAGAATTTCACAAATAAAATACTTTCCTTTAAAAATTTTAGGCCCTTGATTAGCATATGCCTGCAAAATGCTTTTCAACTCATCCTTACACCTTTCTTTCATGGGCAGTACATGTCCTGCCAGATAGGACAACTGATGCTACTGTACCATAGCAGGTGTTCCGCATGAAGCAGGTGAGAGCTGTCCAGGACAGGGAAAAGGAGTGGAATACCAGCTGATACTCATCAAATATATTAAGACCAGGCAGCTATTAGAAGTTCAAGAGGACAAAATAAAACTTTGAAACAAAAAGCTCACTATATATTCAGTTCTGAAACACTGAAATACCCAGCTGATTGCATCAATGAGAAGTCTTTGGGGAAAAAAAGGGTAACTGCCTATTAAAGGCATTGAGAAGATGGTTAAACCCAGACCACAGTTCTAGACCTCTTTGTGACTGAAAGGGAAAGCTGATTGAGCTCTAAGCGTGTGTGCTGGCACAGAAGGGCAAATATGACCATATCAGAAAATAGGAGGATGTGATAAGGCAGAATATATAAGTCAAACTCAATATAAGTAAAAAATAGAACAGTATTACATTTAACTTAAAGATGTGATGTGATGCACAAAACAAATTAAAGCTAAAGCAGTAAATTTAAGGCCTGTATAAGTCAAACTCTCAGTATTGAATTAGTTCTTGGATTTCTACAGGTTGTGTGCATTCCTGGTATCTCTGAAAAATCAGCTCATCAAGGGTTTCCAGCCATCATTTCTTTTATATCTTTATTTTTGGGCTATTTCAAACATTGCTGTGATAAGAAAACAGCTGAAATAACTCAATTTTTGGAATTCCATAACGCTGGACATGTTTAGTCTCAACACAGTGCATACATTTTCAGTTACAGTGAGGTACAGGTTTCGTGCCGATGCCGCTGATTTTCTCATTCTTCCAGTGTTAGTCCAACATTCTTGGACTATCCATTCTTGGACTATATTAATAGCCATTAAATGACATCTAGCAATGCCAAAGATAATTTGCTTGTATTGTGTGCTATATTTGACCATACAGGGAAGTGACAGTAGTAAAGTCAGGATAAAAAGCCCCAATCCTGCTCTACTCCTTTGGACCACAGCGTGCATGTGGCACCCAGGATCTAAACCAGATCATTGCAGAGCTACATTTCTTACTGGTAGACCAGGGCGGGGGGGGATTTTGCTTGAAAGGCTCTGGATGCTACAATCTGCTCCAATCAGAAATGACTGGAGAGTTGGTACTGAGTCACAGGAAGCCCCTCTCACATTTTGTTTGAATTCCTTTGCGACTTTTGAAAGTACCAGTAGAAAATACCTTCATTTTACAGCAAGAAAAGGAACTAAAAGCGTATATTGTGTGATTACAGAGGAACTAGACTTGCAGAACGCACAATGCCTGTATCCCAGAAACTAGTACAGAGAAGGTCACAGAAGGTCATCATCCCATCCATCAGGATTCCTTAGTAGAACGCCATTACTTCAACAACACAGAAAACTCCAAGTATATTGTGCTACCTACAACTGAATCGAATGCATTTTCCATTGAAATAGTATTTTTCTTTATTGTACGAGATTAGACATAACCATTATGCAGATTTTCTGAATTGTTACTATGCACTATTATTATTACTATTTACTATTACTATGCAATATTTGAAAGCAACATTAAGCAATGCTTTCATTTGAGTAAGAGCCACAGAGAAAAGAAAATATAACCATTTACTCAAAAATAAGCTCATAAATTAAGCTCAAACAGAGAACTCCTAGTCAAGGAACATCTAGCAATGAGTTGACAAAGGAACTGTAAAATAGCTACATATAGAGTGACTATTATTCTCACAGCTAGAACCATAACTTGCAGAAAAAGTCAGGAAAAAGCCCAACTATGTATGCTTCCTACATAATGAACTCTCTTAGGGTATACAGACTGTAAATTGGCGAGGAAATGGTCAAAGAATTGCATTATTTGATCTTTCACTTGTAACAGGGAGAAGAAAAGTATTTAATTTTGAAAAGCCTCTACTAGATATCTTGGAAATAAAGGAAGGTTATACAAACACTTCATTAAGCTCACAGTTCAAATGCTTGTGGGTAGCTAACTAAAGTTCACAGACCTGTATGTAATTGCTGTCTACAGGAAATACTTGTGTTAGCAAAAGAATTTTCTCCTCACTCCTTCACCTTTGCCCTTCCACAAACTCTGCATCAAAGAAACTTCCTAAGAGCATGTTTGTAATGAACAGAGCTTTCCCCACCTCTACAAGATGAACTAAATTTAACAATCAGGAACAGAATCTGTCAGCTTCTCAGAAACATGCTCTTATCAGTTACTAATTGATAAAGGATATACTTTTATACAAAAAGGCTTGAAACAAAGTGATCTGCTCCATGTTCAACTGTCTTTGTCTAAATGTCACATGATTTTTTTTAAGCTTGTAACATGAATAAGAGCAAAAATTTGCACTTATTGTAAGTGTAAATTGGCAGTGACTTTGGTGGCACCAGGTGAGTTACACAAAACAACAATTAGATAGGAAGTAAGTTCAAAAGTTGAACTTGAACTAAAATTTTTGTGAGCACTGAAGTTGGGTGATCTAATTCCAAGTGGTTAAAATTCTGTACCTTTCAGACAAAACAAATCTTTGCAACTAAAAGATTACAAACTGGTTTGCTTCATTCTTACTTAAGCCCTTAATCACAAATATTCCATTTAACATTAAATAATAAAAAGACAGAAGTTTTTTAGTAATTTCTTTTTTTTAAAAAAAATCCAGACAGTAGATGTTATATCATTAAATAGGCTGACTAGTGAAACTTGAAAGCTGAGCAAACATTTTTAAAAATAACATGCAATTGTTTCAATTTTTCCACCTAGCTTGAGATACCCTGAAAGGCACCGAAACTTTGCGTTTATCAAAAATGTCTGTGTTTTCCCAGCACTCAAATGATACACTACCATTTACGAAGTGCCATTTACTGCCATAACAATGTAATTTTTCATGTGTAAGTGATACTTTTGCCTATGAACAAGTATCAAAGTTCCTTTATAGGAAAACTTGTATCATCCTCACTTATATATGCAAGACCAAGAAAGTAATTACCTGTTGTGTACCCTGGAAAGTTGGTTCTTTAATTTAATTTTCTTTATCTTCCAATTTTTAAGTTACTTCAATTGTTTTTATAACCTTGGTTCATGATTTCAGAAACTTTAAGAACATGACCTCTACATTTCAAAGTCTCAACATACACTACATTCACTGAGAAAATAACAATGTTCTTATGTTATATATTTCAAATAAGAAAGATGGCTGAGATGGCTGTGCTGCATTTACAAAAGGAAGGAAATATTTACAAAATATCCCTTTGAATCACAACACTCTCTTAGTGCTTCATGCCATTTTTTTTTTTATATATATGCAGATTCATGCTCTGCAAATCCTTATTTACAGTTTTCATACTCTTTACATTGAGCAGGTTTTTTTTTTCCATTTCATGCAAACCAGATCTTTACATGCACCCAAGACAAGCAAACCAGATAGATAAACAGTGAGTTCAGCAAGCAACAAGGAGCAGTTGGCATTTCTACAACACCTGACAAAATACAGGGTGACAGCAAAGAACATACTCATTTTTGGTCACAACAACACTAGTGGATCCTGGCAAAATCTTTACCTCACCTCCAAATGAAAACTCCAAATTTACACCATGAAACTCTCTTATAATCATCACAGAACTAAAGAAAGTACAAAATTGGATCAGAAATATGAACCACAAGGCATGAGGTTATTCAAATCTGTTGCATTTCTACTACAGTTTATGATGCCAATTCCCTTCCTTATGGTTTTATCCAAACATCATGGAAAAAAACCTATATGTCAAAATACATTCTTCCTTGATGAATATTCTGACTATTATTTAAGAATATATTTTCCTCTCATTTACAACTTGTCTCTCACCTGATTTGGATGCATATAAAATTTTACCTTTAAATTATATTTTCATTAATAGAATGAGGTAAAACTACAAAGTAATTCCAAAAGCCAGACATTTCACCCTAACAAGTCTTTCATTATAAAATAAGAATTTTAAACAAAAATTATAAAATCATGCTAAACATTGTTAGTTTTTGTTATGAGACCCATATGAAAACAAACAAAATACACTCATACCTTTTTTTCACCAATGTGGAAACAATTCTCTTTTTTACATTTTATGACAGAAAAAAGTAATTTGTTCCATTAATTTCTATTTAAGTTACAGTTAAAACATAATTTTAAATATTTTACATGCTGTGCTACTTTTGTGACATCTAAAATATAAATGACCTCCCTGAAACTGTAAAATTGCAACCTTTAGGTCATATAACAAGAATTTAAAATATCAAGCTTTCAAATACCAAATGCTTCCACTGTTTTGTGGGGTTATTTTCAATCCTAATGAACGCACAAAACATTTTAAAAGTTTGAATCATGATCAAGCCTTTGTGATCAGTCTTTCCAGACTGAGTCCAGCTGTTTTCCCATGGACAGTCAGTAACATCACCTCCTCAGTGTTGCTGAAACAGGTGCCCCTTTTCACTGGCAAGGCTCTTACTACCCATGAATACTTTCTTCTCTTCAACTTCACTGTTTTACTTTTTTGACATTTTATACTCACTGTGATAGCACTGCATCCAAGAATGTATTAAACTATCAGTACTTCATAGATCACTTAAATCTGACATACAGATTGTGCAAGACATTGGAAAATTATCCCTTAGGATAAAATTTATACTTCTAAATCTGTTTCTCCGAACTACATCACCAAACCTCAAATTACACATCCATGATTCTTAACAAAGAAGATAAGAAGCAGAAGAATGAAAAGTAATAAACAGTAGAAAATAACTGAATTAATTAGAGGAATTAAATAGAATGCAAAACAGTGTGCATGGAGGAGAGAATCTGGCAAAATACCAGTTAATGCCAGTGGTGCTTAATTTCCTCCAACAGCTCAAAGGTGTTACAATATGCAGGCCACAACAGAACATAGGTAGAGCTTTGTTTTTAAAATTATTACACATCTTAATTCACTCAGTGGTTCTAAGCAGCAATCTGGCTCACAGTGCCTGTCCATAAGTGCCTGCTGGTGTGCTCTCAAAGGTGTCAGTGTGACAGTCGATGGCCAGCCCTGATTTTTGCCTTTGTATGTAAATGCGGGGCTGAATTCAGCCCCATGAAGCTGAAGCTTCATCTGTCAGTAAATTTCAAGTCCTTAGCTCCAAGCCACATTCGCCAATTCACGAAATTTGCCTCTTATTAACTAAGGAAACCTTTACCTGTGGGACAACTAGGGCTACATAAATCATATGCCTTGCCTTGCAAGGGGGCTGCATAAATACTGGGGTCCATCCACTGACACCTTCTCACCTCATCAGCACCTATCCATGGATATCTTACTTTCAACTATGCTCTTGCAGGAATGACTGAATGAATGAGTACTGATACCTTGACCAAATATTCTCTTCTTCTGCTTTACGAGTAAAAAGTTTCAGAGTTTCAAAAATTTTGACTGAATTCATATTCAGTCATATGAAGAAATAAATCTCCATGCTTTGTGCTTGTTTGAGAAAAAGCCCTACTTGCACAAGCACTTAAAAAGAAGTTTTGTTTTCAGCTGAGCTTTCTCAGTAAGCTTAAAATGGTGGCTCACAGGTTACTGCTGCCATTTTCTACCTTCTTCAGTAAGTCACCCTGAAACCCAAGCCCCATGAATGGTTCATCCATTCGCTTTTGTATTGCTATTCTAGTTAAAAATAGTTGTGGTTTATGGTGTCTCAAGTCCCTTCAATGGGACTACTGTAAGAAAGGCAATGTTAACTTGAAACTTCTTTTTTATTGAATATGAATTTGATTTTCATGCAGAATCTGGCCACTGGAAGGATTTGCAAAGCAGAAGAGTCAGCAGCAAGCCCAGGATCTGGGCATGAGATGGCCATAAGACAACGACAACTGTGTGAGGTGACTTTTTTATATATATTGCTTATGTAAAAAAGGGTCACTGAATAATATTTGACAATATTTAAAGAAATGAATGCAGAAGTCTTTCACCAGAGGCAACATGTCAAAGTGAGAACCAAGGGAAGCACACTGGGTCTTGATAATTGAAAGATGATCTATTTGTACCACAATAGTTCCCTGAGAATGCACAACAGCAGCAAAGGGCAGGAAAGCTGACCAGGCTTTAGCAGAGCTGTGTTAGTACTAGAATGTGGGAAGATAAAAGCAGTGATGTTTTAGTCAAAACAAAAATAATAATTGAACTTCCATATAAGAGCCATTATTTAAAAAGCTGTATTTATACAAATCTGACAAATCTATTCCAAGACATGCAAAAAGACAATTGCAAAATAAAGCTCACTGATATTTACTTATTCAGGCTTCTCTTTGTCAGATCTGTGTGCATGATATGAACATACTCTCATGCCACTTCATGAGTTTGCCTAAAAAATGTTATTTACAATAAATTCTTTGGCAGAAGTTTAGCCATAGAGCCACAGATTTTGCAAACTAACTGCACAATAATTGAACTTAGGTATTATCAATTTAAAAGTTATTCAAAAGCAAAAATGCTACATATCTGAATCAATAAAGATCTGAGCCTGTACATCCCCTTCTTCTCCACAAGGAAAAATATTTAGCCTCATTAGAGCTCAGCAAATAATTTTCAAGAAATCATACACCCTCCAAAAGTCGTTTCTGTCTTTACTTTTGGAATCCCTGAAAGCAGATCATAAATCTGTCAAAATTAATTCAAAAACAGCTCAAATCTTTCTTTCTTCTTGTTGCTATTTTTGAACTCAGTGAGCCAACCACAAACTAGGTAGTAAAAATTCACACTCAAATACTAAAATTGTGACAGTTATTGAGTCTGCAGACACATTGGCTGACTTAAAACTTGAAATTTTTTACCTTACTGCAGCTTGTTGTGATAACATTGAAATATAGGTGCTAAGTGTAAATCACAAGTTGGTAGAAGTCCTGCACTCATACAGTAGCAATTAATGGAACAATGAATCTTGGAAGATATTGATTCTTTATTTTTTAGCCCACACAGAAATTGTCAGCCAGACCATTCTGAGAATTACTATTTCGGGAATAAAATTTTCTTTTCTTCTCTGAGTATCACCTTCTTGCTGGAATAACAACTACTTTTGTTGTTATCTTTTTGCCCCAAATTCTCCAAGTAAAAGAATGGAGCAGTTCATCAGTAGTGAGAAAATAAAAAGGTAATGCTTACAGAGATTCATTCCTCATTGCAGCTTCTCACAAAGCTCCTTTTCTGCTTATCACTTTGGCAACGCAGTTTTGTGACTACAGGCTGAAACCAGAGTTGAGTATGCCTGAAATCCAATTATTTGCCTCTATACCTGTAGCTTTATATTTCTATTTGCTCAAGGACATCAGGCAATGCAGTGATATTAATTAGTTAAGTGTTATAACAGCCCTGTAAAGAGCAAGAATGCAGAACTAAATCATAAAAATGTTAGATGTAACACCAAGGTCACAAAGCACCTCAGCAGCAGTTTGGCGTACAAAGGAATTTTTTTAGTCTTTGACTGTATTCAAAAGGTTTACAGTTAGAAAGAAAAACCTTTTCATGTTATTTAGAAAATAACAGAAGCAAAATTCACAACTGAAATTGGATTCTTGGCTTTACACTTGCCTGTGGCACATGTTGATGGCGCAGTGCTGTACTACAGCTGCAGGCACAGCGTTGGTCATGTTATGCCAGTTAAGAGGCCGTGTATTATTTTATGTCTCCTGTCTTGGCTGTGTGATGCTGTGAAATCAGCCTGTAGTTTCAATGCTCTTCTCTGGCACATGTTTTGTCTGCATGTGCCTTTCTCCATTTAGGGAGATTACTACATAACCATTAACTGCCATTACATGGCAAACTCATCATACAGAAAACATGAAAGTGGGAGACACAAAGAGGAGGGAAAGAAATCTCCTCAAGCAGCCCAAAAACTATTAAGCACCAGAGTGCTTTTAAAAGCTCAGCCAGAAAACAGGAAAAGAAACCCCTGAAGAACTGGGGACAAGAGCAACCAAACATTACAAGAAAGACAAGGAGCTACTGGAGAGGGTCCAGTGGAGGCCCACAAAGATAATTAAGCATCTGGAGCTGTCTTATGAGGACAGATTGTGGGAGCTGGGCCTGTTTAGTCTATAGAAAAAAGGACTGAGGAGGATTTCATCAATACATAGAAATATCTCAAAGGTGGGTATCAAGAGGATGGTGCCAAACTCTTTTTAGTGGTGCCCAGTGACAGGAGAAGGAGGAATGGCCATAAACTAAAACACAGGAAGTTTCACCTCAACAAGAAGAAGAACTCCTTTATGTTGAGGGTGGCAGAGCACTGGAACAGGCTGCCCAAGGAGGCTGTGGAGTCTCCCTCTCTGGAGTCATTCAAACTCTACCTGGATGCATTCCTGCTCCAGGTGACCCTGCCCTGGCAGGGAGGTTGGACTAGATGATCTCCAGAGGTCCCTCCCAATCCTAACAATTCTGTGATATTCTTTGATATGCAAACCAGCACAGAGAGGCTGCACAGCCCATCTGGCCCTCTTGCTGCTGTCACAGGCCTCCCTGAGGCAGTCAGAGCACAAACCTGGCAGAGTTTCTTGTCAGTGCCCATCCTGGCTGCCTGTCCCTGCCCTGAGCCCCCAGGGAGCTCCCTGTGCCAAGCCCACACAGGACCACTTCACAGGACCTGCTTTCTTCAGTGCCCCAGGTCATGGCAAAACACTGCTATGAAAAGATTACAGCACTTAAGACATAATTACAACAGAAACATAATTATTCCAGCCTGACAACAAATGCTTTCTGTTCCTCCTCCCCAGCCTCCATGACAGAGGAAGACTCCAAAGAAAAAGCTGTGGTTTAGTAGAAAATTAGTGCATAAACAGATGCCTCTAAAACAGGTGACAAGAAAATCACTGAGATTCTGGAAGAATTTAAATTATTTTCTTTCACTGAAAGAAGAAAATGAGGCAAGATCTAAAAGGCTGTCTTCTCCTTCCCCTTTTTCCGTGAGGAAATACCCCTCAATAGTCAAACTTTTGCTGTGACACAAGAAAAACAATTTGTCATCAATCATGCATTTTCCAAAATTATACTCTTCTCTGCATATTGGAAAGCATATGCAATTTCTGGCTCCTATACAAGTTATCTATAATGAATTTTAGAAAAAAAAAGTATTTTTTTTTGTCTGAGAGAACTAAAACATATAAATGGCATATATAAATGTATGTAGGAAAATAATGCATGTGGGAAAATAATGCATGCACATAGGAAAACATTCACTGCTACTCGTTTTCAGTGGACAAATACTATGAACTGTTTTTCTTGGAGTCATTGGAAGTGCACAATGAAATCTGTGCTATTTTCCACTTTGGGAGAAGCAAGTTAAGCTGAGTGGTAACTTACTTCTGTTTCAACAGAAGGCCCCAACTAGAGAGTCTTAATTCAAATCCATATGGAATTTTGTTAAGAAGCTGTGTGGAAAAATTGCCTTTTCAGATCATAGACCAATTTTCTCAAGTTTACATCATATCTAAAAAATAATTTTAACAAATTTCTGGTTCTCTGAAATCTTCACATATGCTTTTACAGGTATGCATACTGCTTATAGTCTTCTGTGAATAATGCCAAAAATACAAGGCTTTTTCAGGAAAATAATGCAATTTTTGTCAAACAAATCATAGTCTCACTGGAAATACAAGTTCTTCCCTTCTAGGATCAGTCTTTAAGCCTCCACAACAACTTCAAGTAAAAGAAAAATGCAAATTTTTGCATGATTCATGTTGCTTTCAAGAACTCTTTTTCAGTCTTCATGCAAGACAGTTGAAAGCAACTCTGCAGATGCCATGAATTTAGCAATGCAAAAGCATTTACATTAGCATACCAGAAACTGCTTTCTCAACCAAGTAAAGTTTTAACAAACATATAGTGCTTTGTGTTAGATAGCATAGGGTACCTGACCCTAGGTTTTGCCCTGACAATATCTCTTCTGGAGATTATAACCAAAAGCAGCTGTGGCTCAGACAAATCAGAGTAGAATATCCTTCACAGGAAGGAGAAAATCGGTCTGACATTGAACACTAAGGATAATCTGTAAACCAGATTCAGCTGATGGTTTGTCAGTAAATGCCATGTTGCAGAATCTGATTATTTTATAGAAATGCCAGTCTCATACAATTAATGCTGTGATACAGGAGAGCACATTTAACATGAGCAATAACCATTATGAGGTCTGGGGAGTTTTCTGAATTATTTTACAGGAATTTCCTATTTGTAAGGTTTTTTTTTTGAATGAAGCCTCATTCTAAATTGCCATGAGTTGCGCTTGGAGCTCAACTGGCCGCATCACTACAAAGCACATCCAACATCACAAATAAAGGCATTATTCTAAAATTACAACAAATGTTTCTAATAGTGTTGCTAAGCAGTCTGCGTATCATATTATAAGTCTAATTTGATTCCTCAATTCAACAAATAACTGGAAGATGCCTGCACTAATGTGATCATGCTTGTAATGAATAGGCCCATCCAACTTCTGAGAACCAATAGGTGCTTGCAGTACTGGACCAGTCCCTCAGCTACACATATCAGCACAGTTCAAGTAGATTTCATATGGCACCGACACAATTTATAAAAGTGAGGAATCTATCAAGCAGTGATGAAAATGTAATGTGATTTGGGAAGAAGTTGATTGCTTTCTTTGTAATATTAAATATTCTACCTAGGCCAAATTCATTTGATTAATTCTTTTTGTCTGAGATTCACTCTCATTTCTTTTTAACAGGAACCTCTGTTAAGGTTAAAATGAATTAAACATTATCACAAGAAAGAAAATGGCAATAAGTAGATTAATTGGTACTGACAGCAGTTTCATGACACCATCCTTTTTTACTGTACAGAAATACATTTGACAAAATGTGAATTCTCTGCTCTGAGAACATGAAAACATAAAACCAACCAACTCTTATATGGACTTTAACAAACATCAGCAAATTGATCAAATAAAAATGCAGATTTATCACAGAAGTCCTTGACCTCTAAGACAGCTTTTCAAAACAGTTAACTTTCATTCTTGAAGTAGAACAATTTTCTTATGCTTATCTCAGACTGTGTGGGTGGATGAATGAAATCAAGCGTCTGTGAATCTCTCACACAGATATGATGTCTCTGTTCTCAGGCTCTAACAGCATCTCTTGGTTTTTTAAACTAACATGCCTGATGAATGATACAATTTTCACCATCATTTTAAATATTCAAAAGAATGCACATAATTATTTTCTAAAAATATACCAGATATGATCTCTGTCTAGGTTTTTAAACTCTATAGCTGGAGCCCTACTTTGGCAGCACTCACTGTAGGGTCTGAGCACTTCCCGACTATCTGTCTGAACTCTGTATTCTGGAAGCCTGTCCCAAAAAACTCCTCCAACAGCACATCTCTGTTTATTGTCCCATTCTGAAAATTTCCTTCTTCTGAGGGTAACTCTGGCTATGAAGAGCTTCACTGATATCCAAGGAAACACTGTGCCTGTGTCAACCAATAATAAATAAGACTACATTGAATAAAGGAATCCTAAGTGATCATTCTGGCTCATGCCTTGCCTTCCTTCTAAAATGCGCCAACATTATATCTATATAGAACCATTTAGTAGGGAATAGCAACACTTAGAAGACTTCCAAAAAAATTCCATGTTAGTTACTGAATATACAGATGTCAACATCTAGCACTATTTACTTCAGTAAACAGAGCAAACTCAAAGGCAATAGAGAGGGTACAGAGGCCACACTGTACCCAAGGACAGAATGTTCAATGCCCATGCCAGAGCAATCATGCTGTCTGGTGTGCTGCCATGCACCTGTACTGGAAATAAAATCTAAAGCCAGCAGCAGCCTCCAGTGCCATATACACATCCCTGAACAGAATTTATTTTCTGAAACATCTGAATCAAGTGTGTGACCTTGTATCGTCAGTGAATAATAATAACTATTGCTCAGATTAATAAGTTTTAGATAGCTTCTAAGCAACTTCAGACTTCATCAGAAAAAACCAAAAACCCTAAGCATTTAAAAGTAAGGTATGGTCAGACAATCAGGCACCGCATAGTGACTTAAATTAGCATTAAGATAGATAGAGTTTACTTGTCATGAAAAAGAGGTGTGCAACAATCAGTTACTGCATCTCAGCTCAACGGTGGTAACTTCGTAAGACATGCTAACTTAATAATTTACAATCATCTTCTCACAGTTCTAATTTACATGACATTGCTTCAGCAAATAGATTATGCAGGTTGCAAATGACCTGCAGGGATAGTAGTGTATTAGTTAAAATTGTAACAATGCAAATTAGGAGAGGCCCTTGGCTATATGCAGTCACAAAGCATTATTCTAGTGGTGCCAAATGTACGATACACAACATACTAATAGGGCATTCAGAAACAGTGGCACATCAGTTAAAATATACCAGCTACTGCCTTCCTGGATTTTTTTTATTTTTTTTCTTTGCAGTGTCACATAAGATAAAACAAAATGCAGTAAATATAGGAAGAGAGTAATAAAAACAGCAAGTGAGAAACTGTCTCACAACATGATGTTGTTTGGCTGCAATGCCCACTAATTCTTTCAGTAAAATAACGGAGAATCTGAGCACCAATTTTCAAGCCTTTGACTTGCAACATACTTCCTCTGTGGCTTTGGTCAAATCACTTAGCCTCTCCCTGACCCAGAGCTCTGCATTTAATAGAAATTGTTTGATCCAACTCTACAGCTCTGTATCCCAGTTTTCTTTGTTTTCTCCCTGTCCTTTGAGGCTCACAATACCATTTCATAAGAATGTGATGCAACAACAACAAAAAGCTCACACACTTTGTTCTTGTTTCCTACCACTTGCCCTTATCTCACACCCTGCTTTCTGCAGTTAATAAGCCCAAAGTCAATATACAGCCAAACTTCTTGGAATGTAAAATGTGTTTATTTGATACAAACTCAAGCTACACATCAGTGTTTCAAACATATCTGAACTGCTAACCAGAATTAACTGTCTGATTAGACTGTCTCATATGGTTGACAGATGCTAGTTTCTGAAACACTGTTATGCAAAAAATGTGCTCCTACATGAAAAATATATCTAGAGGTCTTTCTTCAACTATTTGAGATAATTCTAGCTTCTATTTCTTTTTATTTTTAAGAATCATGACCTTCTGTAATGTTGCTTAACCAACTATGATTTCCAATTATTCTAGGGAAGAAAACAGCAACTTTTCTTAAATCTAGGTTTAAGGTAGCAGCATCTTGAGTGATAGTTAAAATTACTACAGTTATGCTTATTTTAAATGAAGTACTTATCAGTGAAAGATTGTTTTAACTCAATTATACTTCCATCCAAGAGGAAAAGAAAAATTATAAATATAAAAAACTACATGCTTAAAGAAGCTCTTAGTGGTTCATGGAAAGAATGGTAGGAGATAAAGTTGTCTCAAAAGAGGTCCTGAATACATCCTGCAATTTTATTTGCCTGAAACCAATGGAAATGAGAAATTCCCTTGCCCTTAATAGCATTACAGAAATTTAATCATGAAACATTGTCATCACCGAGCAAACACATCTAATTTTTTTTTACTTTATGTGGTAATGCATGGGTAAGGAGTGATGAATATTCTTTCAAGAAATTGCTTGTTAAGGGATCTCAAACATCCCCAACAAAACTATTTCATGTATTGAGAAGTAAAATCTGTCTTTAAGGATCATGTTGTCCTTGGTCTTTAATGCCACCAAAAGAAGTTAGTAGGAGGGTAGTAACATCTGCTATCATAGACAGATGCCCAGTACTGCCATGACTGAGGTCGTTCTGTCTTTAGCATCTGTCCTATGACACTCAAAACCATCAAATGTTGGCATTAGAAGACAAAAATTAAACTTGGTCTCTGCACAGGCTGAAAGGAGTCACCAAAAAATGTTAGTTTGCTCATCAGCACAGAACAAGGTAAAACCTACTGGCTGTCCCCCAACCTGCAGTGCACAAAAACAACACTATTTCTCCATTGTCACTATTAGAACAGTATTTAAACAGATTCCCCATTTCCAGCATATTAGCACAAGCTATAAGACACAAGCAATGACACAGAGCTCATGACACTCAATGGAAAAACTCCCACTGACTACAAAGTGTTTTGATCCAGTGTTTTTCTATACAAGCCTAAGAGTAAATGATTTGCAGAAAATGAAGAAATAGAATACATTTTCATATTATTTATTTGGTCCTTTGTCAGAATAACGTCTATTGTCTAAAAAAAGGATTTTTTCCCCTTTCCATTCCTAAGGACTTTTCCTCTAAATTTTGTTCATAATCATTATATTTACATAGCAATCACTTTTGTAAAAAACAGATTATAATCTGTGAAATATTTGCTCTGTTAATAAACAGCATTTCCAATACTGCTGGTAGAACAAACATATATACTCCAAAAAATCATTATGAACAAAGATTTCTGGATTAGAATCATCTTCAGCAGTACTTTAGGGCGGTATTAAAATTTCCTGCTGAACTAAGTAAAAAAAATATTCCGTTGTCTGCATATTCCTCATTATCATCCTTATTGCAGATCATTTTGTGCTAATCCAGTAAATTGTTAAAAGGCATTTACAAAAAAAAGAAAAGCGTCTTGCCACACCCAACCCCTTTGATCTCTGAGGACCAGTTGGAATGCAAGGGGGTTTATTGCCTGCTAAATGTCTACAGTCTTAATGAAACCTCTACTATCACTTTCTACTCACTACAGTATCAACTACTGAAAATAGCATAACCATACACCATGCATTTGCTGTCCATACAAGTTGCAGAGTGCCAGGTGGCACTCATACCTGTTCAGCATCACAGGAAAATGTTAGTTGTAGAAATGTTCATGACTGATGAAGTTCAAACCTACCTTTCTATATCACAGTGTTGATTCCAAATTTTAGACTACTTTTAAGTGACTGTACGTGGCAAGATAGTCACCGAGGGAAGACAAGAAAACTCAATCAATAAAGAAAAGTTTACAAATTGCAAATTGGAGATGAAATCATGCTGATTTTCTGAATTATTCTGTATTGTTTTCTTCATCTTGCATTATTTACTTTCCGGCTGAATTTTAACTGATTATGCTAGGACTTCCCAGCCTTATCCCTACACTAGGAATAACCTTTCCAGCTTGTGCACTCTCCTTCACCAGTCATCTCAGCTAATTGGCTGTGGCACAAAACGCCTTTGCTCTTCCTGCTCTTCCTCAGGTCACACATTTATGACCATTTCCTCCTGTGAAGAATAGATCCTCAAAGACTAAACTGCATTTTTTTGGTGGCATGAATACATTGAGACAAATAATGTGAGAGACAGGCATTCAGTTGTGGCATCACCTTGACAGAAAATTCTAAGTGCTGCAGGCACTTAAAATGAAGGCTGTACTTATTATTGAATTGTTATTAATTCAGTCTATCTGAGAAAAGCACCTGTTCTGGAAAAACATATGTCTGTGTTTCGTTCAGCTCTATCAGAAGAATAAAGGATGCTAACTGGATGACTCACACAGGCAAAAGTATATCCTGAAGCATTAAGCACTGACATGTAACTGCACAGCATTTTACCTGGTGTTCTGATTGACTGAAAATGTCCTGCAGTAACTGAGAGTTTAAAGATACAGAACTTCCAAATGACTACACACATAATAAGGGAATCAGACTGCAGGCACCAGAGGGCACAGAACCCTGTGGCCCATGCACCTGTGCAGTTACCACCACACAGTGCATCGACTCTGGCCAGAAATGAAGCACTCACCCTATACGCATTCACCACCATCACCTCAGTGGGATGAGGAAGAGAGTAGGAAGAGCAAGAGAAAGAAAACTTGTGGGTTGAGATAAAGGCAGTTTAATAACCATACCCTCACCCCTATCCCACCCCAGGGGCTTCTTTTGTTGAGAAAGATGTTAAATGGTGTGCAATATCCCTTTGGCTGATTTGGGTCAAATGTCCCAACTGTGTCCCCTCCCCAGTCTACTCACAAGGAGAGGGCAGAGTGCGAAAAAAGATGGCCTCGGGGCTGTTCCAGCACTGTTCAGCAATAGCCAAAAAATGTGTGTTTTTCCAACACTGTTTTCATCACAATTCCAAAACACAGCACCACAAGGACTGCTATGAAGAAAGTTAACTCCACTTCAGACAAACCTAGTATAGTCCAGTACATCTGTAACTACTCTATGTACTGACAAACTAAGAAAAATCGCTGTCCTCTATGCTCCCCAGTGCTCACTACTCTTCCATAGTTACTCTTGCTCTAACTAAATGGATCACAGCTTAACTCTACAAACCTGAGATCTGTCCTGGTCTCTCATGCCATTCCTGACTGCTCAGTAAACCAAGGACATAACTATTGCCATAATTATTTTCCTTTCCCATATAAGATGCACTCACACCTACACTGAAACAGATGATCCTCCACACCTATGGGAGCTAATATACACTAAGGGTGTATAATTGAAACAAATGATGCTTTTTAATTTTTGTGCCACTGTTTCCTATCTTTCCTTCTAGCAGATTGAAAATATGTCTTCAACTTCCAAAATCCAGAGCAAAATTTCTTTGCAGATTTCTTATAATTTTCTGTCATTGTTCTCAATCATAGGGAATCACAGGATAATTTTCTACTTCAGCTGCCTCATTGACACATTTCTTCCTCAAAGCTTTTAATGATGATTTAGTTACTCTTATCTCTTAGAGCTCTCTTTATTATGGTTAAGTTTAAGGCCTCAAATTAATTTTCTTTGGAAATAGGAGGTGAACCTAACTCTCATTCACTCAGCAAGCAAATACGACCTTCTGCTGAGCTGTGAAAGTTTCAGATTTCAGGTCCTTCATTCTGTCCATAAAAGGCCAAAAACTCATATGATAAAATTTTTCAGTTAACATTTCATGCACTAGAAAGCACCAAAATTAACAGAAGTCCAGCCAGTGATCTGTGTCAAGCTACAGTATGCACAGCATGCCTGAAATCCAACATCCTCAGATATTTCTGTCTCACACTTAGTTGGCAGTGCATGAAGATCTGGGCTGCTCAAGGGATGTGCAGCACAGCAAGACTGACATCTGGGGCATAGAAATATATTAGTTAGAGTATAGAGATGGAATTGCAAGTGCAGGTTGAAGCAATTAAAAATCATTATGCATAAAATTCTAACCATGTGAAGAACAGAAAGTTTAAATCAGTGGGTCACAATCTATTTTATCAAAAATCTCAGACACAGAAGGGTCTACCAAGTGGATGGTCATGTTAGCAGAGGCAGTTCTGTAAAATTTTTGAGGGACATGGATAAGTTCTCTTGTATTTGCACTCTTATATCTAGAGCATGTATCTTCCCAAAAGATAATGTTTTAGTTCAGCCTTAAATCATTGGCCTTAATTAAAGAATCGGAATTGAAATTTTGTGGTCTGTGTTTCACAAAAAGAAAGTCTGATTACCACACTAAGTATTAGGATTTTCAGAACGAAAAAAAGAAAACCGTAACCTCTTTTCTAGCTTTGACTATTGTCTCAAAATTAAATCTGTAAACTTCAGTTTCAGCCTTTTATTATGTATCTTCATGCCTCTGTCTAGTACACTTTTAGCCACTCCTCTACAATCTCTGCTTATCAGAGATGTGTGCTTTCTAATAAACAGCCTTTAAAGTCTGTCTGGGTTAAACTCTGCTACACATTCATCAAAGCTCCTTTCTTTATTTCCTTTACCTTTGTTACATACAATGTCTCAAGTAACCAATATTAAAAAATTCACATTTGACATAAGAATGTATGACCTTTACACTTAGAGAGAAAAATATAACAGGAAATGTTCATAGAAAAAAAGTACTATCTTTCGTAAGAGTGAATGATTTAGAGGAAGTAACAGGTAAATTTTTGGGTTTTTTTCCCAATTATATTGGGTGGTATAACAAAAGCCTACATCAGTCTCCAAGCCTCTCTTTCGACATTCATGGCTAGAACACAGTTCCTAAAACCAGTATCTCTCATAGTACTGTAGGGAAACCACAGCTCAATGCTGCAGTGACAGTCTCATATTCTCCCACTGTTACAGATATATACAACTCACACTGTGTTGTAAAAGTAACCTGAGCAAATTCTGCACCTGTTTAGGGCACACACCAAGCTTCTATTCACTTTGCTATGATCTCTGCAATAGTATTACTGAGTGGAAAGGCACCTAACATTTTGAATGTATTTCTGGACATTTTATGTAAGTAATGTATTTATCAACTTACGTAATCACAGATCAAATTTACTTTCAAAAGGACTCCATCATTCTGAGGTATAATTTAGTTTTCTGATTTGCAAGCTCATACATAAAGACTTTAGAGACTTTACTAAGAGCTCTTCAAAATCTTGATATCCCATTGAAGAAGTATAAAGCCAACTATCAGTTGGACATAATCTTCCATCTGAAAGCATTTTAAAATTCAGTACACAAGGTATTTCACATGTCCACTTCTTGATGCTGTAATTTGTTAAATGGGAAGATTTTGGCGCAGCACATTGGCTCATGTTGCATGAGCTCCTTTATTGCAAAGAATTGTCACATCACACATCTGGCCTGGCTAGGTGGACACACTGCCCTCAAGGGGAAAGCACTACCCTTATTTATGTTCCTTCCTTCCATCTCTCCATTATGCTCTTATTTACAGACTTCTAATGGGTTACATCATCACCCTGCTCCTCTTCCTCATGAGAAATGAGCCAAATGATGCCTTTAAAAAGCTGTGTCCTCACTTACTCCTCTTTACAAAATTATTAAGTTCATTTTCAATATTTATTTCAATATTTAATTTGCATGTCTTTTCATCTGAAATATTTGGGCATTACTCTTTTTTCTCAGAAATAGCCCATTCACAGTAAATAGCCCAAAACACAGTAAAAAGGATGGTTATTTAGGAAGAAATTTTCAGTACTAAGCTACTATTTGCATTATTGATACGTAATACAGAATTTATACTCAAAGTTCCCAGAGAACTAGGATTGGTGAGCCTGGTAACACACATATTTACAATGAGTACTTCTCATGAAGTGTATTATTTACAGAGTTGGGTAGCAATTGTGGAGATGCTGTAAACAGGAAAAAGCCAGCCAAGCTAGAAGGAATGTACTAATTAAAGGATACAAGTGAAATGCAAGTGAAAAGCAGACAGATAAGAAGGGAAAATCCTGGCCCCAAACAGGAAGGAAGGGAGGAAGGAGGGAGTGCACCCCTTGCTAGATTTACATACCATATCCCAGGGCCCAGCTGCAGCTAGCGGGAGAGGGAAACACTGATCCTTCACATCTCTATTTAGTGCAAGTCCCCAGGCAGCTTTCCTATTGAAAAAGATCTAGGAAGGAAGTTGAAAAGAAGGACAACAAAAGGAACAAAAGAGAAAGTGAGGGAGCGGAGCTCAGAGCAGAAGCTGCTCCAAAGAAGGGTGGTTTCTCAGCAGCTCACTCCACGGGCGCAATCCAAGGACAGCCAAAGTCATTCCAGTCAAAATTGAGACACAGTGACTAAGAGGGCAGACTCAGAGTCTGAGTAGTGGCATCACTGCATTCCCTATCAGTTAAGTATTTAGGCAAGGCAAAGTTTGTAAGTAAAGCTAATGCCTTTCATCAGAACAACTCATACAGTCTGGAGGGGGGAGAAAGGACAAGTTTTTGGCTATACAAGCTCTTCTTCAAGTGAGGTATTGAAGTGTGGCATTTAGGGGCAGTGTGTGAGGAAGGACAGTGCCCTCAGTCCTGGGACTTCAGTGACATGTCCCAAAAAAGACACAGAATTACATCACAGGTATACCTGACTACATGCTTTTTTTTTTTATTCTCCTTTGTTTAACGTTTTTTCTTATTCTGTAATGCAGTATCCCATATATGCCTCATTATTTTCTATTGACTTTCCCTAGCAATATGCGTAATTTCCAAATAAACGTACAGCTCAGGAACCCTGTTCTTGATGAAAAACCCATCTTGTTAACCCTAATTGCAAGTATAGTCTTATTTTCAACACTTACTTTATGATTGTGAGAACCTGAAATGTGTCCTTCCCTCAAGCTGTGAATGGTTCCAGAGGAAATGGCAGGGATATGTGGGTATGGAAGAAGGCTTTAGCAAAACTTCATGTCTTTTCCATGAGCAGCAGGCTCTGGAAAGATGGCCTCTACTCACTGTAATATTCATAGATGTTAGAACAGGTGTAGGATTTGACGGCATAATCCAAAGTCCCCCAAAGTCCATGTTGAACCTGCTGACTCAGGTGACTTTGTGTCAGGTCCTTAAATCAGATCTCATGTGGTAAGCCAGAGACAAATCCATGAAGCAAAACAGACTGACACTGCAGTTTAGATCTGAAATAACTAATGATTTCCTTGGGTTTAAGTTGCAAGTGTTCCTTGGTATTCAGATAGCTGGCTTTTTGCAAATGCAGTCTGCCAATAGTGGAAATGAAGCCTGAAGAGGAAACACTTAAAATAATTAATAATCATTATGGGCTGGGTTTAATTTAAAATGGTCTCAAACATGATCTGTGGTCTTGGAATGTCTCTCTGAGGTTTACTGGAAATTTATGAACCATGGGAAAAAACCTACTGATAATGGAAGGAACAGACAAATCAAGAGTGGTTTAGAACTGCAGAACCTTAAGGGGCTGTTGGGTTTGATTTATTTTAAAAAATCTAAATCATAGTATTTTTCTTATCTTTTCCAAACTCTGAAGCATAAACAGAGTAACAGACAGGAAAAATAAAGAAATAAATAAATAATTCTTTGGGGTTCTTAGAGCTCTGTAAATATCTAATTTGCTGAAGCTCTTAAAAGCCAGTTCTTCAGCAAAGGAAGTAAACAAATTAAACCCCCATTCTGCAATTCCTCTCTGATATGAGTACTGTTAAATGGTTCCAAATAACATAAAAGAGCAAATTCTCAACTGTTGAGGATCAGAAGGGTTTTTCAGAGTTTCAGTTTAATTAGCTTAAAGCTAAGAATATGTCCCATAAACTAATACCAAGTTCATAGTCTATCTTCGCACATTTTTGCCATTAATTATTTCTGTTATGCCAGTGGGAAAACAAAGATACAGGCCCTAATCAGTGCTCCCAAGTGTTTGTTAATGAACTCTGAGGGGACCAAACAGCCATAATTGTCTTTCATAGCTGGAAACGTTCCTTGTAAAGAGGTTCTTTGTCTGCATATCACATTTTTACATAGCTTAATATTGCTTTTATCACTTCATTGCTTTTGTTACTTTTTCATGTAGGAAATGTTTTGATTAGATAGAATATACCTTCAGAGATTCTTCTTTATCTTTCAGAATAGCTATTTCTGCACTTTCAGCAATAATGCTATCTCCATAATCCTGAATTTGTAGAATTTTCTCATTACTTTATCATAGTACCTTCTCTAGCAGTTATCATCCTCTAACACACGTAGCCAGCTTAGCAATTATAATGTCTGTATCATTACCACTTAACAGTGAGTTGTAAAGTCTATGACTAAAACACAAAACTGTATCAGAATCTAAATTTCAGTAAGAGAATGCATCATTGTAGCAACATGAAGAACACTCTTTAGTAAACCTTCAGCATTCATCTGGACCTGTGACTACCATGGTGTTTCTGGACCAAGATTCTGATTTAAATGTTTCCCGAGAATGCTCTAAGCAAGCAAGGAATCAGACTCTTTCTAGTAGTTGCCTAAAATAGTCCACTTGAGGTTCTTTAAAGCTGCATCTACAAAGCCATTGGATTGCAACTCACACAGGCATATCTAAGCAAGTCAAATAATTTCAGCAATAATATTCAATTCAACTCCAATATCAGCCAAAGTACCTGAACTGTGATACTGGACAGCTGGCTGTGTGTAGGTGAGTTAGTACAGCCTATATTGGGGTGTATGCTGCTGGAGTCTACTTGGGCAAGTTTACAGGTGCAGTGCACATGTCTCAGCTAAGTGCTGAGACAACTTTATGTTATGCAGGTGCAGGATGAGTCTGGGATGCTTACTCAGCCACCTCACATGACTGGAAGAGGCAAGGAGGACTCTCTCAAGGCAGGAGGACTTCCTGAGAGAATATGTATGTGATCAGATAAAATGTTTATGTTTCTCTTTTCAAAAAATTAGTACCTGCCTAACATATATTGTAGCAGTCAGCTGGACCTAAACACCTGTGCAAACCTGTCTGTCACAGAAAAACATACTTGTGCTTGCATACAAGTTCCCAAAGAACATATTATGCTCACATTTTGCCAGACTGGGTGTGAACGACTTACAATGCTTTGACTTTCCACCAACACAACCCGTTGCTAAGAATGCTGCAAACAACAGCCATCACATTCAATTCAGTCCCACTAGTATCTTATGTGGTCTTTTCACAAATACAATCATTATCTATAAATCTATGGAGAAATGACTCAGAAGAGACCAAAGTCAAAATCTGAAGCAGGGTAACTGAACTCTGGTAGAGGAAATTATTTTCAGAGATCAAGCAAGTGATCCAAAATATTCCTGGCTAAACAGCTTGGTTTCTTCCTGTTTAATTGTAATGCCAAATTGTAATCACTAATCTGCTCCTCAGCATAATCTAGAAAATATATAGCATACTATGCAGTTCTTAAGCTTTCAGTTTATGTCTAAACAAAAAGCAAATGTGCACGTACATAAAAATCTGGTTCAATATCTCGAAATGAAATTGTGGGTCCATTTAATTCAGTGGAAGATTTGTCATTGACTTATGTACTCAATAATGTCAGCAGGCACTTTTTCACATAAAAGACTAAACTTTCAGAATCTGCATGAAGGTACTGGCTTTGAAACTAAATTAAGGATTTCTTATTACTTTTGTTCATCTCCCTCCGAAAGAGAAGAAAAATCAATATTGGTTAATACAATGTTTATATTTCTGTCTTCCTGTTTTAAATCTAAAGTGAAAGGGATTGTTGTAACATTGCAAATGCTTCTTTCCTCTACAGAACTGTAGATCAAGGTTTGACATAAGAAAAACATAACTCTATAGGGAATCTGAAGAATATTTAAAGTATTTTTCCATCATCTTTTAACACATGGAGTTCATTGCATAGATTTATTACTATTAATTCATGATGTGTGCACTCACATATTTTTTATTTTTGTGTCCTTTTCTTTATTATTGCATCTGTGCCAGACTCCTCCTTTTTCTTGGGAACTACACCTCACATCAAATCCTTACTTAGTCAACATGTGCATCAGTCCAAGATGCAGGGTAACAACGAGGGCAGCAGGAAACACAGTTCTCTAGGTGTAACTGGCTTTCACCATCAGTGTTATCTTTCTCTGATGGATAACATCCTTAGTTGAGATGTTTCTTGGGAGTGATCAGAGTAATGAACCCTTGGAAAGGAGGCAGGCATGACCTTCTTTTGCCTGCACACAACATTCCCTGAATAACCCCTCAAAACTCCCCACCTGTTCCTGGGAAGAATGAAGACTGAATCGAGACTAATCCAAACCAGCTCATTGAAAAATAAGTGAAACTGACAACAATTTCTTTTCCCCTTTTTTTGGTCTTAGTGCTTTCTCTAAGGTTTTTTGTGCAAATGCATCTAAGTATTGAATTGATGCACTGCTTAAATAATACTAGGCAATACGACAGAAACTAGGCAATATGAAGAGAGAGGATTTTTGATCACATAAAGCGGGAGTATGATTCAATGAAAAAAAGAGGTAAAAACTACCCTTAAATACATGAAACCTCAAATTAATACACACTAAGGTTTGAATTAAATTATGGAATGAGTCATATATAAAATGAAATACAAAAGCAAGTTTGCACTTCCAGTGACAGCTGTGCACAGCTATGGTCTTACTTTTTTTATGTTAATGCTCTCTATTTTTTTTTCAGAATTATCAATACTATTTTAAAATTTATGAATGTACCTCCTGGAGGCACTGGGATTATATTACTGGTAACTACCACTAATATATATAGTAAATAATGAACATAAACTTCCTTTTCCTAATGTGCACTTTCACCCAGCTTGTCTGCTGGTATAAAGTAAGTGCACTGCTCTACTGATTCAGTAAAACAAGGCTGACTTATACCAGCTGGGGATTTAGCCTTTCTTGTTTCCATGAAGTCAAACAGTATCTCACAGAGCTGTACAGATCTGTTACACAGGTATGTAACAGAAAATGTAAAAAGCTCTATGATGGCTGAAAATTTCCTGAGAGTGCTGATGCTTCTTCCTGCTCATTTCACTTGTAAGACAGACAAAACTCTCTGATGATTGCACCTCTTAAAAAAAAAATAAAAATTCTTTACTGATATCTGCTAATCAGGTCGAATTGCAAAAGCAAACTTATTGCAGAACCAAACTTATTGTTATGGTCCTCTGAAAACTGAAAATGCTCAATATTTCCTTAGCCAAAGGCCTGAGAATAAATTCTGAAACAATCACTCCCTGATTTACATCAGAAAATCACCTTACCCATTTGATTTACACATCACTGTCTAGTGAAGAACTAGTACATGTTTCCTTAAGTTACATCTATAAATTGTATGACCATTTTTAGGATATAAATCATCAGTCTCTTGGTGTCTCAGCCGATGGTATGTCAAGGCTCCAGGTCATCTCTATGACCGCAAAGATAAGTATGTACAAACTATCAGGATTTTAAAAACTTACAAAAATCAATTAAATGCTATGAAAGATCAGACATTGCATGGACATGGAGGTGTACAGAGTTCTGATCAGACAATGTCAATAGTTCAGGCATGTTGCCAATTATTATTCAAACACCATTCCTGAAATGGATTTTCTTCTTGCAAAAGAACAACAGAATGTTTCCAGACATCAAGAAAGTGCACAATGCTGTTGGGCAGCAGGAAGAAAATATTAAACTATCTTATTTTGTCCATTAAAAAAGGAGACATATATCATAAAAGGATGCTTAACAAAATGCAGCAAATCATGTCATCTTTGAACACTGAGTCTTGCAGAGGCATCAGCTGTGACAGGTAGATATTTTTGCCCCTTGATATGTGATTTATAAGAAATGCTGGGTTTGGCAGGCTGTTATAACATGTCGAGGTGCTGTTAAATGCAAGTCAGAAGTTCTGTATAGTTCATTAACATTCTTTCTTGATTGGAAACTACAGAGCCACCTGTCCGTGATGTTATTTAATAACAGAAGACAAGATAGTCATTCAAGAAGTACCAGACCGACAAGCATTTGGCAGCGATGAATACCAGCATACAAGACAAGTACCAAGCAATGAAACAGGGGATTTACTGGTCAAACTACTGATGTAAACTGCTGGGATTTATGCAAACCTTGTTTCTGCATCAGATAACCAGCGACTCGTGACAGTCTCAGGCAAATACCTTGTTTCTGGGACACTGAGTTGTGCCGTAATCATGCACAAGCAAAATTGCTGCTGCACCAGTTGTTACAACACTCACACAAATTACATAAATACAAGATCTACCAGAGAAAAATTCTTAGCATTAAAAGGAAATCACTAAATAGAGCAACATATAATTTGCACATTTCACAATTCTCATCAGTGAATGCAATGCTATCACCTTCTACATTTGTCATCCTTAATTCTGTCAAAAAAATACAAGCATCCTGATTTTACTAATAACGCATTCTGCTTTTACCAGACATGCATTTCTAATACCAAGAAACAAAGAACCAAAATTGTTGTTTTATACAGACATCTGCATGAAATTTTTTAAGGTACAATCAATTTCTTTCCTGTTTCAGTTCATGCTGTAGATTGGATGTAACCATTTCTCCTTTTGAATTTCTTTACTTGAAAGCTATGTATCTTATATATCTAAACACTGAAATGTGGATTTTATACTGTGTGTTACAATACTGATGTCTGTGTAAGACTGGACATTTTTCATAGACAACAAACTGCTAAAGACTGTCATTGTGATCACTGACATTTCACATACTTACCCAGGACAAAAGACAGGCTGTGATAGTCAGATTAGACCATTTGCTATGCCCTGTCCTTTGGACATACGAAAAACATATGCATCCCCAAAAGTGTAGCTAATTTAGCTGTAATACAGTTTTTCTTCAAGTAATATAAAACTTTAAAGAGATACAGAATCACCATTTACTTCCAGTATGCTTAGTTACTAACCCATAAAAGAGGTCTGTTTTCACTGAGCTATTTCTAAGCTTAAAATGTGAGGCTTTTAAAAAGTGGATTTGTCAATAGAAATTCAGTCAGTAACAGTGAGCAAAGTGAAGTATTGCAAAGCTGTTTTCTAATGGAAATTATGCCACATGTGTGGCAGGCCAGTTTTCTATATGGAATTTGTACAAACAGTGGAAAAAAGTGTGAAAGGGGACCACGCTTTGGAGTTCTTCTGTTTTGAAAACCAGTAACTAAGTTTTCAAAATCCATACACATCCTTTTAAGCCTTAAAATGATTATATACCAAGTTCACAGCAATAGCTTCTTTTTTCTTTTTTTTTTTTTTTGAAAGAAGAGCACAGGAAGAATAACATGTCTAGTGGACTCTTCGCTGAAATTTCAACTATGAATCACTTCTATAATATCTTTCCTTTTTTTCCCTGAAAATCATTCCCCCATTGCTGGCATAGCACTCTTATACTGGGCCTACTTGTATACATATAATATATGATTACATATCTTCAACAGATTAACTTGTTAATTAAAATTTCAAAGTTCACAGTTGTTACTTTTCAATCTCTTTGTAGAGGGTTGGTAAAAAAGAGGCTGAAAATAATCCTACGTGAGGAAAGCAAAAAGGAAATACCAGTGAACAGGGCCTCCTGTTATTACAGAGGAGACCAGATAAGCTGGATAGCTAGGACTGCAATTTTCTAGTCTGCAAAAACCCCAGAATCATCACTATGTACACAACTCTTTCAGTTTTCTAGGAACAATTTAATGGCCTTCATCTTGAGATATAGACTGGACATTCGGAAGCATTTTTTAACTGGGAGCGTGGCCAAACACTGGGACAGGCTTTCTAGAGAGGCAGTCGATGCCCCAAGCCTATCAGTGTTTAAAAGGCATTTGGACAATGCCCTTAAGAGCATGCTTTAACTTGGCGAGTCCTTGGTCAGACACTTGGCCTAGATTATAGCAGGTCCCTTTCAACAGAAAAAATCTATCCTATCCTATCCTTCCCCATCCCCATCCCCATCCCCATCCCCAACCCCATCCCCCTCCCCTCCCCTCCTATCCTATCCTAATCACATCTCTTCTATAAGAAGTAGTAAGAAAGCAGGGGATCAAGCTGAGGTTCTAGCTCTTTTTTTCATTTATTCACGCTAAAATCTTTTGAGTGGGTCACACCTGGGGAAATGCTGCCCATATCACACCAAAGATGTCAAGCTTCACAGCATGAAGCCTGGGAATCCTCTTAAGATAAGTATTTACACCTAACAAAGGTTGTTGAATTAAAGTTTCAGTGTTCTTTCTTTCATCAGCAGTTATGCAGATCACCTTCTTCTCTACCACAAATATTGATTTATATTAATCACTAAAACTTCATGTCTTGTAGGCATGAAAGAAAATCAATACAGTAATGTTCTTGTTGGTTTTCTGCAGGCCAGCACATTTTCATGACGGAAGAGGGCACACAATGAGGCCCTGTGGTAAGTCTGTAGGTAAACAGATGAGAAATGTGAAGGCAAAAATGCTGGTAGTAAACAGATAGTAAATCTCTTAACAGCCCTAAAACAAATATGCTTTGAATGCTGATTTTATTCTTTCATCTCAGAAGTCTCTATTTAGCATTCAGTGTAAGAGAACAGGTCTAGGAACCGCATTTCCACTAGGCGTTTGATACATCTCTGGCTTATTATTCAGCTGTTACAGAAAGACAGATCTCCTCTCATACTCTCCATACAGAAAAATTGTCACAGTGAAGCTTAGTTTTTCAGTACTAACAGTGCATTTAATTCATATATGCTTCTCTGTAAAACACACACAGTACTGTTGTGTGACTTCATGACCAATGTAACAATGTGCTCTTTACAATATAACCCTTCATGACCTCAAACATACCTGCGTCAGAAAAGTCAGGATACTGGATAAACTGGTACTGATGTGTCACTGGAACTGATATAATAGCATCTGTGACATGAAAACCAAAGCACAGATGCAAGCTGAATCACACGGCTAATAGAATGAGACCAACAGAGACTAAAACACATTAATTTGGGCCTGTGTAGATACTGACTCCTTAGAATGCTCTGTCTCCTAAAATGCACAAGACCAGTGAAATTAGTGGAGATATTCCTGTTTATGTTTACCATAAATTTTCATGTAGAACTTTTTCTACTGAATTGTGGCTCACTGCTCACAATGTTAACCTACTTCTGCCTAGAAAAGAATTCCATTAATTCTATAATAGAGTGTGAAATAAAAAAGATTATAGAAATCCACACTCTCTTGGTGTCCCAAAATTCCCTTTGCATGTAAGACATTTTGGGGAAGTAATATTTCTTTTTGCATTGCACCAGGAAGGCAGAACTAGGTGTCACAACCTTAACTGCAGTTTTCCATGCTAAGAAATTAACTACATGGTTTGTAGTTTGCAGCTGTAATAAATGAAAGCAGAATCTAATTCTTACTACCAGAAGACAACATAATAAAAGTACTAGTATACATTAGTAGCATTTCAAGAGATCATAATATGGCTGAAGTTTTTTAAAACTAACTTCAAATATTAATGAATGAACATGAATTTTGAATTTCAACCATAACAGTATCTATTTAGTTTTCAAGGCTGTCGGTTTGTCTTTAAACACAACAATCCAAAAGAGAAACCAAAATTAACATCACAAAATGAACACCCGCTTAACTCTTTCTCCCATGTAGAACCTACTCCACAAATGAACTATTTGCAGTAGTGCATCCCTCTCCCAATAAAGTGTTAAGATTTGCAAGGAAAGTAACAGATACAGTTTTCTAGTTCTCTTCTAAAAACCCAGGAAAGAACAGTTATATTGTGTTTGCCCTGTCTTAGTGAAGCTGGTAGAACTCTCCAGAGCATACAAATAAAAATATAAAAATATAATAAAAATCGTGTATTTGGTGAAGTGTTATTCTTGACAGGTTGATTAATATTCTCTCTATTGAGGTCTGGTTTTCTCCTGTGAAGTTACTGACCACACTGCGGGTGAACAAGAATCAACAAGAAATAGATAACTAAATTGTAACTGATTACTGTACCAATGATTTTTGTGATTTCACTTTAAATCATAATTTCCTACTGATTTCTGCTATTGAAAGGCTGAATTATCTCAAATTTTTATTGGAATTTAAACAATTGGTAAACAACCTAAAGTAGTAATGCTAATACAGGCTTTAGGGTGTGTGTGTGGGGGGGAAGTAACCAGAAGGATTTAGCAAAATATTTGGAAATTTAAAAAATAAGTTTACTCTGAAAGTTAAAAGAAGGTGGATATGCATTTTATGGAATTCAGTAAGTGGAAAAATTTATCTGCTAACATTATTTCTCATTCTGTCCACACAGTAGCCATATATTATGAGAGAAATCACCGAAAAATATTTTACTATCTAAAAGCAAAACCACTGTGCTCATCATGTAGCCTAAGGAAACACTGTGGGGTTTTTTAATAAATCAAAATGCTTTACAGAATTAAATGTTCTAAGGGTTTTCTGTTTTTCTTTTAATTTTGAAAATTTTCGGGTTTTTTCTTGTGCTTTCAATTCAAACAAAAGTATTTTAACATTAAAGCCTCAAAACATTTAATGTCAGTGCTGAAATTTATTTCTCAGTCCCTATATAATGCTATTTTTCAAGAATAATAAGTCAAATTCAGTGTAAAACCCACAATCCTCAAGCATTGGAGAATTTTGGGAGCTGTAACTCCAGTAACTATCACCTCACTTTCTTCCATCACCTAAAAAGTCAGACTCTCACTATTTTGCCAAATTCAGAAATATCTCAATGCACAAGGAGACCTGGGGAGCAGGCAACACAGGAGGAGTGAAGGACAAGGGAACAACACACCTGCACACAACTCCCACGAGGCTCCAGGGCAGCACACACCTGCCACACAGACCTCAAACTCATCTGAAATGAGACTTTGCAATTCAGCAAACTGAAATGTTTCCATTTTCATTCCATGGCAGAATATTTGCATCTGAAGGCACCAAGACGGAGCTGAGGTTGTTGTGCTTGAGGACCAGAGGATACAGGAAAACAGGCTTTCCAGAGTAATTGCAACTCATAGAATTCATCAGTTGTGTGCTTCCTATCACACAGGGTCAATCCTAAGAGAACTTCAGCTCCACACAGCAGCAATAAATCCCTCTTCACAACTAAATTCTATGCCTATGTAATTTGATAGAGTTGTACTGCAGTCAACAAAGCAGCAGAAATTTACAGCAGCAGGTAAACTGGCCCAGAAAGAATGAACTGCTAATTAGCAAGAGGAAGGGTTAGCATGACAACCTCAGCGAGCTTCAGCATTGGTATTAAGTACAGAATATCTCCATTTATCTCATTTATTCCTGTCATAAACTTCTTTAGAGGAGTTCTACCTAATATATAAGAATTTATTTCCTCAAATTACTACGTTGTGCATCAGAGCGATTTCAACACTTACTTCCTTTCAACAATTCAAATAATTATGTTTAAGAACTTAGAACAAGCTTACATAAAGTCTCTTTACTCTATTTATTATGTGACAGTTACTGTATTACTCATGAGTAACCAGAGCCTGTCACATTGCAAAATTTCATGAATAACATTTCATGTATTATGCATGCATGTATAGTTCAGCATTGTCAAATATAACCAAACAATTAATAAAACAAACGAAGAATGCATAATTGAAGTGCTAAATCTGAGAACTCAAAACTGAAATGACTAGCAGAGAATTACTCATGTGCCAGGAAAATATCCATTGTAAAGTAATCCAAATGCACTCAACCAACGTAAAGTCTTTTTTAAAAATTAAGTATTGCTATTAGAAATTGATTATACTTTTTAATAGCAATAAATCCCCATTAAATTAGTTATTGCTTATCACAGCTGTAGCATTAACCTTTTGAAGCAAATTTAGCAAATTGCTAGCTAATGCTAATGATCAATTTTGAAAGGGATTACTTCTTAATTAAATTATATCATATACAGTAGTAGTCATAAGATAGGATCATTTTGATGCCAACTGTATCTTAACATGAACAGTCCATATTGGAATGAACTACATTAATCCAAAATCAGAAGCTCATGCAATTAGAAAGAGTATGAGGACTATTTAGATCTGTTATTTTTGTATTGATGCCTAAGAATTTTATGTGTATTTTATGGATCTTTATAGCTTTAGAAGTAAGGGATTTCTAAGGGATTCTTGCTCACATATTAAGTGGTGTT
>JAWWEW010000112.1:36005973-36087158 GCA_035583185.1 Anabacerthia variegaticeps | reverse complement strand
TATTAAATATGCTAATGGTTTGTAAGGGTATAAAAACTGTAACTTTACGGGGCTCTGGGTCCTTCGGTCGTCGTGCCGGAGGGCCAGGGGATCTGGACCTAAGCTGGAATAAAGGTATTTCTCTATCTTATCTCCAGGTTGTCTGTTTTGCAGGGTTCCAGGCATCAGTATGACCAGGAAAAAAATCCCACCTTTGGTTTACATTAAAATGATTATGGTCTCTTAAAAAAACTGCTAAACCATGGACAACTCCTCCCAAGGACCTATCTATTGTCAGACTTCTTCAGTGTGTTTACTCAATTGTCTACTTTACGTGACCTAACCTCCAAGATTTAAGGGAGCATGGGACACCCTTATTTTCAAGGCAGATATTTATTATTTAGGAGTCCTTGAGTTACTGAGTTTTTACAAAGGGCCACTAGCTTCTTTTCTTACAAAACCACCATCAACAAAACAAATAATCTCTGTCCATTCTACGTAATATGTCATGAACCACTGTAGTTATAGTATTAAATGTAAATTTCAGAGCCTGATCAACATATGCAAGATTGCTTAAATAGGTTGGTGTTGGTTGTATCTGTGGTTGAAACTGAATGAAATGAAAAATGATTGACAGAACTCCAGTCTCTTATTTCAAAAGAGCTGCAGGACATGCTTTGGACCCCAAATCGGGCAGAACTCGTGTGCACAGGAAGTGCCTTTTAGGATTTCAGATAGTGAAACTCTAGCAAAAGTGGGTCTCTTACAAGAAGCAGAGATACTCTAGCACCTCCAAGAACTAAGGATCTCTTGCCACAACAGAAGTGCAAGAGAAAAGGAAGGTGGTAGGCCACTGTCACACCAACTCCAGCAACCAAAGCCATTTTTTAAAGTTCAAATTAAGAAGTCTTCAGCATTTTCTACACACTCTATATCATGCAATTAGGTCTGGAAGACGAACACAGGATGTCCTTGTTTATGTTTGTAGCAGCAGAGTCCCCAGAAATGAGGTAGAAATCAGATATCCCAATCTGCAAATGGGGCTGATTAGGAAAATGCAGTGATGTCCTACAACAAGTGTACCTTACTTTGGCCATTTCAGCCTACAGTTTTGTGACATTGGCCAGTGGCTGCCACTTCACTGTCAGCACATTGGTTTCCAGCTAGTTTCTTCTTCCTTAGTAGGGTTGAAGAGCTGCTTTTAGAGTAGGGAAGGAGCTCACTCTCCTGCAGATAATCAGGTGCTCCCTACAGCACAAGATCTAATATGGAGGCACAAGTTGTATTTACTCCAAACCTGATTTCAGGCTCATTTAAGATTAAACTGCAATACAAATGACAAAGTGTTTGTCATATATAAGTTTGTCAAAATAAAACAAAGCAAATGGCACAGAAAAGCTCATGTAATCCCCTGGTTAATGAAAAGTGCTAAAGGGCTTAAATACTTAAAGTATTACAGCTGCAACTTAAAAATCATCTTTGTTCATGTTTCTTACTTATTTCTGTGCATGGTTTAGATGAGTAAAATCTCAAACCAGAGGGCTAACTATTCCCAAACACGCAGAAGTTTGGATCCAGATCTGAACTTTGTGGTTGGCCTTGCCTCCCTACTGGCTGAAGCCCAAGCCTCCATTACCAAGCACCCCAAACTGCGATACGGATGAGAACACGTGTGGGAAACTTTGCTTTTACGCACATATAACTCCATAGTTGTCATCACTTCCCTCTTCACAGTCTTGGCCGCAAATTTGAATGAAGCCCAGTGCTGCAGTCCTTTCCTCCTTCTCTTTATATTCATTTTGTCTCCCCACTTTTAAATGTATTTTCATACAATGCCAACTGAAAGCCCTCAAAGCTGGAATGCTTTATGTCACTTAGACTATGCAAGGGAGGCAAACTTTTATTGGAAACATTCCTTCCCTTCCTTTTAAATTTTTGCTGCTCCCACGCTGTTGTTGGCAGCATTAGATCTATATCAGAAGGAAAGCATGTAAAATGTATACAGTTAGGCAATGATCCTGTAAGGCACTTCATGTGCACAAATATCTGCAGCTGTGCACTGCTTCTGATCTGTAGGAGACTACATATGGGCACTAAGATCAGAACACATCAAATCCCTGTTATTAAATGCATGTGTCTTTAAAGCAATGAGTCTTAACTCCTGTTAAGAGAGTCCAATAATAATAATAAAAATAAATTATATTCACCCCCAGCAGAAGGGAAAGTATGGTCTCATTCTCTATGTTCAGGTCATACCAGCTCGGAAATGCAAGAACATAAAAGACTAATAAGGCCTATAGTGAGATGTCTTAAAAATTCTGAAGTGCAATTAGCATTCAAATCACATTTACAGTTTTTTCCTCCCTATAGCCAAGCTCTTGCATGGCTTCACACTCTTGGTAGGCAGAAAGAACCGTCAGCTAGAAGCCAAAATCAGGTGCATTCAGATTCCTACCTGATGGACATTTTTAACAGTAAAAATGAGGAGCTGGGAACAAATTAACATGCAGGTTTTTCATCTCCAAGCATATTCATATTGAATTTAGCCATCTTACTGAAAGCAATCCTTATAAACTAAGGAGCACAGAGCACAATAAAGGAGAAGCTAAGTGATAATTAAAGAGTTTCTCTATGCAACTGAGACTAGATGATGCAAAGTTTGACTCTGGCTTCATGCCCTGAAATCTTGTGCTTCAAATAAAGTCAAAATAATATCTGTGAATAAAACAATTGCAACACTTTCTTGCAATTATTATTTTTCTTTCTTATATATGCATTGAGACATAACTCCATGCTGATCCTTGAAATACATGCCTAAAAAGTACACATTTTTGCCATGAATTTAGGAAATATAATGTAAGACAAGAGACTTGGGAAGGCTTACAGTAATAATTCACAGGAAATACTGCATTTCAGTCAAGAAATTTTACAATCAACATAAATTCTCATGGGTACATACTTCAGCAGGCTTCTGGAGAGCTACCATTGGCACAAATCCTCACAGAACGAAGCAGTGATACACGTTAAAAGGTACAGACATTACTAGAACTGTATCTTGCAGCCTTGCCCATGCAGAAATCCCTACCAAGAGCTGGAGAAGTTTTACGGGTACAGACAGTTTAGGACATAATGGAGAAACTGGCAATATGCTGAACAAAGACCACTTTCTTCTAGATTCTGCTTATCCAGTTACTGATAAAATCAAGTCTTTTTACATGTTTGTGTTTCTGTCCTGCTTTTATTTTCAGATTTGCATTATATGTGCAAATCTACATTCAGATTTATCCACAGTTGTGCAGAAGGTGTTTCAGGACATCTCTCCAGTCTGAGCACCACCCCTAGAGGGTCAGTTGTGCTTATGGGCATTGCAACTCACAAAAGACTCATGGTTATCATCTACAAGGAATACTCAATGATATGCATGAAATAGTTCGGTGATCCCTACCCCAGCTGACCTCTGTACTGATAGCGAATATATAGATCCAACAGGACACACATCCTGGCACAAGTTTATATATTGGTAATTTTCCTTACAGAAGGAACAAATCTTGACTATAAAATATATTGGGGAAATAAAAGAATAGCTGCTTTTTAAAATTATTTTTAAATACTTAATTCTACACATATAATATGCAATTGAATTAGATTAGCCAACAGTTAGTTTGAGAATGCTAGAGATTTTTCAGGGGTATTTTTGTTTTATTTTCCAATGCAGCAAAATTTGAAATGACAGCTATGAGTATCTGACATGACACCATGCCAAGCCAAACACTTCACACTTTCATTTATTTTTTTCTAGTCAGCAGATGGTCACTTTCTAGGTGCAAACTCAAGCTTCTGCACTGGGGTATATAAAAGCTGCCCTTAGAACTTTTACCTTTGAAGCGAGGTGGGCTTGGTACCCTTTACTTAGTTTCCTTCAATATGAGTCTACCACTGAGACTTCCATTTTCTTGTCCATGCTGTGAAATGATGAGTTTTGGTGAATTTGCTTCAACAACACTGCCAGTCCCCAGGGAAGTGGTCATGGCACTAAGCCTGTCTGAGTTCAGGAATCATTTGGGCAAGGCTCTTGGGCACATGGCATGATTGTTGAGGTGTCCTGTGCAGAGCCAAGAATTGGATTCAGTGATCCTGATGGGTCCCTTCCAACTCAGCACATTTTATGACTCTGTGATTCTACAAATTCTCCTATGAATCTGATGAGAATCTCAGCTGATAATATATCAAAAGGTTCTCCTCACAAGGCAGTCTCCAACCAACTTACAGGTTTGTAATTGTTTTCCCTAAAGCTGATTTTAGGAATATTTTGTCACCTGAAATGAGGCAGAGATAGGCTTCAAATTCACACTGATCACTGCCACTCCAAACAATGACATTTCAATTCCTGTATCCCTCTGGTGTGCAACTGATAGGACTGGGCAATTCATCTGTGCTTTCTTATATTCCTCATCTGCTGTTACCAGCTGGTCTTATATTGAAAAGAAACTCTTGCTTGCAAGTAGTCATTTAAAATACAACTGAAAAAAAATGTATCGGTAACAGTGAAGATGGCAATATGAAAATGTTAAATGCCAGACTCTTTTCGATATTGATATTTCATGTTTAACGAACAAGCTAGAATTCCCAAACCGAGGCAGTGTCAATTAGCATACTGGTTGTCTCAAATACATATCCATCCCTGTTAATAGGAAGGTCTTGCTCTCTGTTCAGAGACTGCATTCTTTAGCCTTATAACACGTAAAGCCATATTGTGAAGATAAAATGTGCATCTTGTGACAAACCTGCAAATCCCAAAGATCTCTTGGTCAGAAGAGCCCTGTATACATCAAATGAACATTTATTTTTCTTAGATTCAGAAACCAGGTAACGACTCACCAAGTATTGTCAAAGCTCTCTGCAGGCAGTAAGAGAGTAGTGACTGGAACAGAGACACAGGAGATGTCTTGAAAATGCCACAATGAGCTATGTGGAACAATTTTTATTTGGCATATATGCTCAGATTTTCTAATACAGAGTATTAGCAGGAACAAAAGAATGACATAATATTTACAACCTCTTGCATTGCTCCTCTAGCTTCTCATAAAGCATAAATACTCCACTTTTACCTCCATGTTTAACATCAGTGATGTTACATTGATATTCAGTACACTTTCACCTTACAGCAGTAAAAATAACTTCACTGAGTAATTATGAAGTCAACTTCAGTGGCCAAATTGAGGATTTCGTTTCAGTTCAAAAAATATTTTCTTGGGATCTGTTTGTTTAGTCATTACATTTACAAAACAAAACAAAACCCCTCAAAACCTCTTAGTCTTACTGGACATTTACAGTTCTTTCCAGTCTTTACTAAGAGTTTTTTGATCAGTAGAGTCAGTAGACTAAAGGAATTCCACATTTGAATGTCATGACAATTTTTCCTGAGCAGTAAAGATCAAATTGTGCTCACATATATCTTCTAATATGAATTTTCCAGTCTTTAGACATGGACTAGGGAAAAAGAAAATGGAAGTTATATATGAAAGAAAAGTATGAAAAATTATAAACCAAAGGATTAAGTCTTAGTTCTGATTATTTTCTGATGTACCTTTGTATACAAAAGCCAACATCATACATTTTATTTCCTTCCTTTTGCTGAAACATATGAAAAAATAAATGTTCCTGCCTTCTCTGAGAGACCTGGTGCATATTAAAAGAAAATCTTTGAGTCAATGAAGACAGAGTTTTGTACTAGAACATATTACTATATGAAGTATAGTAAAATAAGAGAAAGTAATACTTGCTACAAGCAAATTTCATCATTTCATACTGTGGTGCATCTGTGAAAAAGAGCAACTGGAACAAGTCGGCAGGTTTTATAACCTTCTATTAGTGGTTATCAACACACCAAGTTACCAGAGATACACGAGCACAAGCAGCAACTGCCACATCAGACAGGAAACTGAATGCATTTCTCCTTTTTCTACTATCCCTAGCTAATGTCTCATCATAATAACCTTGTCATCTATCACTGATAATGTATCCTATCTCTTGTCTTCATCTCAAATGCAATCTTAAAATTACTATAAGGAAATAACCATGGTCAGCTTGGCTGTGAGCTGAAAGCAGACAGGGGAACTAGCAAAAGCAGTATGTGCACACAGCTGACCTTCAAAACTGCAGTTTGCAAAACATATGTGCTGCCACAAAATAATATTAAGCAACCTTTCCAGTGCTGCCTCTCTTAGATTCACACTGAAACTAATCAATATTGCCCTGCAGCACCAGAAGGGCATTCCTCTCATGAAGGTAATTCCTCTCATAAACTCATGGAGGTTCCTGGTTTATTGTAGTTCAGCATAATAATACCACAAGCTTCAAAATAGATCAGTGTACCCCATGGAGATGGCAAGAAAGCAAAAGACAAGCCTAGCCAGACAACCCAAAGTGCCCTCACCCCGCAGATGACCCCATTTGTTGCCTGGGACAGAGGGCACCTTCTGCAAAACCCCTAGAAGGCAGAAGTGCTTTTGGGGCCAACGAGTTAGACCATAGGCAATGAAGTTGATACGGTCAGTGAATTTGCTACTTCTATGAAAGAAGTCAGGCTTCCCTTCACCCAGCTTGTCTATATCTTTGTGGAGGAAAGGGGTTTTTTTTATAGATAAGGTTTTGTTTTATAAATAATGGCCTATGCCCATGAGGCATTGTGGGGCTCGCCATAACCGCCCTGGTGGTGGGGGATTCTTTCCCTAATACACACCTGGAAATTAGACTGCAGAGTCCTTCACTGCCTCAAATTGCAGAAAATCCTCTGCAGTATTACCTAGATCAAAGAGGCTTGGGTAACCAGCACAGCTTCAGCCACAGCTCTATTCTGTTCACCCCCAGTGGCCTAATGACTGCAGCTCAGAGCATGAAGCACATACAGCAAAAAAAGAGCTCAAGGACAACTTTTTCCCTCCATGCTGCTCATTAACTCTCCCTGGTGGTTCTCAGGCCTTGCAGCTCCCCGGCTCACAGCAGGAACTTCAGTCCAGTGTCTTATGACAGACAAACTCCAGCGGCTAAGGCAGCCCCTCTAATGCACCAACAGCCTCACTCACAAACTCCTTGCAGCGTTTTAAAAATTAAAAAATAAGCTGATTTGTCATGCATCTGATATACTTCTTCTATACAAAGGACTATGTGCAAACATTGAAAGGAATATTTTGAATGTTCCTCTCCCCATTATTTAATCCCTTCATAGTTTTTGCTTATACTTTGTGAAGTACAAAATGATCTGTTGTTCATTTAAGAGCTTAAAATCCATAACAGTTTCTTGTAACTAAAACCAACCCACTGCTGTCCTACTGCACAAAACACAATTACCCATCAGTTGAGTACACATCAATGGGACAGCACATTATTAGACAACAGTGGGGAATCCTAATGATTCCCTGTGAGAATTGGGGTAGTGCAAGACTCTCATTTTCTGCTCCACGATGTGTAGATGAAAAGTACACTGGAAAGAATACAAAATGAGCAGCAGTATTTCTGTGCACAATCTAACTTCATTTTCATGGGAATGTTGAAGTCTAACAAAAGAGCAAGACCACGATTATCAGATGGAAGACTAAAAAAGTACTGACTGTAATGTCTTACTTAAGAACACAATGACTCATCCACATCTTTAGTCTGATATGTTCAAAGGACTGATATTTGAAAAGGGGCTATTAGGCACACACACTCAGCCCCCAGGAATCCGGGGGTTCACCAACATCCACAGGCAGGTGCCAGATACACTAGGCATGCTTCACCAGATCTGCATGGAGCCTTACTCTGCAGTGATGCTGCTCTCACGGGGAACTGCAGTCAAATGAATACAGCCCTCCTGGGACCAGACAGTGCCACGGCACACTGCAAGGATGATGACCAATTTTTGTGTTTATTCCATTCCCTATCACCCAGGTAGGGGAGAGTTCCAACCATGCACAAGGGTTTCTTTAATCTTCTGAAGAAGCAGCTAATTTTAAAATTAGCTATAAAACATGATTACACATTTTATTCATTTCAGCCCAGGACATATTAACAATCCAAGAAAGATCTGAATGTTACCAAAGGCTGCCAAGTTAACAGAAGCACATTGGCAAAGAGTGTTATACTATGTTAGTGCAGCAGCAATGGTGCTAAGTGATGGCAAAGCATTGTTTAGCTTACAGCAAAATTTCATTTCTGTGTGTTCACAAAAATAAATGCTATTTCTGCCACCTGATTTTTGCCCTTGCTTAATTTGCTTGACATATTTTAAAGGGATTCTGTGGCTTTCTCTTCCACGGCTCTTTCACAATCAGTACTTTACATACTGTGACACATAGAAACTCCCCAATAGCTGATCAGACTGCTTTGCAATTTTAGGAAATTTAGTGATGCATACACCACAGTAAAAATGCAACCATTCCACTGGAAACAGTATAATGGGATATTCGTGATGTCCTTTGTCAAGCACATACAGTTTTAGCAAATACCTCCTATCCAGCGTGTACTATCAGTAACTGGACTTTTTGGCTGCTATGGGTCTCTCATGTCACACACTAAAATACATAACTATGCTTCCTTTGATCCCTGGGCAGCCAATTTTGTGGAGCACATGCAAACATTATGAATGGGATTTTCCATAGTAGATTAACCTCATAGTTCACCTTTTTCAGTACCAAGTGACAAATGTTACCCGTATGGTATTTTGAATTATTACTTATTTTGCCAGTTTCAATACAACCTAGTTTGGTTTCCCTTCTTGGCAACAGATGCGCATTGAATAGGACTCCCAGTGAGTGACAGCTCTCTAAAACATAGCTCAGTTTTCTCTTAACTTCGCCCTCTCCCAAAGCTTTCCTATCTCACTGCTCAATTGCTATGCAATTAGTAAGCTCACTTCTTTCTTTAGTTTTTTATCAGTACAACTCAGTAGAAATTAGTATGTTTTGGAGACTTTGTCAAGAAATTAAATGGTTGATTAAGGCTGAAACTTATTTAATGCCACGTTGGGTGATGATCCACACTGAAGGAGTTACAGGAAGGTACTTTTTACACTGCTCTAAACTGTAATCAGCAAGGAACTGGGAGAGAACCAACTGGAACATTTGTATCTTTCTAGTATGCACGAACATCTACTGTTGGAAGCTTCTAACACCTGCAGGTCTGGCTCAAAGCTGTCTTTCCCTCCATTGCTCTTGGAATCAGAAGGATCCGACAGCATATCTATCTTTCTAGTATTCGCACTCATCTATGTAGCACTTGAGCAGTTAATGATAACCATCAGTTTTCCAAAACCAGTGTGCTTTGGCAAACAACACTTAGGACACTTCTGTTGCAAGCTTTACACATGTAAAGTGAATACTTCCCTTTTACTTTGAGGAAGTAATAAAGCCTTTAGGTCACAGACATTAAAATTACTCATATATTGAAAAAGTTATAAGATGAAATACAGAGGCCATATCCCATATTTTGGATGACCTTCTCAATCCTAAAGTGCCCATGACTATGTGATGTTGTTTGCTTCCTGTCCCAAGTCATTCCCTGCACATTCCATTCGCAAAAATAATTGCTTCACCACAAACTGACTAAAAGACCTATTTAGAGACAACAGCAATCATTAAACAAAACCCATTTGCAGGAGAGCTAAAGGCATTTCCAATACTCATATGAGATTTAAAAATAGAATAACACTTCAGAGTGCTTAAACTGCAGACAAAATCCTGCTTAATTTCAAAGATGGTAGGGTTACTAACGAATCAGCTACTTCAAAGATGACAAAATAAATTGCTTTTTTAAAACATTTTCAGTTCCATCCAATATGATGGGAAATATGTAAGATTTACCAAATATGAAGTGCAATGTGCATAGGTTGTTCAAAAGATGCCTTACTTTGCATGTGTGAGGACTGCAAAAGGCATAACTTACCATCACAGTTAGGCCCAGCTTTGGAAATTGCTGTTCAGTCAAGAACCTCAAATAGTCAACCCACAAGATCATCTCTCCATTTTATTTCATAATGCTGGAAAAATAAAGTGTTGTTTATATAGCTGGAAGGCTTTGCTCTATTATAAAACACAACAGGAGAGTAATTTATTTAATATCATTATTTAGCACGTCCATGACCATAGATAAATAGCAATCCACTCAAGAATTTAAGGCCTCCCCTGAAATATTTTTACAATCCTCTCAAAACCAATGAACTGTTGACTCAAGACCGGGTTTTCTTTTCAATAATTATTTTTCCTAAATCTATTAGCAAGCTCTTATTACCTTTACGCTAAATGCAATCAAAACCCCAATACCATGCACACAGGAAGGGCATATGCCTGGTTACTGGGATCCTCATTTTCAGGCTGAGCCAGCAAGAGCTGTTCCTCCACATTAAGTTTTACTGGCTCCATACAGCAATTCAGTGACGACCCCACATAAAATATTAAAAATTATGTTTTGTTATGTTTGAAAAGTTTCCCTTGCATTTAAAAGCTCATATAAACACAACACTGCATGGTTAACACCAACAGAGTACCTAAACATCTAAGGTGTACTGTGCTGGGTCCTTTGGATCACATTGCCTTGATGAGAAAATGATCACCTGGAGAGATCCAGGACCACCCATTTTTATGCAGTTTACTCTATGGATGTAAAGGTGACCATTTAAAATGCTTTCAGAAGAGAAGCATAAGGAAATATATAATGAAAACGTTCAAATTTACCAACAAAAACATGAAGCCTGTGCTTAAGGAAAAAAGAAAATGGAGAGAAGAAACAAGACCTGCACAGTTCTTTGCAAATAGCAGTTGTGTAAATAAATTTAGACACAGGAGTAGGTACACACTGTGTGGCAAGGGAACTAGTTCCCTGCTGAGTCCAAATTTACATCAGGACATGTGAATCTCCATCTGATGCAGAGAGCCAAAACACGAGCTCAGACTCTACAATTGCTTTGAAACTGAGAGGAACTGCTGCCAGGATGCTGAGTGATAATGCAAACCTTGTAAAAGAATGATTCTTAATGATTCATGTTTAAATATATGATGGCTATTGATCCATCATATATTCCATATCACATATGGAATGTGCTTTACAGGGAATTGAAGTATTCCTGAAAAAAAAAATAAATAAAAAAAGGACTACATTAAGAAATAAATGGAACTTTTCCAGCCTTTTTCTACCACTTTCACATGTGTGTGTTTATATAAAAGGTATAAACTTCAGTGTCTCCAGTCTTTGTCAAACAAAAGAAACATCGAAATAGTAATATCATATTTTTTCTATTAATAAAACAAGAGAATGCTATCAACTTTCAGGAGAGGGAAGGCCTCATCATGTTCCCCCTTCCTCTCCAAACTCACTGAACGGTAAATATTTCAAAGGGTTCAAGCTTGCTCATTCACTCTTTTTTTCCCAACTTTGCATAGCTTCTTTGAAGCAGCTGTCCTCAAAGGATCGGATACTGAGTATTCTAATCCTGTTTCAACTTCTCAGCAAGACTTCTGAGTTCTGTTAAAGATTAGGCAACATTTTTTCTGTGCCGAGGCCTTCTAGGCATCTGAACAAAGAATGAGCCCCCAAATGTACTAAGCAAACGTGACATTGCTGTTGGCCATGAAACTCCTTAAAGGAGATAAATTTCATTAAAAAGAAAATTACAAAAAAAAATACATTATTTAAGCCAGCCCTTATCATTGCATTTGAATCAAAAAACATATGTACGTAACAAACTTCTACAACAAAGTAAATAGGAAACAACTGGGATTTTAGGAATTGTGCTATATACGAAAAATGTTCAAAAGAGTGTTGAAGTATATTGTGTGATGGAAAGACAAATGTTCCTGCACATTCCTTTGTTTAAATGCTGTTATGTTTAGCAAAGGTTTCAAACAACCCAATCCCAGTCAGAAAGTATGGAAAGTGAGTCCTACTGTACTAGTCCTGCAGGCAAGTCTTTTCTGTATATATGTACTATACCAGGCAATTTCAAGTATATGTGTACATGTCTATATGTGAGTGTGTGTGCACAAATACAAAGGCATAGGCACATTTATAAGAGCAAGACCACAATGTTATGAATGCCTCACAAATTCAGTGTGTTAAATTTCAGCTGGGCTGACTGTTTCTTGGTTAAATTATTCTTTATCCATTTCTGTGAAATATTTGGTGACATATAGGATTGAGATTTGATTTTCTGAAATTAAGTGGAATGAATCCTCGGTAGCTGTTTGGGTTACTAGTAACATGCACGTATGACAAATTCCTTCTCTAAACATGCTGCCCCAACCTCTCCTGTAGTGAAGGGATTTTACGGGTGAACTGACAACTCAGGCTGCTGAGTTCATACCCACACAACGGCTCCTGCCCAGAAAGTGTCAGGATGGGGCTGTAACAGTAAGGATGAGTTCCAAGGTAAAAAAACATGCTGCTGACCTTTAATTGTTTCTTTGAGATGTGATGCCATATGGAACTCACAGGTGGGGTATGTGCTGGCACCTGGGGAGTTTCTATCCCAGCAGTAGATGCAGAGGGCATGCTGCCAGCTGTCCTCCCTTCATGCAGGGAGAAAAGGGGAAGAGAGGGGTCCTTTCTCTCAGCCAAAGCATTCAGAGATGAGATCAAACCCTTCAACAGGGGAACTGCTCCTGGAGAAAAGGTTGCGAAGGTACATATTCATGGCACATTTCAAAGTCAAAGAGATGCAAGAGAGTATCTTGTCCTTCTCCTGTGAATGCTGGTATGTACGGTCATTCTCTGAATGGCTTCAGCAAGGATCCCGTGACTACAGACAGGTGAGGCATAGTAGTTTACAAAGCCATGACACGAACAAAAACCTAAGCACAGCCAGTGCCAAGTGCAGCACTGATCCTAAAACAGCAAGAGTGACACACATGGCACAACTGCAGTTGGTGCTCCAGGCAGCTGCTCTGTCAGCTACTCAGATTTGGAGCAATGAAGAAACCTCCAGTGTGGCTGGCTGGCCTTCAGGGAAGGGAAGAATCCCAATCAGAAATTTGAAAATGTTCCTTACATTGTAAGAATTTCACTGTGATGGACTTTTAAATTTTTTTTTTGAGCAGAGTAGGGGCCTGTTTGACACTTCTGATTTAGACACACAAAGATGGACAGTACTCTGAAGGGTTGTGTTCCACCAACACAGACAAAGAGAAACTGTCAGCAGTTCTGGTGCTGACAAGTTTCTCTTGAAGACCCATTTTGTCTGGTTTTGAATGCATATGCCCAAGATGTGAACACAAGAACATATATGAACCAAATGGATCAGCGATTCAGTCATTGGAACTTCTGAACACTTGGTATGGTAATATTGTCTTATTTCTGAATTCTCATTGCCTGTTTGCAAGCTACCATGGAACTGACAAAACATGAAACATCAGAAGTTTTGTAGATTATGAGATGGTTTTATAGCCTTTATTGTCTGGCTATGACACACAAGGAGATCAAAGCTAGATTACAGATCAAAAACACAAGAGACCCTCTAATCAAGGTTTTTTTCCTTCAGAAAGTCACACACTTACACAGAATTAGCATAAGTAATTAATAATCCAAGCCAGGAATAGTCAAGCAAATTCTAGACATACATCCCAGAGAGCTGTTCAATCTCCCTATCACTAGAGATAGATAGCCTTTTTTAGATCATAAGTCATCCTATTTTAAAGTTTCTGTCTGGTTTAGATTTGATGAATTTCATCGCAGTTTACTTCTGAGCTTCTGACTGCAAAGAGAGTCCAAACAACCTGCTTCGAAACAGATATCTATATTAAAAACATCAAAAATTTCACAGGATGAATTCCACCTCTAAGGCATAGCCCATAATGGTGAGCAGAAGGTTACTCTAAATATTGGGCAGTGCCATCAACACATCTGACAGCTTTAGCTATCTCCCTAAAATTGGTTTCTAACAGCAGTAGGACCTCATAAAACCTCATAGCTCATCCTAGTCTTTCGTAGACTTCAGTGTAGTTTCTTTTATCCTAGAAAACCTCAGTTCTGGAAACAAGCTCTCTAGCAGTTATGCAACAGTGCCTCTGACTTTAGCCCTTGAAAAATAAGACGTGTGACAGTCCAAAACATGAGACGACCTTCTCTTAGTCTTTTTTCTCTAATAGGGTTTGGGCGTGGTGGCACAGCTTAGCCTTATACAGGCAAATCCATCACACCTTATGACAAACTCAATGACTTGAGGTGCTAGAATTTATGATATGCATTGTGGGTAAATATTTCCCCTCTAATTTTTCATTGCTTATTCTCTTTTAGCAGAGATAAGTATCCCTGTATATCCTCAATTTGGAAGTTCATCTTTCTAAAAACCAGTTGCATAATTCTCATTACACATAATGGCCATACAGGTCTGACTGAAATTTTGAAGTATACCTACACATATATTTAGCAATGCCAGTAATAAAGAAGCTAAACTTCAGAAAGTGAAAATAACTCCTATCCAAATTTTACACCAAATTCTTCCCTGTCCTTCCTTCAAAAGTCACTTTTAGTGCAGGGGACTGTACTTGCTATGTATGTGGTGTGCTCAGCATCCTCAAAATCTCTCTCTAATCTTTTAAATTTATAGCTCTTTGGAGTGAACAAATGGGATTAACTTTCAACTGATACGAGAGCAGATCTTTGATTTCAGAGTGAATGTGCAACTGTAATTCACAAAATATTCTGAGTTGGAAGTGACTCACAAGGATCATCAAGTCCAATTCGTGAGTGGTCCCAAGGGTGATCAAACTCACAAGCTTGGCATTATTAGTGACGTGCTCCAACCAACTGAGCTAAATAGCAGTCTCAGAGCATGTACTCTAATTAAGATGAGGTTTCAGAAAGGCAAAATTGGAGGAAGATATGCCATGAAATACTGCTCAAACAGCATTGATTACATACTTCATCTTGTATGTAATGAAGATTTACTGTCCGTGGAAGAGAACAACACCTTTTGACCAGATGGTGTTGAAGACTCTGCCTAACTCTTTGGAGAAGCTCAAGGAGGAACTCTGGTCTGAAATTGTTAATTCCTTATCTATTCAGCATGCTTCCTTTTCCCCACTGAAGCTAAGAGAAGATTTATTTGAAGCAAAATCAACTGACCCATTTGAAAGAGCACTAACATATGCCAAAAGATCACAATAGCATGAAAGATAGTATGAGATCCTAGTTGAAAGAACAAGTGTTATTAAAAATAGCACAGCATACTGAAAATAAAATATTTCTTCCAAACTCCAAGTTGCCAGAGAAAAACATAGGATTCCACATTCAGAGGGGTTAGACAACTATTTCAAATAAATATGCATAACATACCAGTTGAGCTTGGGTAAATACAGTGCCATGTACCTAAAGACAGTCTGGCACTTGATATATTATAAGCCTCCCTTTTCCAGTATTAAAGAACAGGATTTAGAAGCCTTTATCTAACTTTAGTAGTGCAAATTATTGCATTATTGTGGGAGTAGAAAGGATACATGAGGAGCAAGGGAGGGATCAGCAGGGGAATTCCACACCCATATTTTATTGTGAAAAAAATACCATAAGAAAAGGCCCTATGCAACTTTGATTTCCAGATAACGTAGCAGCTGGCTTTATTTGTTTAAATAAAAAGTTTTACCAATGTTGCATCTCATCTAGAATTTAAAGAGGCTAAAGATTTTCCAGTACTATGCTTTTTTTTGCTGAATGTTTTGATACACAAAAAGAAGAACTACTTCAAATATTTATTCACTGTCCACTCAATTTTTTAGAAAAGGAAGATCTAAAAGCATATCTGGCAGCCTGTTTCTGTGCAGAAACACTCAAGTACTTGTCATCTGGCATCAGCAAACCAAATAATGTCGAGTCCTTTCTACTTTTTATTCCTTCAAAGGATTAAGTACAGAGATTAACCATGACATCTTTCAAATACAGGCTCACATATTCATGAATAACAACAAGAAAATCTAAATCAGTACTTAACACGTAATTTTATGCTGCATTTTCAAGAGTAGTGTGCTAACAGCTATAATAGTACAGAGACAGGAGTCATTCTATAAGCTGATTCTGAAATACTGCATACACAGTTTTGGGAAGTGTTAGGAGTTCTGTTATTTAGGTTTTGGAAAATAAGGTCAGATGGGTTTCTAGGTTATTATTTCAAAAGACAATTAAGATTGCAGGCAACTTCAACCTTTTTCATAGTACCATAGACTACAAAGTCATGGTAAGAAAAATATTTCAAAAATTGGTAAGAGCAAGAAGCAATACAAGATCATTTTAGAATAAGATATTAAACAAAGATAATGTAGTTTTAGTGCCATTATAGATGTGTGCTGGAGCCCTACTTTTGATCAGCTTTGACTGGCATCCAAAACTGATGAAGACTTGTAAGCATCCAGGAATAAGCTTCCACTGGATGATGGAGTACAGAAGAAGAGAGAAGGAGCCTTGCTATGGTTCTGCCTTTTCAGTGCAGGAGCCAGACCCACTTTCTGCGAGTTCACCACCATCTATAACCCAATTCCTTGGTGCTGTGCCCTGGAAAATTTCTACAATGTACAAGTCCCCGTGCATCCCAAATAGGCTTCCCACTGGCTGCAACAACATGTTCTGTGATACAGAGTGCACAGTTATCTTGGTTTGGCAAAGTGGGCACAGGTTCAGGTCATGATTAATTTCTGAATCTTTTCTTGCAGATGTGGCATGGAACTGATAAACAGCTTGCAAGCCTCATGACTGTCAGTAGCCACCACATAACCTGACTTCAGTAGGGGCCAGAGCAGTGGGTATTCAGTGGCCTCAGATAATAAGCAGAACTGTCTAAATGTCTAAGAAATACAGAATTAAGGGGTTATTTTAGCCATTATTAAAGAAGTCAAATACCTGAAGTATGAAATTCTAAGGAAAATTGCCTAATTATTCACATTCTAGCCTCCTATTCTTGAACCTTATTGAAAAAAATTATTAAAGAATTGTAATCTTTTTTTCCTAAAATTCAGAAAAGTAAATAAAGAATAAAATCGGTGCTAAATACGCAGTTACATTTTAAGCTTTATTAATATATATCCTAAGTGCAAATATTATATATCTATATCTGCAAATATCCTAGGAAATGCAGTGTGCATTTGAACTTTTAAGATGTTATTTACTGTGGACAAATTCTGAATTCATCACTCCAAGCACTGGTGTGTGAAAACTGAAATATTCTAAACACATAGAATATTGTAAAATATTTCTTTTGCAATACTTTCTTTTTGTTCTTTCTTAAGCAATTAAGACAGGCGGGAGATGTCAGCATTGTTTATCATAAATTAATTTTTAGTAATATCAGCATGTGAATTTCAACTTTTAATTGGTCTATTATGCCATAAAAGCAGCACAATTTTATTTTTACATTATGCAAATTTCAATACAAAATTCAGAAAGAAATGCTCCCAATAGTAGAAAAAATGAAATGCACACATTCCTATTAACATTCTGATTCTGAAGAATCTGCATATCTCAATGTATGATAATGGAAAGAAATCCAGACCTGATTTTGAATGAGAACTCTTGGATGGAGGGCACGGGCAATTTAAATGTTTTCAAATCATTCATCCAATTGCATCAAATCAAAGTGAAGTAAGTTAAAACCAGACACTTTTCAGATATTATTCACACAGAACATAAAAGGAATAAATGCACTTATTCCTTTCACGATGCACTGGGCGTGGTTGAAAAAAAGTCAATAGTGTGATTAGTGAGAATTTACATACACTCACCAAAATAATACAAATGGTATGTATTGGCTTCAAACACTATGAAGTTGTCTCTGACAAATCCTAATATATTCTGAGGTAATACATGTTTGTGAAAATTATCATGGGCTAAACTCAAATGTTAGCACCTCAGTTAAACTGCTTGCTGTACCTGCTTTAAGTCTTGAACTGTCCACAGAGAAATTATCAAAGTATTTTAAAGCTTTTCTACAATTACACCCCAAGTTCTTCATTTTATTTTGAGCCAAAATTCTTGTAATGCAAATTTCTAGTAACTCAAAATTCTTGTAATAAACACTAAATTGGCATAAGAAATAGCAGGAATCAGAGCAGCTGCAACATGGTAATGGACTGAGCATTGAATCTGTGTTATAAAACCTGGATTCACTTCCCAGCATTATCTCTGTTCTTGGATTACCTTCAGCAAGTTTCTTCACCTTCCTGCACCTTGCTTTGCTTTTTTCCCAGTTGCCTTGGCTGTTTCCTTTGTATATTCCAGACAGAGACCATTTCACATAATCTGTTTGGGCAGTTCTAGCACAGGGTGGCACTACTCCAAATTCAAGCTCTTAGATGTTATTGCAGAATTAATTAGAATGTAAAAATAAAAGCTTAAGGTGTTTTCTTAATGTCACTATTTCCATCCTGAAGAGTCTGGTACTTTTACTACTACTATCCCATAAACCACTGTTGCAAAGATTAAAGACTGTTAATCCCTTAATCAAAATATTTTTTTCAATTTATTAACATGAAATTTACACAAGAAGCAATTTTAAAATCTCTAAATACTTGTTTACTTACTATGACCTTATGAACTATTATAAGAAATTAATGGTGTGAACTGAACAGATATTAAAAAAAATTATAGACATTTCTGCTTTCTTTTTAAAAATGCCTTCATCAGCATCAGTGACTTTTTCTGGGGGAAGTGCGGAGAGAACTGAATTTGTGTCTATCTGCTCATTCAGACAACCACCCTGTCTGAATCACTTGTCTTGGCTGAATATTTTAAACCAGAAAGCAGTCTGTCCTTAAACAAGAAACATTCTCCTCAAAGTGAGAGCTGAGATCTGTGTCTCTCATCTCATTTCCTGTCTCTCTGGTTTTTAATCAAAATATATGAAGTCATTGCTTAAAATGGGTATTTAGTCACATGAGTATTGTGGCTCTAGGAGAATATAGATGTTTAGCAGCAGAAGAGAAGCATGTTAGAGTTTAAATCCCACTGATCTCTTTCCTTACCAGGGCCAATGGATCTTAGTCACATGATCTTCAGGGGATCTCGTATAAAGATGATGAACTACGTGTAGCCCCCCATACCCTCCCAGCAGTATGAATTTGCTATCCTATTATATAAATATCTAAAAAATAAATCTCTATTCTGCAAAGCATTGAATGGTCTTACTATAATCTCAGCAAAAAAGCTTGCACTTAGTTCAGGGCTCAGTTGAAACAGCATTAGAGTGCTCTGCACGTGCCTCACTAAATCTTAAGGACACTGAATTGCAAGCATCCTCCTAGGCATATGCGCACACTCACACACACAGAAAAAGAAAAAGATTTCCCTCTTTTGGTGAAATGTATTTCTTATATTTCTGTATTATACAAACTCCAAAGCACTTTTAAATCTGAGAACTCCTAATTGATACTGAGCAATTGCAACTCCCAAACACACAACAGTTAATATATTATTTCTTTAACTAATCTAAATACTTTATCTCAAGTCAGTTTTAATGTTCCCTGTTATCCCTCCTCTTTGAGGATAGGAAAGAAATTCTCATGAGGCAAACACACTTTTACCTGTTGTAGTAGACAACCTCGGATAAGCACTCTCAGGGAAGACTGGCACTGCTCTTTCATCCCATATTCCTTTCACAAGATCTCAAATTGCTAGTTCTGGTGGGTTGATGTTGGTTGGATGCCTGGTGCCCAGCACTCTATCATTCCCTTCCTCAGCAGGACAGGGGAAAGAAAATATAATGAAAAGCTAGTGGGTCAAGATAAGGACAGGGAGAGATCACTCACCAGCTCCCATTATGGGTAAAACAGATGAGACAGAGGGAAATTGGTTTAATTTATTACCGATCACATCAAACTAGGAAAATGAGAAACATCTATTGGTAGCAGGTCACTAGTGGGGTTCCCCAGGGCTCAGTATTGGGGTCAGTCCTCTTTAATACCTTTATTGATGATCTGGACAGGGGGATCAAGTGCACCCTCAGCATGTTGCCAGACAACAATAAGCTGGCCAGGAGTGTTGATCTGTTGGAGGGTAGAAGGGCTCTGCGGAGGGATCTTGACATGCTGGATTGAGGGGCTGAGGCCAATGATAGGAGGTTCAATAAGGAATAGTGTTGGGTCACACCTGGGTCACAACAACCCCAGGCTCAGGGTGGAATGGCTGGAAAGCTGCCCAGCAGAAAAGGATCTGGAAGTCCTGTTTGACAGTGGCCAAACATGAGCCCGCAGTGGGCCCAGGTGGCCAAGAAGGCCAATGGCATTCAGGCCTCAATCAAAAATAGTGTGACCAGCAGGACCAGGGACATGATTTTCCCTCTGTACTCAGCACTGATGAGGCTGCACCTTGAGTACTCTGTGTCCAGTTCTGGGGCCCTCTATTCAAGGACACTGATGTGCTGGAGCACATCCAGAGAAGAGCAGTGGAGCTGGTGAAGGTCTAGAGAGTAAGTCCTATCAGGAATGGCAGAGAGAGCTGGGGTTGTTTAGCCTGGAGAAAAGCAGGCTCAGGGAAGACCTTACTGCTCTTTACAACTACCTTGAAGCAAGGTGGGGGTCAGTTTCCTCTCCCAGGCAACTAGTGATAGGACAAGAGGACACAGTCCCAAGCTGTGCCTAGGGAGGTTCAGGCTGGACATCAGGAAGAGTTTTTTCACTGAAAGAGTGGTTAAGCACTGAGACAGGCTGTCCGGGGAGGCAGTAGAGTCACTATCCCTAGAGGTGTTCAAGAAAGGACCATATGTAGCATTTAGTGCTATAGTTTAGTTGGCATGGTGGTGCTCGGTCAAAGGTTAGACTTTGTGAACTTTGATGTCTTTCCCAACTTTAATGATTCCATGATTCTAAATAAAATCAAATCTTAAAAACACCTTTCCCCCAACCTCCACCTCATCCCCCTCTTCTTTTCAGGCTCAAATTTACTACTGATTTTCTCTACCTCCTCTCCCTTATCAATGCAGAGGGACAGGGAATGGGGGTTATGCTCAGTTCATCACATATTGTCTCTGCAACTCCTTCCTCCTCAGGAGGAAGATTCCTCACATTTTTTCCCTGCTCCAGCATTAGATCCCTCCCAGGGGAGACAGTCCATGAACTCCTCCAGTGTGTGACCTTCCTACAGGCAGCAGTTCTTCACAAACTGCTCCAGCATGGGGTGCAGTCCTTCAGGAACAGGCCGTTTCAGCATGGGTTCCCCACAGGATCACAAGTCCTGCCAGCAAAACTCCTCCAGCTTGGAGGAGTTCCTCCTCTTTCCACAGGTCCAGAGGTCCTGCCGGGAGTCTGCTCTAGTGCGGGTTTTCCACAGAGTCATAGTCTCCTTTGGGCATTCACCAGGTTTGGCTGCAGGTGGATATTCAGTCCACCATGGACCTTAATGGGCAGCGGGGGAACAGCTTGCCTCACTATTGTCTGCACCATGGGCTGCAGGGGAATCTCTGCTATGCAGCCTGGAGCACCTTCTCCCACTCCTTCTTCACTGAACTTGGTGTCTGAATGGCTGTTTCTCTCAGATATTCCCAGTCCTCTATCTGGCTGGAGTTGCATAGCTTTTTTCACCCTTTCCCTGCTTCTTAACTAAGAATTAAGGTGGAACTATTGTAACCTATTAATATTATACCAGAGGTATTACCACTGTCACTGATGGGCCCAGCCTTGGCCAGCAGTGGGTCCATCTGGGACACAGCTGGCACTGACTGTCAGACATAGGGGAAGCTTCTGGCAGCTTCTCCCTTGCCACCCCTGCTGCCCACCCAATGCCACAGCCTGGCCACATAAACTAAATACACTAGTTTACATTTTATATTACAACAGTTGACACAAATTTTTTTACTGCAGAAGTATCAAACTCCTTTTTCCCATTGTGATGCACTAGCTTTATGGCAGTGACAGTCTGAGAATGTCATGCTCTCATTTTTCTAAAAGAGCTTGGCTTCCCAATAAGACTGCACATTTTCTACATTAGAGGACCTCCAGGGAATAGCCTAGGGAAGTGGTTGCCATAACACTCTCAGAAAGGTATGTCATTTTGCATTATAGAAGTTGTTCTCTACTAGAAAGAACATCATAACACCCTATCAAGCAAAAGAACACACCTTCAGTTTCTTTAAGGCATAATGAAAGACGTTGAATCAGTCACATTGTCATTTTCTGCAATGCTTCATGTAACTGATAAATCTTCACAAGAAGAAAATATAGATATAATTATTTCTTTTGCATGGAACCACCTGCTCAAATGCCATGAAAAAAACATTCCCTTCTTTAGTAATATAATATGTTAACATAAACATCACCAGCAGTACTCAACGAGGTAATTAATGTATAATATGTGCACTATGAATGGGTCTGTACTGCATTTTCCAATTTGTTTTCCTACTTGCAATCATAACATTGCATAAGTCTAGATTTTTAAAAATTTAATGTTCTCTTAGCACCCCACCCTCTAGATCAGGTTATTTCCTAAAATCTCTCTTGCAATCTGCAAGGCCACACAAGGTCAGTACTTTCAGCTATTGAACCACTGCCATCTCAAGATTTTTCCAGTTGTGAGGGTTAGCCAGTTTTCCTACCATGAATATCTCCTTCAGTTATCAGATTGCTTTTGCCACCTTTCCATTTCCACTCAGTAAATGAAAATTACAAGCATCTCTATTTTGATGAGAAAAAAATACAAATTGAAGATTGCATGTCAGAAACCCAGTGGTTCAAGTAAGACTGTTTTCCTTCCATCTTCCTACTCTTAATACTTCTTATTTTCACTGTGTTCATTAAACTTTCCTGTCTATGGTAATATGGATCAAAGTCCACTCAGAATTACACAACTCTAATGCAAAATGATCTAGAAAGAACTTCATAATGCTGCTTAATTTGCCCATCTTTAGGGTAAGTTGCTCAAGATGCAGATATACCATTCACATATCAGCTTTCTTAATGACTGGAAGTCAGTTCTTAGATTAGCCCATCAGAAAGAATACTCATCAAGGTTAATTTAATCAGGTGTGGCTAATGTGTCTAAACAGCCTCCAGTCAAGGGAGAGAAAAACATTCACCAGCAAAGCCTATTCTGACTGTTCGGAGTCCCTCTGTGGAGAAGAAATGCCCTTTCCTCCACTGAGTATAGATAGAGCTGATGGCGATCATCCTTACTGAGCTAATGTCAGGGTTCACAAAGATCTCCTTCAAGTTTATCTGCTCATCTCTACTTTTTTCAGACTTTACTGTCTGAGGACAAAACTGATGCCAAAGCTCAAGATTCCAGAGGTCTTAAGAAATCCTTAAATAGTCTCCATATCTCCAGAATGCATACATTTTGCCAGTTCTATCTGAAATTGAGAATTATGCATGGAAATGTCACGTTCCAGACATCAAAATCTCACTACAGGGGAACGGCCCAGGAGATCAAAATAAAACTATAACTAAAAGCTTAGATATAAACACAGAATTTGCAAAGAAAACTAAAATCTGAGTACCTGGGGAAAAAGAATCATATGCTCATTTTTTTGCTGGGCAGGTGACAAACGCAGAACTTTATGGGATATAAACAGAGGTCCATGCTGTTGGACACTTGTGTCTATGTATGAGAGTAAAAATTAAGATGCATGTCTCTGTGTGTGTGTATTGATCACATTCACCCATGCAAGTGACTTCAAAAACACATTTGATGACATAAAATAGTGTCAGTACATATGTATTTATAGCTTTATGATGGAATTCTGCACTTTATAAATATCTGAAGCAACCAAAAAGCCAAGAAAGGAAGCTGATGCTGTGACATTGATTGTAGCATCCTCCTGGGCATCTGCACTGTCATGCAGGAAGAGGCAGGACCCTGATGACAAGCAGCAGTGTCACCTCTTTCCAGCACACAGTTTTTGGGGACAGTTACGGGGAGCGTATCAAGAACAGAGGCAAGATGTGTATAGAGAAAAAAATAAAATACTTACAAGGAATCAGGAGGAATGGACACCAAAATTTATGCAATAAAAGATTACTGCTTACTCTTCAGTATTTCCATGGTCTGTGATACTCTGATATTTGAGGGCACCACAGTCTCATAAAGCACTGACCTTCACAGTAACTCCTTGTAGGTGAAAAGTACACAGGGGAGATAAGAAGTAGAAGTGGACAAGAATAAAAGAGGAGGGAGGCTGACGGAGCCTGGGAAATGGCACTGAGAGGTTTGGCCGGCTGACTGACCTGAGACAAGAACATGTCTCTTCATTCAGTTCCTGAAGAGAAAGCCAGGGACTCAGTCAAGTAAGGCTTACAAATTAAGGCCTGAGAGAACAGAGGGAAAGGACTGCAGAGCACTCCAAATCCTAAGTGAAGGACAGCCTGATTTTATGAATATTTCTTTCCACAGCAATAATCATCAACTGAACTAGATTTTTCTATGGCATATGGAGAGGAAATTCTCCACCATTAGGAAGAATACATAAAATGCAGTTTCCTTGTTTGAAAGTATATAACATTCAATTTCCTTATTACAATATATGATACAACTATGTTTAGAAACACCAAAATAGGAAAACATATTGGCCATAAACTATTCTTTTCAAAACATACCACCAGCTAAAACATGCTATATGAAATAGGATCAGAATAAGGATCACATTTCCCATGCTGTGTCTATTTTCAGATTTAAAATTTTCAAAACTAAAATGGTTACTTTTTATAAATTTAAAAGCAGTGTGCATGGCAAACTACATTCCAGCCAAAACTGTTCCTTGATCAAACATTTCAGGGTTTTCTGGGACATACAGAGCTTGCACTGCAATGACTCAGAGCTGAATATAAATTTTTACCTTGAACAAAACGGAGGATTCAATACTTACTAGTGAAGGATTACTTTCAAATTCTTCTTTTTTACTAATTTCTCATTTTCAGTCACATTTTCTTTGAGCTTTAAGAATTAATGTAAGGCATTTGGTTTAAGTAAAACTGGATGGATAAATAAACAGCCTCACACATTTTGTATCAGACCAAATATTGATCTATGAAGAGTTTGAAGAGTTATTTCTGAAGTTTATCAGAAATTGAAAACTTCCCTTTTTTTGGTGTGTGGGGTTTTGGTTTTTTTTTTAGCTTATTCCCCTATTCCTATACAAACTGAAGTTTCATTTATGATTTTTACAGTTTGGTCTATATTTAACCTGCAAAAATATTCAGAAGAAGCACACAAAATTACCTGCAGTTAGAAATTTTAAAGTATAAATCTGCACTTTCAAAGTACAAATACCCACTTCAATACTTACAGATAAAACAGTAGGCTACTTTATGATTTATATTTAACTTGTTTTTAGATAAACCAAAATTCAAAAAATTTGCAATAATAATACCACCACAAATTTAAGGATCTAATCTTCAAAAAAAATCCAGTCTCAGATGAAAACTTGATGATTAATGTCCATTCCTGATTTCAAGGAGACGTGAATGCACAGTAAACTTCTCACAGGATTCCTCATCACATTGTGTACTCTGTTGTGCTTTGTGACAACTCAGTAAAATTAATAATTTTCAGCTTAGAAAGACATGACATTATGTACCTGAGCTGGAAGCCATTTTCTTTCTGTATTAACTAAACACATTTGAAAGGATGTAACAGAGCATTTAGATTCTGGCCTGGCAAAATTTCTCAGATGCTTTATATAAAATTTGCTGCTAATAACTAGATAGGATGCAAAGCACTAAGGAGCTTCAAAAGGTGGTTCTAGAATAAATATATTTCCCTGCCAACAAAGGAACTGAGAGTTTGTGCAAATCTAAGACAGAGTTTGGTTTAGTTTAAGAACTAATTCTTTGTCGATGCTTTTAAACATGAGCGGTTTCCATAATGCAGACTGTATATTGAATTACCAGTGTAGCTTTCAAGCAGAGTATACTGTCACAAGTCTGTTCTACCACCCATATGCTCCAAACTTCAAAGATTTTTCAAGTATCTGTTTTGGTCCCAATGCTATTCTATTGAGAACAGGCACAAACAAAATTTGTGGAAGACAAAGGTAATGAAATTACAGGATATGTCACTTTGATCAATTTTCTTCAGTGCACCACACAAACCAGACCCAGAAATGCACATCTGAAGAGAAACAGCTCATACACTGCTGAAGCACTGTGTATTTTCAGCAGTTCCTATACTGAGACTCAGCTTTGAGTGGGCTATGTAGATAAATGAACACCATGAGAAGCACAGATAGATCTGCCTGCAAGATACTTAACACTGCCTGTGGGATAAACATTCATACGAGTCAAGACTCCACTGAGTATATATAAATTAAATATATCATTTGGAAATACAATAAACAAAAATGTTTCACAAGCTTAGAGCTGATCTGAGTAAACACAGATCAAGAAGAGTAAAATCTTACAAAGTTACAGAACCTACTGACACTGCAGCAGTGTCTGCAGACACCCAGATTTCACCAGATGTGCCCAAGCTTTCATGCCACATATGTTGTCCTATATGCTGGACAGTGAACTGGGTGAAAACACAGATGAAGGCATAGGATGATGCTGACTTTTGCTGAAGTGGTGTGCAATGACAGTCCACCTGGGTGAAATAACACTGGAAAGCCACTTCTTCCCTTTCACACAAGTGGCACAGGGAAGTGATACAGCCCTAAAGCACAGGTACACTAACCCATCCAAATAAAGGCACTTGGATCACTAAAAGAACCCACAAGAAAAAGAGACAGCCACTTCTCTTCCCTCAAGATGACTGGTGAGAGGGAACATCATTCACTCGCAACACTTGTACCCTTCATGTCAGCTTCAGCAGATCATTTTCCGTTCTTTCTCCAGCCAGCACAGATTAAAAAAATGTACCAGCGATTCCATGGTACACATGAAATATGACTGTGACTGAATCACTGTGACCCCCAAATCAGTTACACTACAAATGTTCAAAAGCAGAACACTTTTTTACAGATTCAAAAATCTGACTGTGACTTACTGTCCTTTCAATATGAACAGTAATATTTACTGACGAATTGGTATTGTTTTTTCAAACAACACATGAAAATCTAAAAATCTCTTTCCTTATATCAAGACTAAGGCCAAAGTAAAACTGTCCAAACTGTTCCTCACAGATCAAACCTAATATCCCTAAAGGTGATGTCAAGAGCCATCTCCCAAAGTTGGCTACCTTAGATAACAGCTACAAACAAGTAGATAACTTGCTTTTTGCAGCATGTTCTCACTGACATCTGTAGATCTGTTTATGAGAGCAAGTGCAACTGACTAGCAGAGGGTGCATTGCCCATCTTGCTTTAGAAACACACAGCAGCGAAGGAATAGGATTCACCTTGCCTAAGAGAAAATCACAGTTGGGAAGGAAGCATGGGAAGTAACCACCAGAATGCTTTTAAAATTATTCCAGCTATGTCATAGAGGCTGTGTTCTCTTGGATAGCTCAGTTCAGAAAATGTGATTAGAAAGCAAAGAGACTTTCCCCCTCAAAAACATTTAATATAAACTAATAAGCATAAGTGAAATTGATGGAAAAGATTGATAAATTAGGAAAAAAAAAAAAAGAATTACAATAAGCTCCCAACAGAATTGAAGAATGTGAAAAAATAGTTACCTGGCCACAGTTGGTAACAATTTCTCTTTTCTTTCTGCAACTATTTCTGACATAAGTCTATGATAATGTAGCTTGAAAAGCCTATTTTTAAGTGATAGGGCATGGCCAAAATATCTTTGAAAATTCTTTGAATATTTCAAAAAGGCTTTCTAGTTTGACTATCATTTGTAAATTCTCTTTGGTTTTGTACTGAGGGTAAGACTGCAGCAAGAGCAAAAGCAAAAATTGCATAAGAGCATTTGTAGAAAGGAATGAGTGTCTAGAGAGAGCTCTTGAATCTTTTCTGCCCCAACTTTCTTCTTCCAACCAGCACCCAAAAAAACATAATAGTGCTTTCATGTTCTTCTAAGAGTTTTCTTGCCTAGAACATTTGCTAATAACCTACTAAACTCTTTAGTCTCTCCAACAGTTTTTCTGGAAATGGCTTTCTGAAATTATCCTGCTTAAACAAATAAAAACCAGCCATCTGCTCAGGACTAAAAATCACTGGATACACAGCCACATGACACTGTAAACAAAGACTTACAGAAAAAAAAGGATGTAAGCAATCCTTCAGGCAAGGCATTCAACAAAACCACAAGAATAGAGCCATGAGGAATGTGGCTGTTCTGCTTTTGGCTGGAGTAAAGTTACTTTTCTTTGCAGTGCCTAGTATGGGGAGATGTTTTGGATTTGTGCTGAACACAGGGTTGATAGTATAGAGATGTTTTCGTTATTGCTGAGCAGGGCTTGCACAGAGCCAAGGCCTTTTCTGCTTTTCATACTGACATGCTGGCAACAAGGTTCAGTGTGCATGGGGAGCTGGGAGGAGACACAGCCATGACAGGTGACCCCCACTGACCAAAGGGGTATTCCAGACTATATGGTATCATGCTTGTTATAACACGGTGAGGGGAAGAAGAAGAGAGAGGAACATTTGGAGTGATGGTGTTCTTTTCCCAAATAACCATTATGTGTGATGGGGCCCAGCTTTTCTGGAGATCACTGAACATCTGTCTGCCCATAGGAACTTCTTTCACTTTGCTTGTGTGCACAGCTTTTACTTTTCTAATTAAACTGTCTTTATCTCAATCCACAAGTCTTCTCACTTTTACACTTCCAATTCTCTCCCTGATCGTATTGGTGGGGGAGTGAGTGAGTGGCTGTGGGGTCTTGGTTGCTGACTGGGGTTAAACTAAGGGAAAGCATCAGGAATGAGCATATGAAGAGGACAAACTGCACTTCCTTCAAATACTGTCCTATACTGCAAACAATTACAGCCAGTTTTTCTTAAGCCAACCATGCTTTCATTCATTTATTAATTCTCAGGAGAACAGTCTCAAGAATTTGTGTGATGTTTTAATACGCACAATGTCCTCCAGCAAGGATTTCCACTGATTAACAACATATCACACAGAGAACTGGCTTCTGTTTTGCTTTGAATTTACCACCTGCAAATCTAAGCATAAATCCTTTACCAACATTCAATAGCTATAACACTCTTAGGAAAGACAAATACCACTGAAGTGTAACTTCCTCCTCTTTCCTCAGCTAGTTTTGGCTGAATTAAAGAACTAGCAAAACAATTCAAATCAAATGCTCAGCCCAAATTTGCTTCCTGCAGCATCTCTGAAACGTCATCCCCTTGCCCAGGGTTTCCCACCTTCGCCCAGAACAGGTATCATGAACTACACCAGCCAAAGGGAGTCCATCTGGATTCAGACAGCTCTTTCTGGGACACTTCTGGCACCTATTTAGGCAGGGGCATTCTCCCTGTCACAATCACAATCTCTTTCTCTGAGACAAATTAAGTGAATAAGTGTTAGGAATAGCTCGCCTTGCTCTAATAAAGCTGCTGTACTCTAAGTATATTAAAGAGTGGTGGCTACTCCATTGTCACATGGATCAGGAAGGCAAAATCTGCTTCCACTGATGGACCCTTTTTTGTCTTTTGCCAAGTTTGAATGTCAAGCGTTATTTATTTAACTTTGGTACGTGCAATGTAAACAGATAGACAATTCTGGTTACATATATCTTTTACTGAGTTTGAGAAAATTAGAAGCAGATGGCAGCAATACTAAGTGTACTTGTAAAAAACAAGCACTCTCTGTTCTATGGGTCTGGTTCAGAGCTACCTGAAATTGAGGGAGGAGTTTTCACCAGTCTGAAGGGGCTCCGCACCATTCTGTGAGCTCTTGGTGGTAGTGTTCAAAGTGGCCAGCCATGGGTGAATGGCCTGGTCTTCCCCTCAGCACATACAGCAAGCACACTCCTGGGTGATGCACTTGCACTAATTGGAGGCAGGGAGAGAGGGGACACATCCATACCTGCATGCCTCTGGTGTCTGAGGTGGTTGTGTCCCTCAGGCGGGAGTGTGCTGATGAGTTGTGCAAGTGTAAACTACAGACAGGATGCTTCACCCTTCACAGAAATCAGCATCCATGCAGATGTGGAGCTGGATGACAATCTTGCAAATACAGTGAGAAGAAAACACAAGAAATGGCTCCCCAGTTTCTAAGTGCTACTACCAACGTTCCACATCTACATAGCCCAAAATAAACAGACTTCAGTAACTATCCTGGTAAAACTTCAGTAGAAGCCTCCATACGGTTTGCAATTATCTCACTACAAAAAGTCACTTTGGCAGCCAACTTTTGGCTTTGTCTCAGCAAAGTGAGACAGACCTTAACAAATTAAGGATGTTCACAAAGTGCTACGTTCCCATCCATCACAAACCAAAAGCACAGATAAGGTGTGAGTCCCACTAAATCAAAACCTACTATTAAAGAAACTGTTGCCTGCACTCCATAGTCAAGTTGTGTTTACACAGCAATTTTATCCAGCTTGTCATCTCATCAGCTTTCAGAACTTCATATATTTCAGAGAATTTATTGTGTAGTTACATTATGCTGTCTCTGCAATTATTTCCATTAGATATCATTAATAGGTCATATTATAAAGAATATTAGAATTGTTTTCCTGACCAATGACTAAGTAAAAATTCTTTTTGTGGCCCAACATCTTAATGTTTAAAAATATTTTGATTGCATCTAGAAAGATTCCAGAAATTAATTTGAAAACAATTCTCTGAGTTACATACTGCCTGTATGATTTTGCTAGAATTTACAATCAATTTTAATTAGCATTTACACTTCAAATCAAAGGTGCCATAATCCAGTCTCATTCTCTTAAAAACTATTACAATTACTGAGGGAAGCCAGGCTATTACTTTTTTTTATTTCATCTAGGAGGGTTTTTTTCAGTACAGTAATAGTATAGATACATATATTCTCCATTCAAAGATGGGAAAATTGATGAAAAGTAATTAACAGCACAAATTAAGTTTTGGTATCACCCTGAAATGAAATTACTACCACAAGATGCTAATTAGCTGACAAAGTATAAGGAAAGACTGCCTGATAAGGGCATTCAGAGAAAAAAAAGAAAAAAAAAAAGAAAATAACCAAGTTCTATTTAGTACAATCATCCAATTTTCATGTGCTGCCTCTAGCTCCCTTTTTCAAGATCTCTGTTTAAGGCTGGGGTGGCTGTTTCTTTCCTCCTCTGCAGAAGACACAGAAGGACAAAAGAGTATGTGCAATGCCAATCTTATTTCCAAGTCAAATTCAACCAGCTATGAGCATAATTCACAAGATAAAGTAAAGATGATGCAAAGCATAGTCTGGGCTTTGTTTGTTTTTCCTCTCACAGATATGATCTATTATGGGCAGGCTGAATTCTGTGTAGATGTCCTGCGCTCCCCCTACAAGGAAGGGAGCAAAAGCAAGACAGTGGCTCAGTAGTCTTTGGGACCTTTCTAATCCTTACAGGAACTATGGAAGTCAACTGTAAAAAAAAAAAAAAAAAAAAAAAAAAAAAAAAAAAAAAAAAAAAAAAAAAAAAAAAAAAAAAAAAATTAAATAAATAATGCAGCCAAGTCCATGGGAATGGGCCAGATTTGATGTACTATGCCTTTTGTTTGAATTTGCCACAGCTGCTCTCCAGTACCTATGGCTGGTATGGGCAAATATATATGTAATTTCTTCAGTAATTAACTTAAATAAAACAGATAATGAGCATAAATACAAAAAGAGGAAAGAAAGCATTTGGTACATTTCTGGACCCCTTCTTTCACCCTATAGTCCCATATTCTCAAACGCAGCCAGTACAGCTGCCAGGACACAATGGAGGGATAATGGTATCTGCCAGACTTCAAGAGCAAAAGGCAAGAGGAAACACAGGCAATGCAGTCTCAAAATCTCCTACTGACAGGGGGGAAGGAGCCACATTTCCTAGAGGATCCTTCCTTGTTTATGTCTAGGAGTTTGTCACAGACTAAAGACTACTATCTTCCCTGTCATTTTTAAAATGTTTTGTACCTTCCTCTTCTCTCACCCCTGTTTCTTTTTTCAATAAATTACATATGTTGGTAATAGAAAACACAAACTACACAATGTGGATTCTCAAATCCTTGAAGTTAATTAGTACTTCACTGAAGAGCCATTTAAGAAAAATGGACTTTTATTACTATGACTAATCAGAGCAATGCTATTTACAGTAAGGGTATACTTTGGATGCCTCTACACTGCTTTTGCAATATACAAGAAAAATTGGCAGCAAATGGCATATATTGGCTTGCATCCATGCTGTTCCAGGTTGGTTATATTTACTCTGCTCTGTAGTAGGCAGGTCCCAGTGGATATGTGGAAAATATGTCAATATATCTGTGTTCAGCAGCCAGGGTTTCCTCTAAAAGGGAAAAAGTTGGTTTTGTGCCAAGGAGAGGCCAGAAGACAACTGACACGGGACAATCACAGAGCTGGGGCCATGGTACAAAACAGAGACTGAGCCAAAATGAGAGCATAAACATATCCATGAAATGTGTGTCACACACTCACACATGTAAATCACTTTAGAAGATTTTGGAAGGACATCAATAGCTTCAAAAATAATTTGTAATCTAATCACTGTGTGGGCATTTACCACTACAGCACATAGAACCAAGGGTCATGGTATGGGAATTAGAGAGATATGAAGCTTTTCCATCTGTTTTCATTTTGCTTACTTTCTATGACAGCAGTACTTTGTGCACACCGAGTTTTGCTGTCCTCTCTCTGCATGTGCTCCTGCAGTTCTATGAGTCTTTCATCCAGAGGCAGAAAAGAAAACCAACAGAAATCAATGACAGAATGATATACAGTGAGAGTATGAACATTATCACATTAGGCAAAGCTATTACTTCTTTTTTGATTGGTTTTAAACCAGCAGCATTTCACCTTGTCTCTTTTTAAATTAATATTTTTCCATTACAGGCTTTATTTGTTGTGATTTAAATACTTGACTTCTTCACAATATTTAAGACACTTTATACAACACAAATGTATCTCAGAATCCCTTCTCTTTGTTTAAATTCAATCAAAGAATCAGTGTAGCAGCTGACAAGACTGCACTGATCAAGTAAACCAGCAAGTACCCTGTTCTCACTGGACCACTATTTAAACTGATTTTTATTTTGGCACCTATAGTTATGGTATGTCTCTTCTAACATAAACTACTAACTGTGATCAATAAATGGACAACAAAGTTCTTTCATAGAAACCATCCATCTGTTACTTGCTGTTAAGGTATTGATTTGTATTCTGCACATGTAGCCACATTAACATACAATATACATAATACAACGATGCAATTACTGAAACTAGGAGCTAAATATTCTGTTGCCTCATACAGGGGGCAAATAGAAATAATGGACTCATGGCATTCATACACAAGCAATATTATCACTTCTATTACTTCTTCATTTTGATGCCAAGGAAAATACAACCACATAAAACATACCTAGCACTATCTGGAGAACAACAAAGGCTTCAAAAGTTATGGTATTGTAATAACTCCTCTTTCACAAAGCTGATTAGACAATCTTAATAGGAAGCTTAGAATTTCAACAACAACAAAAAATCCTCTGCCTCATTTAATGAGATGGTTTAATGAAGAGCGCTCAATTACAGTTTTATGAAGACTTCCTCACGTCCCTTTAATTGCTCTTTCCCATTGTGATTAGCCTCCTGAATGCCAATCTAGCTTTCTTTCTGGCATGGCCATTACTATGCCTCTTTAAGTGTGATGCAGTTGCCCACGGTAATAGAACAATGTACAGCAGACAGCCTCTACATCATGCACAGTCCCTCCTGCAAATGGCATGTTCCAGGCACCTGCACAGTCCAGCCTCGTGTCTGCTGAGTTATCATACACACACCCTGATTCGTGAAGAACTATATGCTTTACTCTCTCATCTTAGCAGAGTTTCCTAATTGAACTATTAAATGGAAAGAGTAACAAACCATATTAATTAACATATTTTACAGGTCAGATAGTAAATTATTCCAAGACCAGATGTATTTTAAAAAGAAGCCAAAGATTTTATGATATTTAGGATAAACTAGTAACATTGAGATAGATGCCTGCAAATCTAGATCACTTACAGTATAACAAAAATAAAGCCTTTGTTAATATTTGTTTTCTTCTTTGCAAGATAAACTACTACAAGCTTAAACTACTACTCCACAACACTGTCCTTCTCTGCAATGTAACACACAAATATCACAGCTAGACATGAAAATTACACACAGTCTATCTGTTCCTTTAATTCCCACCTGAGGCATGGCAAAGATTGCACAGACATAAGAAAACAATTCAGTAAAGGAAACTTGTCTCCTAACAGACAGAGTCTAAAACATTTGCACTATAAAGAGTAAATTGCCATAAGCAATCCTGGATTAAGCTACATAATATCAAGAAGAAGAATAAAGACTGAAAATTCAGAGATTTCTGCTTAGGCAGGGGAAAGAAGTAGTCAGGGAGATATAAACAATCTTGCCGCATGTTTAGTTCTTCACATGCCTTCTCTGTTTCTTGTCAAGTGCTCCCATAGCAGGAAGATCTCTGTACTTATAAATACATCCCTGACCATAACTTATCCTCCTGTTATTCAGACTTCCTTGAACTCAGAGATAAATTTCTCTAGAAGAAAATCTACAGCCAACTATATCCCCTTCACATTATCTACCATTTGTGGACATTTATTTTTTGTAAGAGCATATTAGTAGGTTAGAAACTTAAAGAATGCAAAAAGAATGGTTGAAACCTTCTGTAGTTTCCTAAAATCTCATTAAAAACTCAATACGTTTTAAACAGAAGCTACAAGACAGGGTGAAATCTTAGCTGTAAGTCAACCAGGAACAAGCATCAGACATCAACCCCATGTGTCAGTCACCCTGGGAAAAACAGCTTCCTCAAATATTGCTTTTGGCCCTTCACAGTTTTACTGCATTTACAGTATTAATTACCACAACAAATCAATAAACAAGTTTCCTGAAACAGCAGCCTTGCTGCTTATTTTGTTATGTTCTTGTTTACCCCTATGATGGACATCTCTTATCTGGGGAGTCTCACTGAGATTCTTCTGACTGAGCAAGCGTGTTTTCAGAATCATCCTCCATCAAATAATGTGCTCGCAACTCTTACACTTAAATGAAGATGTCAGCAGTGTTTGTGTCCAATGTCCACCTCCATTATCTTACAAATAAACCGCTGTCAGACCACACCTCTGACAGTCACTAATTCTTCCAAGCATGGCTGTCAGTGAAAGCGGTGCTGGCCCCACTGACAAGCAACACACCATGGACACAAACACTGGGCTGGAACTAACAGTGGGTTTTTGACACCAGGTACCTGGATGGTTGGAGGGTCAGGGCCAGGCAAAAAGCAGTCCCTAAGTGCAACACAGAGTCTACAAGGAACTGGGAGTACAAGAAAAGGAAAAAGACAAAGCAAATGCAACCACACAAACATAGTACCTACTTGAACATATCTGCATCACTTAGACATCTAAAGAAAGAGTATGTCTCAAATATTTGCTGTTTCTAAGACTAAGAGGAACTGCATGTAAGAGAGCTTGGGAGCCCTCAGCCATATGATCAGTTTCTTCCAATTGAATTAAAATTCATCAGGACACATAGCTCAAGGTAGGTTATGAAGAACCCTATTCCTCCTTCTCCCAACTTTTATTTTTTAGGTCATGCTGAATGCTATAGACAAATATAAGCCAATTTACAAGTCCAGAAATGCCCTCCAGGGCTCTAGGCTAGACTTTACAGGAACAGTTTTTACTCTTCTTCCCTCAAAATAGAAGCCAATGGTATATGGGCATTTTGCAATATGGGGAATAATGCAACAGACTTAAAAATGACTGACTGCATAGAACCCACACAAACAAATCACAGCTGCTATCATAAAACAAGTGTTGGTTTAGAAAATTTTTCAATTCATAGTATCTTCTGTAAAATGTGTAGATTATGCTGTGGTTTTGGTATAAAATGGTTTTGTTTAAGTCCAGACCAACTATTTATGAAACCAAGTCCCTCTTTCCTATAATTCCTGGCATTTCAAACCGTTCCTGATTTGCTTCTTTATGTGTATCATATCAAATAACTGATTTCTGTGGCATATGTTTACACCTGAGTGATGAATTAAGACTTTCTCCCCTTTAAGAAGAGAGGGCTTAGGTCAATCAGCTTTATTGTAACAGGTTACTATTCTAATGCTGTTAATACTCTGAGATTTGTAATAATAGATGCAACTCACAGAAGAATTTTCCCTTTTTTCCCTCTACCATCATTTAAGAATCTTATATAGAAACATAATTTATTTTATGACAGAAAAAAACAGACTGATTATGATACATTGAAAAATCATCTGCAACTGGTGCTGTGATTAAGGAGTCAATATGGCATGACTACCTTTTAAGAATGGTATAGTCTCTTTATTGAGATACAAACTATGATCATTCTAAACATGCAAAAGAAATATGGGGGGGTTTGAAACTGTTTTTAAAGTGCAAAATCTATCTATATATTCACACATATATTAATGAATACAAAGCCAAATATTTTCAGAGAATTCAGAGAAAGCTTCTACTTCATTTCGCTAGTGCAAAGTTAGGATAAAAAAATCTGAAATGTGGGCAAATTTTGATACTCAGTGTGTTTAATTTCACATAAATACAGCACTTGATTTTAACTGTGCAGTTTTACAGCTCAGCAGGATTGCTTTGCTCTTAGTGATAGTGGAAAACAATGGATAAGCTGTCACACTCTTACCAAGACTTTCAGCTTTCAGTTTTAAGATAGTGCTTTGACAACTTCTAAATTATGCTGGAACAATTCACAGATGAATTTGAAGAAGGAAATAAGGAAAACCAGAAATAAACTGGGCAAATAGCACATAAAACCAAAAATGGCCATGCCAAACTAATAAGTTAACGAAGTTCTGGTATCTCTTCTGTACTGCAGAGGTAGACTGGAATCAAAAACCATTACCAAATTCTATGAAGTTGCAAGTATGGTACCTAAAATGTAGCCAAACCCCAGTCAATGAGAAAGACAAAAAATTACACATGTATTTCTTTCTGAGGAAATTATTGCTATTATTTAAAAAAACCCTCAAAAATCAGAAGCAGTCTTGTGGTAACAAAGTTTCTTTCTTTGTTTCATAAATTTTAAGGACTACTCACAAAACCTGAAATCTAAATAAATTAGAGCTCAGTGCCAATGAATATTCACCATATTAGGTTTCACAATCATGAACTTGGGTACGGGACATGTGAAAAATTAAGAAAGTTTCAGTAAACCTTATAAAATCTCCTTTAAGGCTTTTTGTAAACGCTCCCAGTACAATCCCAGATGCCTTTCCCCCATTGTCCCAGTGTAAAAGATTCACTGGAAAGCATGCAAACCTCACAAGAAAGTCTGAGCACTTGGCCCCAGTGTCATTCTAAGATCAGAAGAAAGTCTCACTGAAAGCTATTTCTCTCCATTTTTAAATCCAATCTTAAAAATATCACCACAATTTATGAAGGAAACATTACTTAATAAATGGAGACATGCTTTTCAAATACTTATGGAAATGAGATTGCAACACATATTTAGCAGTCAACCATGAATGATAAGTTCAAAGTCAAACAAAAGTGCACGGCACAATTTTCACTTAAAAAGTCTTCAAGTTCTTCCAGACCAGCAGCATTGCAGGAAAGATCCTAATCTGTAACCTCAGAAACTAATCTAAGTTCTGAAAGTATTTCACTGGCATTTGGATACTACCTGACTTAGTTTCTTTGGTATATGAACTTCCACTAGACCAGTGAACCCCTGGTGAAAGGTCTCGTGGTGGGACAGTAGTTTCCCCAGGGCACACAGGTAGCTTTGCCCTCTGCAGAAAAGGTGCTATCAAACACCGCTACCACCACCTTCAATAACCTGTTGTCCTTAGGTGTCTCTCAAAATCACAGGGCTTCAATGACAGACACAGCAGAGACTCAAGCAAGGATGATTCTGCTTTTCTTCCCTCAAGACTCTGCTCTGTTCCCAGAAAAGGCCGTTTACATTTTGCCCAGTTCCTGTTTCCAGACAGATCAACATTCTCTAAGTACATCTGTCACAGCTTTGATGTGACTGGGATGTATCAAACCTACAACACCCACTCCCTCAAGAGATGCTTTTAACAAACTAAGATGTTTGATTTTAAAGTGACCTAACTGAATTGAAATTGAAATGTTTTGTTCTGTCCCAAAGTAAATAGAAATATTTCAGAAAAAGTGGATGGGTTCCCACGTGAAAATTTGATTTTAATAGAATTCCCCTTTTTATTGTAGATACATTGGCAGAAGCTTCCAAATAAAATATTAACAATCACTGGGAGTGAAAAAGCTGTCTGGATAATTCACTCGGTTAGTCCCACTTTAAGAAAAAATATGGAGAAATGGGAACTCAAGCCTAAAAGTTAATAATGCATGCAAGAAAACAACAAAAATACTGCTCTTTTCAATAATGCAAATGTGAAATTATGAATACATACAACTAAAAGGAATAGAAACTGCTACGTCTGCAACACATGCTGCATATGAGAGGGAAGGTTCAGTTTGATTCCAAAACCTTGGTCCATCCTGGGCCTACATAAGGGACTAAAGTGAGATATCAGTAGTCAACAGCATTCCTCTCTACTTCCAAAAAACGGAGAAGGGGGGTGGCAACCCTGACTGTGATCTTGCTAAGATACACTAAAAGGGCTTTTAGGGAAATCAAGGGTTTCCCTGCTCCTCCCAAGGGAAACAAAACCCCAATAAACAAAAAAGCAAACAAACAAATAAGCAGTGGCATTGGTGACATCTATTCAAAACTTAGTAATTTTCAAGCCTTCAACAGAGGCACTGATATTTTGTGTAAAGCTCATATTTTAGCACTTTGGGCACCCTCTGGCATATCCTCTTTTTCACTAGTGTTTTGTCTGAAGTAAATCCTATTTAATCTTGTCATTGAAATACCAGCAATTTAAAGCACAATGTTTATCGGTAAGTACTTTTGATAGCACTAGTTTCCAGAGCTTTTCTATGGGACATGACTTTTCTTAGAGGCACCTGTTGGCAACAGGGAAAGCAAATGGCAAGCACACAGCAGGCACATCATGCAGGGTGCTAGCAGGCATTCTGCTACCAATCCAGACAACTACAATAGTGCCTAAAACTAGATCCACCTTCTTCTGCAATACTTGCTTGTAATTCTGTTCCCCTGCCAACTTGTTAAAAACCATTCAAAGCTAATCAAACTTTTTTGTTTGTTTTTGGCTGCTTCCTTATCAAAACTTTACAAAACTTCAATTTCAGCCTCATGAGCCCTGCAGCTGTAAATTAATTGAATAAAATTTACAAACATTATGCACTGATAAAGCACTTCCAAGGCTTTTCCCTACTCACTTGACTTAGCTGCCTGGCATGACAGTTTTGCTTGACATGACTTCAGAGCCTCTGGAAATCTTCCTAATCCCACTCTCCAGGCCTTGTGCCTATTCATGGAACCATGTTAACCCAACTCCAGAAAATTAATAAATCTCAAATGGTTTTAAGCCCTCAGAAACATCCCTTGGTACACATTCCACCTTCTTCATATTGCAGGCATCTTGCTGCACAGAGTAACTCTTACTTGAAAGACCTAAGTAGAAACCAATCTAGTCCCCAAAGTTATTAACATTTAATAAAATATCTCATTTAAGATTATTGAGGATTGAAGCATAATTGCATTTACTACGTCATTCTGAAGTCATCTGTTTATGTTTTAGTGCAGTATTTCCACATCAGTGTTCAAACTAAATCTCTTCAACAAAATCACTGGATGACTTCTTTTATACTAGAGAGCAAAAAATCTCTTCTGTCCACATAGCAATCCATGAAAACCCTCATCCTCACCATTTCTGCTTATATTTTTTACTAGACCACAAAGCATGACTTCTCTGAGACGCATTATACTGGTAGCAATCTAAAGACAAATTCTTACATTCTGTGCTGAAGTGGGAGTACAAACTACATATATATTTCATGAAATATTTGACTGCATGGCAAAGGAGTTTTCTTAAATCTTTATCTGTTTAGTGTTTTGAAAACAACTGTTATGAAATAATCTGTGGGGTCTACAAACCCTAGGGACCACATTTAAAATGAAAACCAAGCAACATCTCTGAGTCATACTTGTTAGAGCTCAGAGGCAAAGCACATGGAAGTACATACCCAGGTTGTAAATAAATTGCTAGATATAGGCATGAAAAAAATAGAGGTCTATATTGACCCATAATATATATATATATATAGGTCAATGAGGTTTTGACAGTGATTAATTAATCCCAGTAACTTTATCTCAACACAAACTTTCTTTCCTTTCTATGTATGTGGGCAATTAGCTACAAATGACATGATGCTAAAATGATACCAAAAAACAGGAATACTACTCTTTTCAATGGTCAAAAAGTTTTTGAAAAGTATGAGGTGCTTAAGGAAGGGAGGACCAGTTGTTCCCAACAGTGATACACCAGAAGAAAGTTTCATAAAACCTTCACGCATGCAACATAGGAATCAAAACAAATTCCGGTACATAAATAAAATATTGGAATCTATCCAGCCACATAACAGATGGAGAGAATACAAAATGTTGTTCATGTTTTGACAGACTAATAATTTTAACAGAATCAGATCATGATTTGCATCAGACCTCTAAATTTACAGATGTGATGATGTAATGAAACTTCAATAAAAATTTGTAAATATATTTCAGAGGTCAGATCAGAACTATTGAATGACACAAAGAAACATGGAAAAGCAATTTTTTTTAGCTCATCCTATTCTTATTTCAGCCAAGTTCTATTACTGTCTAATATTTATTGAGCAACATTTAAGCAATAAAAACCAAAATAAATTAGGGAACAAAAGAAAAAGCTTTTTCAAAGGCTTGGAGTTCTTTCAGTGCCCTTTTCACACAGTGAGAAAACAGAATTTGCACATTACTACCATTTTCGCTTTGAAAAGCTCCCACATGAATCAGCTGTGCCCTTAAGACCAAGTTTTTGAAATTCCTTAGACTAATTTTAGGAAAGAAAAAAAAAATATATATGCTTAGAGTAATTGGTACAAGAACATCTTGGTGGGACTGACCACACAGGACACGAAGTGTCACTGAAAAAGGGACTTCACTGCCAGACCTTCTATTTGGAATATTGCACCAACATTACTCAGCTTATCCCTGGAAAAATAAAGCCTCACCAAACAAGGAGAAAAGAACACAAAAAATACAATTGAAAGTGGGACTATTTTCAAAATCCAGTGTTATTTAAGTCAGTTTGGCATAGAAATTTCAACTGTTTAGCTGTTCCTTCTAGTTAGTGTAAACTGCCTTCCTGATTCCTGGGAAAATATTAATCATGTGCCTAGTATTTAATTTATATAGTTCTAATCTTTATCTATTATGACACAGTCAAGTGGCTAAATTCACCTTAGCCAACACTTACTGTACTAAGGAAGCTGAAATAAAAGTTTCTTCCTCTTGATAGGCATAGGGGAAAATAGTACGTAATCTCAGAAATTTTTGCCTTTAATATTACCTATTTAACATTATTGCCATTTCTAGAAGTATACCTTTAGAGGGAATATAGGCATTTTACACAAAGACCATCTATATTGTAGATACAGCACTGATGGAGGCCAGGGTAGCCTAGGTAATGATAAATCCTAAAACCTCTGTATGAATTGTGTCTGAAGCACAGTGAGAAGGTATGAGGTTAAAAAAAAAAAATTGTAAAAGCAGCAAAACAGCTTTTTAAAAGTTAATGGTTTTGAGCTTGTGTTTTGCTTTAAACCAATCATTTAATAAGGGTTATGCTTCACTGCATACCATCTCAGCATCATTTGAAGGGCAATCCTTTTCATTTTCTCATCACCCAGGCACACAAACTTAATTTCTCACACGAATATTTTGACAGAAAGAAGGTAGGCAAGTTTATAACACACCTGAACTGAAGAGCAGGAACTCTGTTGGCACTCCCATGTGAGTACTGGGGAAAATATTGAGGCAGGATACACATTTTGTGCCTCACCTCCTTGCAAGTCACATCATTTATACTCAAAAATCCTGCCAAATCATCTCTTTACACCTAATATCATGGTCTGTATACCATGTTATATTAGCTGGTTGGCAGTTTCTGTTCCTCATTTATCAATACGTTTTGGAAATAAGGGCTGAATTTCTTTTTGCTTTTTCTACTAGTGATACTGATTACTAGCTCTGAGAATCCTGGAAGAAAAGAGCTCCAAAGCAGATAAACCATACAGTTGCTTCAATACACATAAGAGTAAAAAAGAACACAAGCATAAGACTTCATAAAGTCTGTGAGACATGCAGAAGACATCTGTTGAGTATAGTTAGTTTTGTTTTTTTAATGGAGCCTGCTTCTTAAATATAATGATGGTCCCACATAACAATCTCACATGAAATTCAGGGCAACAGTAAAGCTCACAAAACAGATACATATGTGAAATAAGCAGCAGATACATCCCTTCATCAGAATAAAGTAACTTTTAATGAAACGTCATTTGAAAAGTGGAATAGTAGAAATTATAAAGCACACTATAAGAACTTTCAGACTCCAATAATTGTATTTTTTCCATACATCGTTCTTATATAAGTTTTCTCAGGTGTTTTATCATTATTATTTGTTATTTACAAGTTGCTCCTTTGCAAAAGAGTAATGATTTGGAGGAATTGACCATAAGTTACAAGCTCTTCTGGAAGAGAACACATTCCTTGTTTTCTCCTGGTTTCTTTTTATTCACAACATGTGCACAAACTGAAATAATTTAAAGAGGATGCTGCAAAGAGTTGTCAAACCACACAGGGACAATTCCAAGAGCAGCCAGATGAAATCACTTTGTCCAGGCAGGTGGTCAGAAACCACTCTTTCAGCTTGTGCTATCTCATTCTGATCTCAGTAAAGTGCCTGCCTGAGCCATTTGCACATGACCCTGTGTCAAAGATCTGTCCCAGCAGGTACAAATGTTAACTTGAAACACAGCAGTAATTTTCCTTTCTCCCTGTTCCAGTTTAGCTCCCTCGTTCGGAGGAAAAAAATGTACAATATAGTGCTAAAATGGCACATTTTAAAAATATTTCAGGATAATGATGCAGTCGTAAAGCTGAGACCTCGCTGTCCAAGACTTAAATATGACAAGCCAAATGAGTTAGAACGATAATCAGCCTCTGTTGCTCTGAGGGAAGGCTACAAGGGGAACTGGTGAGCCAGGAGCAGGCAGCACACGTAGACCCGGGGATGCTGCTAGAAAATGAGCAGTGATGACTGCATAACTCATGGGTGAGAGTCTGAAAGCTTTTCAGATGATCAGAAAGTGAGCCTGCACGGATAAGAGTGCAAAATTTCATCTAATGATGGGTAGTTTTTCTCTAAAATATTCAGAGAGCAATGCACTGAAATAGTTATATTTAAATGAATGCCTTTGGAGGCATTTCCCACATGAAATAGAGACATAAAGCATTTTAACTCACATAAGTATGAAAGAAGATGTAAAATTACACTAAAGCTGAAGACAGGTTAAAAAAAAAAAGATGAAAGAAATATACTAGGATGGCTTAATTTTTTTATCTGTCTGAACAAAAGAACAAATAAAAGAGAAAACTGATAAATGTGCTTAGAGCAGCACTGTAAGCCCTAAGCAGTTCTAGTCATGCAACTCAGTCTGTACTCTGACCTTCAGCTTCACCTATGCACCTTTAGAAATTATGCTGCCGGTACTTAATACATGTTTTATTCACCACCTTCTGGCCATCTAAGCATCACAAAGAGATCTGACCTTCAAAGAGTGAAAAATAACATTAATTTCAGATTTTAAAATGACTTATCAGTGGAATAAAAACAATTCAATTTCAAATGGACAATTTCAAATAACTAAACCAGAAATGAGATCTGTCTTTGGAATGATTAGGACAGATTACCTACATCCACCTCAAAGTGTCTTCATTCATTCTACAATACACTATTTGTGAAGATAATATGATCAACAGCATTTCATATTCAGTTAAAAATCAAGTAAGAACAGGAACATATTATATAACTGTAAACACTGTCTGAGAGTTTGAGTATGTAAGGATCAAGATCTTTTGCAATTTTGCTGACAGATTATCACCCATTTAATTATTGAGGTCTGAACAAATTATGAAAATACATGCAAATGTAATTAGGAAGGCTAGTCTTTTAATGAACTAACAAGAAGGGCTATAGGTAGTTAGACACTCACTCATTGCTACCAGCAACACTAGAAGCATTCTCATTAAAAAGTTAGTTTGCAAAGATGATTTTTTTCAGGTGATGAAAAATGCATGTAGAAACCCAATACAAGTTAAATTATGATTTCTGCTCATTTTAAGTTCTCTATGCCAGAAAAAATTGTAAGCAGTGCTCTACTTCATTAGTCCCTTGAATGTGAAGGTAGCATAAATTCATGGCTTCACATCTACATATGGGAACAGGGAGAATAGAGTACTTAAAGGGCCAGGCAAAACCACATGCTAAGGTCCATTAAAAAAAAGCCCACATGTGACAAGACCACTGTGTATCTTCCAAAGTTCAGGCTGTAGTCACACAGATGGGAATGTCACTTTTCACATGGCCCAATCATGAACTGGAATATTCACCATGTTAAACCTTGCTTGAGCAGGTGAAGTTAAATTATTGGACTGTAGAGGTACCACCCAAATTCTTTGGGATGTTATGCACTCAAAATCTGCACACTTGTGTTTACCTCAGTCTTAAAAAGGATGCTTCAATCCCTCTCCTGGGTTTCTGCATAACAAAAAAGTCTGGGAGAGAACTTTCTTGAGCACAAAGGTTTAACAGCAGCTGGGTGATAGAAACTAATCTGCTCTCATCAGACCACTGTATCAGCTAACAGGAACCAAAGAACTTGTGTTACAGGCTGTATGACACTAGTTTTATAAAACTCTTTGAAGAATCATTCTGGATTTTTTTTTTCTTTTTCTTAAAACAAGGATGTTGGAGTCATCAAATCATTCTGTAACAATGCTAGTGAAGGAAACCCATCCTTCTCTCAGGACATTAATGGGTTCAAATAAACAAAGTTGACTGATATTTCTAAAACATAATTAACATAACTGTGGAATCTGGGCAAGTCCCCGAGCAACCTGATCTGCCTGGCCCTGATTTGAGAGGGGCAGGATCAGAGGCCTGCTCCTGTAATGCAGAGGTCCCCTTTGATCCTGAAGTGCTCTATGATTCTTTGATTTGGGTACAAATTCAACAGTAATAGCATGATTTTCACAGTAATAGCAGCCTGACACACCCTGACAAGTTTCTCTACATAAATACACAATACAGCTTGTGTTATGATAATAGATGAACTAAAAAGAAAAATGGCCAATGGAATAATTTTTGTTATGAGGTTTAACATGGTACAACCTTATGTGAATGACATTTTCACAAAGGTTCTTGAGTTTATAAATTTTAGAATGCCTTTTCCATTACCTTTTAATTTCAACATGGATGATGAATATCAAGGTTGAATTTTGCAAGCAGGCCATGTTCCATTCTCCAATCAGATCCATTGAAGAGTTATAAGCAATGTTGACAACTTTTGTTTTCCAGTACCATCAGTGGCTGCTAATACCTGCATTCTTTCACAGAAGGATCAATTCTAATTCTGTTGCATCAAATTAAAATCAAATTGATGCATGGAATGAGAAAAGAAATATTCAGCTATCTGAATTTGAATTAATTATAAGGGGGAAATAAGAGATTATTGATTCAGTTCCATAATACTAAGAGCTTGCCAGAGCTACCAATGACCCAGAGCTACAGGCATAAATGGTCACAACAGAAGCAGATCAATAATCAGTCTCCTGGTTTCCTATCAAACCTTGGCTTTTATTTTGATGTTGTGAACTGTATGCTGTGAAGGTAGCTATGCATTTACATGACACATTATAAGCAATTCAGCTCAGTATCTTTAAAATTCATTCCACTCCCCACATAGCCTGGTTTTAACTATTTTTTTTAGCAGCCACCTGCTACTCCCTGTGCAAGTCCTGGACCTACCAAAGCAGTGAGACAGGTAACCTTGTGCTACTGCTCTGATGCAAAGAATGTCTCAGTACACAGACTCAATCACTGCTGGACAAGTAGCTCTTTGCTACCCTAAGGAACACTCAGAACCTGCAAAATGAGCATCTGAATAGGAAAAATTCATTAAATCTGGAATCTCTTGTCTCTCACTGAGCCAGTGTAAAACACTACCTAGTATGGGATAAATCTGAAGGATTACAGCCATTGCCACACTTCCAACCTCTCAGCCACAACATGTAGCCTTCAGCAAATAGCCTGAGATGACCCACAGTCTTCTAAAAAGTATGGAATAACCCTGTGATCTTCCCCTGACTCATGATGGTGAGGACACTTCTACAGGGGCATAATACTCCCTGAAAAAGAGTTGGAAGATTGTTTCAGCTGTTGACAGTTTTAATTGTTTACTGTGAAATGTGTAGGGTCAAATCTTAAAATTCACATTTAAATCTAAGAGATATGTAGAAATTCAAACCCAGTACTTCTAATGAGTCTTCAGCTTGCCTGACTCTACAGAACACTGACAGATCAATTCTGTGATTAATGGAATTTAGGTGGAGACAGACAAAGCAGTTCAATATTCATATGCCCTGGCATTTGCTGATACATATTTCTCCTTTCTTCATCTGTGTCCTAAAATTTTCTTCTTGCAAATGATTCACAAAAAGCAGCAACCAAACACTGTTTTTATGTCAGGTAGGATGAACCATCAAGAATCAGAAACTGTGAAATTCCTCTGCTCCTGCTCTCACCAACACATACAATGTTATCTCCAGATAAAAATAACCAGCCATACCTGCAAGTGGGAACCAGTTCAGCAATTTAAGAACATCACCACTTAACTCCCGCCAAACTGATGAATGCAACACTAATTGTTTGAAATCACTCAGTTAGGACAATCTCAACAGTAGGAATTAAATAGTAAATGTTTTGGGGATCTGCTAATTTAATTGCCACTTGTAACTCAGGCTATTGATTTGCTATTCGGACAGTTTTGCTAGGTCATGAGTGACTGTAAGGCCACTGGGAACCTGATGCTGTTAACATCTAGCATATTGCAGAACAAAAGGTTAGTCGAATTTAGACGTCTTATCTCCTTCTAGAGGAACTTAGTTTCATCTTCTAACTTCTGAAATTAAAACCACCACCTATATTATTTGTTTAATAAATTATGGAGTTCCTCAGTAAAATCATAATTGGAACTTAAATTTGATCCTCAGATGAAATAAAGGAGAGAAAAGACAGCTCAAAATAGTTCATAGAAAAATTCTGAAGTATCCTTTTACTACTAATGTTATATATCTATTGCACCAACTACTTGCAGGAAATAACAGGTATTAAAAATACATTTTAAATCTATATCATGTCTAACAGAATTTCAAATACCTAAACTGTTATAAGAAGTAATTTTATTTCCTAGTAATCCATAAATTGACTATGGCTTTAAAATGTCTGCCTTAAGTAATCACAAGTCCTAATGAAAATTGCTAAACATTATATCATATTCAATAAAAATCCTGCATTATCATGAACTTATTAACCTACCTAAAAACAAATGTGCAGGACCTAGCATTATTAATGTCAATGACAAAATGCCTATTGAATTGAACAGCATCAAGGTTTGAGCCAATATTTTTCTACATCTAGAAATGCTAAATATAATATAAATTCTAAGACTCTGGAAGGACCCTGAAACAAACTTGAAAACAGTAAAAGACAATTTTCAGTGACAAATTCAAATGAGACTATCCTAGGAAAATTAAATGGAAAGAACAAAAGAGCACCTCTTTTGTCTTTTTTTATATAATTAAAGTCTATAAATTGAAAATTTAATTGAAAATGAGAGCAGAAAATAAAGGCAATGATTAACTATTCACTGCATCCAGAGAGAAGCCCCTTAAATAAAGCTTTCATAGACCAACTGAGCTGATTTTCTATACTAAATTATGTTGTTGCTATTTGTAACTGGTTCTGGCAAAATTCAAATAGATGCAAGAAAATAAAGTTATATCATCAAATTTAAAAATAATAATAAAAATTAATTTGGTAATTAATAAGGTTCCACAGGAAGAAAAAAAACAAAAGCAGAAAAAAATCCTAGTATAGCTGTGAAGAAGTTTGAAACCACAATGTACTGAACTTCCCACACAGACACAGAGATCCAATTACTATACCTACATACTGTATTATTCTTCAGTCATTGCAACTGCCACCAGCTTGCATCTCTGGCAAAGTTAAGCAAATGTAACCTGAACAAGGAGATTTACAATTTGAGCCAATTTTGACTGTACCTTGGAAGTTGTGTAAATTACACCAAAGAGATGGGTAAACCTAAACCAGAACACAAGCTACCTTTCCACCAAGGACCCTTCACACTACAATGAGGACATGGAGAAACTGCCTACATGCCTCTTAGAAAAATGCCCTTTTTCTAGCTTCTTGGTCAGCTTTAAGACTCATTAAATATTCCCTTGAACTACTTCATTACTGGGCAGTAACTGATCAGCAACTACATTAGATGCCTCTAATCAACTGATACAACCATCATGTCTGTTCTACTAATGGTGTGTCTCAAATCAAATCCTCATAGTACCTCAGAAAGATAAGGAAAGAAAAGGGAAGTTGTTGCCAGGGAACACAAGATTAATTCAGAGCAGCTTAGACATACAAGAACACAGCAGTACTGGCTGCCTTAGTTCTCACATAAGGAAAAAGATGAGGTTCAAACTGAAATACCCTTTGGAAAAGGAATCATAAAAATTCACCAATAAATATGATTTAAACATACACAGAGAAAAAAATGGATTCCCTTCCTCATAAAAATTACAGGAATACACACTTACCCCTTGCTAATATTCTGTATAATTTAAAAAAAAAAAATCACTTCCAAGGGGGAAATGGAAGTATTTTGGATCCCCCTTGATAAAGAGTTACATAAATACTAGCTCAGAGTCAAGCAGAAAGATCTTTTCCAGCTGCCGCACAAAGAAGCCACTTGAGTAACCATTATCATGAGGATTACTTTTTATTGTTCATTTCCAGCCAATGATATCTGTGCTAATGTGGCTGCCCCACAACAGCTCCTAATACTCCAGAGACGCTTTTTGATATTCTGGTTTCCAGTGCTGCATCACAGTACTGAGGGAAGCACACATAAAGGCAGGACACTGCCAAGCAAACACACTTACCTGCACAAGTCCTATAAACTATCCAGTGCAGGCACACATTAAGGACATTTACTTTTGAGCTTAATAAAAACTTGTCTTACAGGATACCACAGTCAGTAAAGCAAATGACTACCAACGACACTAGAAATGGACTGCCTTTTGTACTTAGTAATACTTTTTACAGTCTTTGTCATGACATAAAGCCCTAAGATTTTAACATACCTTCAAGTGCCTTTTAATAGTCTCTATAATCATTCCTGTGCCAGCAGGAAAGATGTAAATTCTAAAGGGTTGGGCATGTGCATTCATAAATGTGTTTTACCATATTTTGCCATCTTCAGTTTCTCAAGATTCAAAAAAATCAAGAGCTGGATTCAGAATTGAAATCAGCCTACCTTCACAATATTAGAAAGTCTAAGAGCTGTCCCTTAAAATCCAGGTCCAAAAGGAGGTTAGGAAGTACAAACCACAGAGGTTGTAGAAGTATTAAGAAGAAGCACAAAGGTGCTCCAGTAATGCCACAGGTACACTAAGGCAAGCTTTGGATCAAAAAGTAGTATACACATGACGGAACAAAAGAGCAGGGCAATTTTTTTCCATGCTTCAAATCCATTATGCTGCCATCGTGCCTCTTGAGTAACAAGTTCTGAATCCTGAGGTCATTAAACCTTTCCTCACAGGTCAGACTCACCAGTGCTCATGGAGGCAGAGTTGTCTTGAGGAAAGTCTCATCTTCCCTGCCAAGGGGCTGATCTGAGTCTCAGTGCCTGGTGTTACGTTCAAACCAACACATTGATGTAGCAGGTGATAACTGGTCAGCCCTAACGCTTTCTGCTGAGCACACCCTCTTTGGGCTGCTCTGATGCCTTTAGACCTCATACTATGGCTGGGTTACCAGTGATCACAGAGCTTGTGCTCTCTGTCCACACGCAGGCTTGGCCTGGATGGAGCCGGCAGAGACTGCAACTTGCCATGGTTATTTCACAGCACTGTGACAGAATTGCTGGATGTGACAAGGATCTCGACTGTGGCTGCAACAAGAATCCCTGTGGCTGTAACAAAGATCAGTATGCTGTCCTGCTGCAAGGATACTGGCAGAATCCAGTGTTGCTCAGTGACGCTCACTCTGTAATCCCTATGGCACACACATTTACCTAGAAGAAGTTCTTCTGGCAAATGTAGAAGACTCAGAGGATCAGGTATGTTTCCTCGAGGTCTTGCTTGACTAACACCCCTATGTTGGTTTACAACCTCATCATTCTTGGACTGCCAAAGAAAAAATATTGAGGCCAAATTTATACTGATGGAAGAAAGACAGCAAGATTTACATTTTAATTTCAGGAGGACTTGTTCCCATCAGCTAAAGATGGTTCTGGAGCTATTGCCATTGACCAAGCTCACTAGCAGACAAATTTTCCAGTGTTTTTTTTTTTAGCATTTCAACTTTAAATAATTTTAATGCCCTAAAAAAGCAGTCAGGGCAGAGGCAGGTGCTTCTCAGTCACAAAGAGAACTGTATGATATATACAGTTAGAGGCTTCTAAGACAGAAGTCATCCTAAGAGAAGAAGTTACCCCAACGGAAATCAATTATTTGTTCCTGACCAACATTGGGAAGGATGGAGTTATATGCTGCCAATCACCACACCAACCCCTGGAGAGTCAAACAACCTCTGAACACAAAAGTTCACTGCAAAGGTTCAACTACTTCCTCTATACAAATATCAGGTAAATCTGCACATGTTTCTATAACATGGTTACTATCAGCTCCTGCTCAGCACTGCACCTGAAGCATTTTTCTGTAACAATGGAAAGGAGCGATTTACCACCTCCAAGCTAACAGTGTTACTTGAAACTAAAATCATGCCATTTATATAGTATTTATTCAAACTTATGCCCTTCTCCACATATACTGGAGAACAACATTGGCAGCCCATCACCAAATAAAAGATTTTTGAGATGAAAGGAAGACTTTTCATTTTGGGGGAATGCCCAGAACTGCCCAGTGAAAAAGAAAGCCTTTTTGTTCCACCCTCAAAAACATATTTTTGGTATATTTGGTATATTTTTTCTAGTGTTACCTGTGAGACTATAGAGGTGTAACTGAGAATAAAATTAAACTAATTTATGCTATGGGTTGTTATGAAAGGGCACTTTAAAGGGAAGTTTCACTCCGCTGTGTTTGGAAACAATATTGTCAATATTGTTCTGGGTTCAGTGGGATGGAAAAATCTGAGGACAAGACTTGACCTTACAAAAGAATATAATTGTATTTATCCAAAATAAATGGTTCGCTCTGAGGTATCCCAAAATTTTTGATGAGGTATCAAGCTAGTATTTTTTAAGGCCAGTGTCTTGCCCCACATATACTGGTATAAGGCTAATATTTTCCGGAGAATCAATAACAGAGACCACAGATCTGCTTTTTACTTAAAATGTGACTTCTGTCAAAAGCATCTATTTTCAGAGGCTTACCATAAGTGGCTAGTGCTTGAAAATACTGATAATTGGAACACAAGAGAGCAATACGCAAAAAAAATTCATTTGTTTTGCATTTTTTGGTTCATAGGGAATCAACAAACTTTTAGCTGAATGCAGTATGCCTGTGTTGAATTAGAAATGTATAAAGCAAAATAGTAGTTACCAAACTTAAATATTAACATCACATAATTAATATATTATTTCAATTTAAGGATATCAATATAACTAGCAAATGCAGAAAGTAAGCCTTTTCAGCATCCTAAAATAAGAAGAAACTGCTGTGGCACTGACAGCAGTGTCACAAGGCTGTGAGTATGAACAGCCCATCACGGCCTGCCAGCAAGCAGCCAGCGGTCTGCCCTCTTCAAGGTCAGGAATACCCTTAAGCTGTCTGCACAAACCAAGGGGAGCCACTTGTGTTTTCACCTCAGCACTCAAGGCAGCAGCTGTGACCACAAAGACTTTCAGGTGAAGGAGTACTGAGCTCCAGCCATCTATGTCTTGACCATGCAAGGTTAACAGAGCAAATATTTTCCTGTTATTACAGCTTCTCCTGCTTGCTCCCCTTTTCTTTGTTTGAAGCTTGGTTATGAAAAACTTGTGCATGATCAGAGGCCACTTGCCACTGTTTTCCTCAATGGATTTATGTAGCTCTAAGGAGCTGTAGGCAAAGGTATCACCACAAGAAACTGTTTAAACTGAATGCTGCTTTCTTGAACAAATAAGGGTCCATTCTACTTCCTTCTCAAAAGCAAGGTGAGAGGTTACATTTTCTTTAAAAAACCCACAACAATCTACAATCTGAACTGAAACAATAAGGGCTGTTTCTGTTGATTTCAGTAGCCAGGCAAGACACAGTATGTCTGCTGGTTTTCACAACTTTGCCATGTACAATGAAAACAGGTTCTCTCAAAGATAATTACTGCCATCTGGTTCAACTTGTAGTGTTCCACCATAATAAAATTCTCATATAAGGTTTTTCTTTTAAAAAACATACAAACAAATTGCATAAAGTACTGGGCAGCAATCACACTGAATATTCAAATCATGTAGATATAAAATATAATTCAGTTTCTAACACGGTCCTGTAAGACTAGTCATGAATTTGTACTTCTGGGAGGGAACCTGGGTTGTAACTTTCTTAATTTTCTTTAACAGTATTGTAGAGCCTTATAATGGTCTCCATTATTGTGGCTTGATATATTGGCAGCAAACAAGTGCTTACACAGTATGTTGTATTTCTTGGAATTATAAATGCATAGCACTCATAGTAATTTGCACATTGAACACATGAAGAAATCTAGAGACATGTAAGGGGGAAATGAACTGGATTTATTCATTCCTCTGATGAGGTTAAGGGAAGGCCATGATCTTTAACTGAAATAAAAGCAGACTCAGATCACAAAATGCACCCCCGCATAGAAGCTTTTCTTCAGCTAACTTTACTGGCCTGAGTCAAATCATGTATTTCACACAAGACCAAAAGCTGCCTTAGATGTCCCCATGGACCCAATGAGCACCAGAGGGAGTGAACATGGGCCTCTCAATGAGCTCAGTTTCATCAGCTCTTTCAGAAACCCTCAAAAATCCTCCCCTGAGTTTCTGTCCTCTTCCTCTTCCCTCCAGTTCCACTATTATGCTCCTAATGTTCAACAACAAATTTTTCACTTAAAAAGCACCAGCTCTTAACTTATAAAAAATAAGACTTTATTTTGGAATAATTGCTATAATACTGCAGCATCAATCATCTAGCTCATAAACTGAGAGCTGGAGCCACTTGGTCATTTAGTTAATGGGTTCAAATAATGGGAGTTAAACAACAAAAACCCACACCACAACAAAAAATACATTAGATTAAAGCAACTTTTCATGTTTTGCTGGAGTTTTCTTCCCTGACATATTAAAATTTGAAAATATAAAGAGTCTGGCTCAGGGCTAGCATGCAAGATAAAGAGTATCTAAAAAAAAAAATAAAATATCAAAGATGTATTCTTTTTCCCCACTATAAATCCTACTAGACAATGTTTTTATCATGGTACAGCAATTCAGTCAGCGTTCCTTACTCAGACTAAATTTGTCAAGCAGTATCTGAAGTAATATAAAATTTCACAGATATGTAGAAAGTATTTAAGAAGTCTGATAAAGATTCTGGAAGACCAAATATGATGATTTCACTCCACAGAAAAGAGCTAGAGTCTAACCTGAAAATACTGTCTTAACACACAACCCATGGCTTTGTCACAAACCAAGCACTTCTGGTTCAAAAGCACAATAAATTATATCTAAAACTATAGAGTGTTCATATTAGTGAAATAAAGAGCATAGAAAATGTCATGCTTAGAAGAAGAAGAAAGTATTACAAAATTTCATACATCAGCCTAAATATATCTATATCATCTCTGCATAAGAATAAAATACCGACTTTTACTTTACTATGGAGTCTTTCCTTCTCTTTAGAAGAGTAGGAATATAATGTTACATATAATGGAGGATTTTTCTCCTAAAAGCATTGCTAAATATCTTAGAAGGCTATGAAAATAAAAATATCAGAACGGACTTCTTCAGTAGGCTTTTATAGACTGACCTGTCCTCAGATAGGAAGTTAACAGACTCAGCAAACTTTCAGGCAGCACTGAGCTAGGGAGAGTGGCTGACAGTGAATGCCAGAGCCTCAGTCCAGAAGGACTTCAATAAATTTGAGGGTTAATCAACAGAAATGTCATGACCTTCAATAGGGGAAAACACAGAATTCTGCAACCAGAGTGAAATAATCCCATACATTGACTGATACCTTACCAAGCAGCAACCCTTAAAAATGTACCTGTGAGGTTACAATAGACACCAAGCTGCAACAGTGAGACCTCACTGTGAACAAAACAAATTGCATGCTGAACTGCATCAGGAGGACCATGGCAGCAGACTAAGGAAAGTTAGTGGTGAGACAGTCCTGGGAGACCTTTAGTTCAAGAGGGATGAAGGAAAAGTAGGAAAGGTCCAACAAAGGTGCCCAAAACACATACCCTATGTTGAAAGGCCAAAGGAGTTGGACCTGGTAAGTTTGGTGAAGAGGAAACCACAGAGGTACTTAATATCTGTTTACAACTATTTGAAGGGCAGTTATTTGGACACCACCACGAAACTCCTCTTGGTAGTATCAGACAGCATAATGAGGAAAAAAACCACACATAGCAGCTTCAGAGATTAAAGCTGGACAGCTGGAAAAGTATTTCCCCTAGCAGCACTTGGAATAGGTTGTCAAACAGGTTGAGAGATTCTGTCCTTAGAAAGGTTCATCCAGACAAAGCAATGGCTGATCTGATCATCTGTTGCAACAGCCCTCTTCCAAGCAAAATGTTGGACCATGTGGTTGCCAGAGGGTCTTCAAAATGGCATTTTTATCATTCCTCAAAATAGCAGAGTTTAAAACTATCCCTTCATTCATTCTCAATCTGCTATTTTACTGATCAGTTATTGTAAATTTTGGGATTTTTTAGCTTTATTTCTACTAGATATTTCAATGCAATACAGAACCCAAGGTTTCAGTGCTTCTTTGAGCTATTACAAAAAGCTGTTCTTGAACACGACCATGTGTGCATATGTCTAACCTGGATATCATTTAAAAAGCCTATTACAAAATGGTAATTATTTTCTTTCTTGCTTAATTAAGTGGTGTTTCTATCCCTGCACAGAGATTTTGATTTTAAAGAAGTGCAATGTTGTTCTACATTCTCTGGTATTGCAAACTGAACACTAAGCACAGTTGAGGGAGATTTAGATTTGTAAGAGTGCTGAAAATGCAGCAGCCAGGCAGCATCACCTAAAATAATCACAGAATCACAGAATATGCTGAGTTGGAAGGGACCCACAAGGATCTTAGCCCTGCACAGGGCCATCCCCAAGAGTCACACCATGTACCTGAAAGAATTGTCCAAATGGTTCTTGAACTCTGTCAGACTTGGTGCTGTGACCACTTCTCTGTCAAAATTCTCATCATAATCTCTGTAGTTGCTTAGAATGCATGGATGAATTTGCATCAAAGTCCTACATACAAAAAGAGGGCATATCATCTGGGAAACAGAGGTCACTGAACACCACTTTGTTCCATGAAATTCAAATGCTCTAATAACTGACAAAGTTTCTTTCTTGAAAGGTAGTTTATTCCTTAAATCTCTAACCAGGTAGTGATATGTGTCAGTATTCAAAATAGATACAAACAGCAGCCGCCTTCTCTAAAACAGAGCATATGTGGCAGTTACAGGCAATTTTTGTATGGGTTTTGTAAAGATGAAAGGGAGAAGCTTGGGGAAAAGCAGCAGAAAGCCAATCACTGAGTAACCTTAAGATATAATCATTACTGAAATCCTGACTGACTCAGAGCTGGGAGGAGGCACGGGAATGGGCACTAACCCCACACTGCTTAGTCACTGGCAACCAGCACCCCTCTGCTAGTGCTCGCTGCCCAACCTTGCCCTTTCCTCCCCACAAAACTCCTCATGCATTTCTCTAGAGGCAGGAGCCACCACTGCCTTGTGAGCCTGTTTCTGATTAACAACCTGGTTTGATTCATAAATAAGTGCAAGATATTTTTAAAGATACAGCCTTTGGTACCTTGGACATTCCCTATTATGTGGACTATCAGGGTTCTTCCAGATGGCCACCCAGTTGGTCAGCAAGCCTGCTGTCAGGTTGTACTGTTAGGCAAAGGGAGCAGATCCTACTTTAAGTTGTCCAGGATAAAAAGCCTGTATCTGCTCAGCGGATCAGCAAACATCCTAACTTTGGAGCGAGAAATAACAAATGGAAAAATCAATCAGCATTTATTTAGAAATTGCTGCAGTACAGGAAATGAAGAAAAGCAGCAACAGCAACAAAAAACCCACTCCACAGAAGAAAAGTGAAAGGCTGAGGATGTCCTTGGATTTTTTCCAGTAACAGGCAGGCACACTTCATGCTGCTGTAATTATGTAAAGGTGCATGCTTGCAAATTCAGCAAGTGTGTTGCCATCAATAAACTGTTTTGAATAAGTTTTGATGCAAATAGTTTGCTCAGATCTTTAGTTAGTGAAAGGAAAAAGTCTTTAACAGCAGCAAAGAAAATATCTCTGCAGCAGATCACAGTTACATGTCTTAAGTAATACAGAGATGCATACTCTTTAGCCACTTTCAATATTTTCTTGCCATTCTGAACTCTTAGTACTTGATCTAACCCAAATGAATTGAGGTCAAAATAAACATCTGATTTCACATGCAACACACATTATAATTTTATTTTATATCATTTAAGCATAATGGGTAATTTAAATTGCTACTGCCTACCTAAAATTATTAATAGAAAGCATTCAAAAATAATTTAACGTTTGTCTGTTTAAATACTTGAAATATTTGTCGGGGTTGCCTTTTTTTTGGTTTTTTGAGACAGTGAGGAGCAATGAAAGGAAATGTTCTTTTGACAGTAGACACATTTCAGGGTGTTCATTTTTAAATAGAATTTGACTAAGTCCTACAGCTCATTTTGAAAGTTCAGTCTACAATCACTCCCTATGGTGACAATAAGAGTTTCTGAAAAAAAAAAAAGAATCAAAAAACATGAACAGCTGATTCACTGAGTTTAAAAGTTTTGGGAACATTAAAGGTAGAAAACTATGCGAATGAAGGAAAAGCAAAACAAGAGGAACTAAGTTTTTTGCTCTTTATCCCCTTGAAAGACTTTTCTTTGAAATCACTGAGCCTCACACCAATAATCCCATTTGATAGCTGTCTTTTAAAAATGGTTCATTTACGAGATTAGTAGAAATGGGTCCATATAACAAACTGAGCATGTCAAAAGGCATGGCTTCAGGGGCAGCAGGTGTTGGCATAATTCACACCACTTTAAAATAGACAGAACAGCACTCACTAATTTCTAGGGCCCCAACACTTGTGTTCAGATACATCACAGAGCAAGTACCGGCTCCTTGGTGCTTGTGCCAATGGACACCCTCTCAGGAAGAGAAATTTAGATACTCTGGGGCAAAATATTAGTGCAGAATAGAGGAAAATAGAGAGGCTCATCTCCACAGCACTCCAGAGAGACCCTGCTGCAGGGAGAAGAACCACATTAAGGCATTAGTTTCACAAAATATACATTTCTTTGTTCATTAAAGTAGATATGTAAGATATGTTAGGAGTGCACGGGGAGCAGGCTAGACCAAGGCTTGATTGATTTCCTAGCTGATGCAGATGTCCTCATAACTCATCCTGCAGGAATGGAGTCATTTCTACTAAACAGGTAGAGAGGTGAAACAGGGATCCTATAAATGTCACACCAAACTGTCAGCTCAGAAACAGAGAATGAAAACACAAGCATGAAACAAGTCTTTCCAACAGATCAAACCCTCAACAGCAGCTTGTGAAGAACATAATACATTTTGTTCTCATGTACAGTACAATAAAACTGCTGTACACGTTAGTGCAGCAGTTTCCCCCACTATCTTATGATCACCATGGGAATAAAAATCCATTTGGAGAGTTATGAGGAAATGTTGAGGCTCCTGCAAACAAGCAAGACCAAGCATTACCATAAATGCCTACAATATATAAACACAATTACAGTTTGGAAGTTAAAGAACTGAATTAAGAGTGCTATCTGGGCAGATAAAGATGATTAAAGGCAATGGGGATAATAAGTGAGATTACATATAATCAGTTCACCAAAAAAGAAGCAACTCCTCCAATTCCAAGGCTGATTAATTAATTAAAGTTAGAAAAATATTTGCTTTGTAAACATAAATGAGTATATTTAAATTAAGGGTAGCTCACTTAGAATCTTTGGGAAAGGACCATAGATTGTTAGGTACAGAAAAATACCTTACACAGCATATGCCACAGGTCTTTCCATTTCTTTTCACCATCCTACATATCCTGCATATTTAATAATTAAGTAATACTCTGGCTTCTCATGGGGTTCATTTCATAGAGATGCTCTATTTTTGAAAGAATGAGAAAATGTCTTAGCACCTCTAACACAGCCCTTAGAGAAAGACCTTTATGAAAAAATTTTAAAAAGAGAGAAGAAAATAACCTTTCTAAAAGAAGTTTAAAAGTTGATTGCCTTCAAAAATCAAATTTTTCCTTTTCCAAAAGAAACATAAGTAATGAAGTAAATTAAAATGGGAAATATATCTCAGGCATATTAAAATCTAAAGCACTTGTCAGATTGCAGCACCTTGAGGGGATAATTTTACATAGGGATCAAATAACAATATACACACATTTTACAGGCATCCTAGGGTAGTTCAAAGAGATCAGATGGACAAACCAAGGTTAGGTGTTATGACAGAGTCCAGAACCAGCATCTCCTGAGTGCCTAGTCAGAGCTGGGTTCCCAAGCTGAGTTATGCACATTTATGCATATTTGGAAATTCAGGCCAATTTTCTGCTCAAGTATGCTGAATTCATGTCTGTGAAAGTCCAAAACCTCTTTTTTAATGACAGAATGAGTTTGGGCAAGGAATAGCTCAATACTCTCTTGGAATTTAATTACTGAATTCAGTTACTTTGCAGAGTCTGCTGGTAGATAATGCTTCAGAATTAAAAATAACAATTATAAATAAAACTATTAAAAAAATAGTACATGAGACTTGCAGACCTTGATCCCACAAACACACAATCAAATACAACTGTTGAAAATAATGTTAAAAAAGTCTAGGATTTGCTAAATATAATAGTTGGTAGAAATAATTGGGAAGCCCCAGCTTCTTCTTGGTGTAGACTAATAAAATATCTCTCCATACTATCATGGAAATACCATTCAATGTCGTTTTCCAGAGGCCAGAATAGCAGCTTCAGTGGGGTTAGAAAAAACAGAAGCCCTTTCCATTTTCAAAAGTAGAATTGCTCCAATCATACCTTCCCATTTTCTCAAAAGTTTCATATTTTTTCTCAATGTTTTACTAAAAATTTTCATTCACCATCAAGCATGATTTCTTACTAAGAAGGATATTTTTGGCCAACAGGCACATCTGAGACATTATTTCAAAGGCATTTCTGTAAGAGCCATTATGAGAAATGTTATACAAAAGAGGAAAACAGGTCCATTTTAAATCAAAGGAAACAACCTTCACATTTAAAAAAAAATCATGAAATATGTTCCTTGGGGGTTTTTAACCAGCTCAAAGAGTATAATTTATAAGGAATCTTCTCAGTGACAATGAATTTATCTGAAGTTTCACCTAAACCAAAAATTAATAGCATCACACAAACCTTCACTTTTTACCTCCACTTCTTTAATAGTGTTTCCTTGGTCAGACAGTGTCCTTACCAGCTTTAGGTTACTTCTGCCATAGCTATAGCTGTGTTTGCAATGAGCCACATAGAGAACCCACCTGTGATGCTTTAACCTATCTCAGCTCTGTAAGCTGAACATTGGGGTTTTTCCAAAATTATTTTCTGAAAATGAAAGTTACCTTCATTTTTTTATATTCTTGATGATTAGGTACTGTATAAATGCATAAAAAGAATTGTGAATATTAAATTCAGAGACTCAATCAGACACACATTTTTATGGGTAAATAGACTAGGTCAGATGCATGTATACACACATATAGAAACATCAATGCACATTTATATATACATACATATGTAGCCCTGGGTATGTGGCAATCATCTGCACACATACACAATGGATATTCAATGCAAATGTGAAACTGCAAACACACATGTTGTTTCTTAATACTCATCCTCCCATCAATTAACTTAAATATAAATTAGTACTAAGTATTTGAAATATTTGATACACACACTGACAGTGTCTAGGATTAACATCAACTTTTACCAGAGGATAATAGTCATAACAACTCTCACCAGCAGTAGCCTCTTTCTGTCAACATCCAAAGGGTAAAGAAAAACTAATCTGAGCCCAGGGTTTCTTTCTGTATTCTACTGATAGTCATCTCTGGCATCAGCAGACTGAGTCCAGGCTTCACATTGATTTCCTTTTTTTCCTGATGTATATAGTGAAATTAAAGACCTATGCATTTCTGCTAAATAAGGTTCTGCCTTAGCTAATACCAAACTACAACAATGGTTTGCAAAGAAGTGGGGAAAGGGAAGAGGTCTTTTAAAAAAATTCACCACCAGCAACTGTAAATTCATAACTGTCAATAAAATTGCTGAGGTTTTTATATGCACATTAGCAACATGCTTCAGTGTAAAATAGGATTCTTAATTCTTTTCACAGAGCATTAAATCACATTTAAGATTAAAAAAAAATCCTCAATCAGCTACTGCACATCCCCTCCCTATCAAAACCACTCTGCTCTCCTATGTTTGTACTTTGTAAACTTCAATAGCAAGCTAATTGCAAAAAAATCTTCTCAAAGTAAAATACAAAACAATAGGGTACAACTATATGGCATATGTTGTTCTTCATTTAGTCCAAGCATTACTCCAGAATCCTAATGTGTTTCCTTGTGATGTCATTGAGATGTATTTCAAAGGGAAGGTAAGTCACAAGCACAAGATGGTGCAAGAACAGGGATTCAGGTTCCTTCAGCTGCATGGGAAAATGTTTTATATCTAATGTGTACTTCACAAGAGATCATTTTACACCCTGTGAGAATGGAATTATTAACTTGGGACATGGTTCCCCAACTTTCTGTTAGGACTCACTCAAGAAACCAGCAATACCTGGGCCTCCAGAGAACTTTGTTACCAAAATGCTTCTCAATTCCCATATCCCACTGGGCACCTTCTTATCCTTGCTTATATTTCCTATCCCTCAGAAGTAACATACTAGACAAAATCTGGTCCTCTGAGTTCATCTTGTTCCTTAAGGGATTAATAAAACTATGTGAGATCTTCAAAACTCTACCCATCGTTTTCTTAAGTTCACTGACAGTGCAAACTAGCTAAGGCACTAGGGCAGCACAGGAGTTGTGAGTTTCAAACCTGTGACCATTGCTAAAAAAAAAAATTATTGAAGCCAAAAAACCACTGTCATTAGGGCAATATATTACTTGCATTTATTTTATATAATAATGAATTATCTCTTCATAACTGTGGGGCTTCCCTTTGGTAGGAATTTGACTGTGAGCTGCAGCCTCTTTATCAGAACCACAATAGCTTTGTGACATAGCCCACACTAGCATTACATAAATAATTCAGTGGCCTAGTAACGCTCTGGTCAAAAAACTTCATGCAACTTGGCATCTAGTTACAAAATAAAATCAAATAAACATCTCCAAACAGCTCTGGCAATGGCATTTCAACATCAGAATGACCATGGAACCATCAGGACATCCACTACCATATGAAAAAGATGACCAGTGACACATGAGGGTTAGATGGATGTTGGTGTGCAGGGGGACAGTCCCACACCAGGCACAGACAGATGCTCCAGCAGCAGCAGCAGCGCTCACTGGGCACACTGTCCCTGACACTGTGCCAGGGGAAGGCTGGGGCTGTGCCAGGGGAAGGCTGGTGCTCCACCAGGAGAGCGAGGGAACCTAGATCAGCCTGGCCAAAGGGATTGCTGGCATTCTGTGCACATGCTGCCATGGTGAGTGTTTGCCAGCCTGCTGCCCTATGCCCATCCCTCTGCTACCAGGTCTCAATCAGCATTTGCACCCCAGACCAAGGGGGTTTCTGAAATGCGACCTCAGGGTGCTCACCTTGCACCATGCTCCTCAGACCCAACTCAGTGTGCTGGCACAGCACATGAGACATGAAGCAGCACACATTCAGCTTGCCAACCTTCTCCAGAGAAAATGACATCTTGAGTTACCCATCATTGTTGAACTGGTTTTTAATGAAATGCTAGTACTGTATACAACTACACAAATAATGTATGTGGCTGCAAGTGATTAATTGCACTCTTGAAGAACCTAATAAGAGACTCTCATATTTAAAATAGTTTATGGCAACTTCATTTTTTCTCTCTAATTATCAGAGTAGGGATGGAGTAATATGCCCTTCACTTCAAATTTCCTTATTTTTTTTTTTTTATTCTCTTCATCCTATAGCTTTGTTTATGTTAGATTTGGTTCTGTGCAACAATCAACCTTATTTCTCTTTTTAATTTATAAATATACATTGAGGATGAAATCAAACAAAAAAATTGAATTTCAGCAGAAATAAATATTTTTCCCCAAAATATCTGCCCTAGGAAATTCACACAATTTTATTTTCACATTTCCAAAGAGAACAAATTTTAGTATTGTGACCCTCTCAGGGATCTGTCTTCAGATGCTAAAAATGCCAGGCAGACACACATTACCTTTGAGAAGTGATGAGCCTCTACTGTTGAGCACTGAAAATCAGCGGTAGTGTGCAAACACAAAAGAACTGACAATTCAAATCTATGCACACTAACTTCAAGAAGTTACATTCTGATCCCACCCAAAATAGAAATACAATTTTTCACCATGACAACCTGTTTGGCAAGTAAGGGCAGCCCTATGTTTTAAATGATTTCTACACAGAAATCAATGGAGCCAGTATTTGAGAAATGGCTTTGCCTTTCTGTGCTGGATGATGAGCAACTCTGGAACCAGTTATCGACCTTCTTCAACAGCCTGACCCAAAACTACTGGCCAGCAGAAGAATTTCAGTACCAGCTCCTAACTACTGAAAGAATACTGCTCATGCTGATTCAAAGTTTCATATTGATCAAATGTAACAAAATCCCATTTAATCTTTCACTGATTTTAATAACACTGCAAAAGATTTCAAAGCACATTGTTGCTTGCTGTTACTATAGAGGAACTGACCTTTCTGAATACTCCTTTATGGTCAGTCTGAATGCTATTTTGCAATGCTAAACTATTATTAAAACTTTATTTTATACAGATGAAAAGTGACCAAATCAGGAACAGCAAAAATAAACCATGAGGATACTAATCCCTATATCCCTCAATGTATTTAAACCTTTCCCAAATCAGAGAAAATGAACCACAATCTGTAAGTATATAGAACTAATATCCATATTATAAAATGTAACCAATTTCTGGAAAAACCCAATTATTTCAGGCATTTGTAAAATTGTTTTTCAATTTTACAGCAGGCCCACAGACCTGTGCTTTTCGCTGCTGGATTCATGACACCTGGCTTAGCAGACGGTTGTACACGCACTGCAGCGCTACAGGCACTGGCTTGGCTTGTTAATTTGCACATGACAGTGCTGCAGGTTGGAAGAGGACAGACAGCTCAAGAACAATTAGTTTGTCTTTTACCACTCCTGTTGCTCATAGCTGCAGCCAAAGCCCTTAAAAATGCCATCTATTTGCTGCCATCTACAAGTGTCAGGATAGAACTAGATAAGCACAGGCACCTCTAGTAAATATGCTTGCCTTTGCAAGCCTGATGGGAGAATGAAAGCCTCATTTTTTTTGAAAATTAACACGATTTCTGCTGCTTTGTCCCTCGAAATACAACTCACACATGAAATAGTGTGTCCTGAAGAATGAGGAGCATAATGATGCTTTATTGCTTGAGAAAGCCACATGCCCCCAGAGAATTTGTGTCATCATACACCAGAAGTAAGGCTGATGGAGTTGGCTTTAGGGTCTAATAATAGAAGTGGGAAAGAGGAGATGAAAAAACACTGTGACAAAAGATGCTTTTGTTACTTGTTGAGATTAATCTGAATCAAAATGTGTTCACAGTTATAATTTCTTCTACAACTGGAAAAACTGCCAGTAGGAATAGCATGATTTTACTTTCCGATGCCACTATAATTCTTATTCTTATCAAAGGAGGCTGAAAAAATTGCCAAGTTATTTCATTAGAAAATGCAGCTAATTTACAGGCACAGTAATTTTCCCCCTACAAAATTGTATAATGAGCTTTAAACTCACTAAATAAAGGGTCTCTTTTCTGAGTGATTATGCTTAATTTACACAGGAATTAGTGATGACTGGACCTCCTTTCATAATAGCTTTAGAAGAGCTGCATTACAAAAACAACATCAACAGCCTTGAAAAACAGTTGATGGAGTTAAAATATTCTTCTCTTTGCAGCAGTGCATACATATACTTGTCTTCATAAATATCTTTTGCAAGATAAATAACTTCTAAATCAGGTATCAGAATCCAGCAAATCTATAATGCTGATTTGATATTAAATTACTTGCCTAGGCATTATGCTGACACAACGTATAGAAAAGCCTAAATAGATGGACAGAAATATGAGGGAGCAATACTTTCACCTTCAAAAATTGCTCTCATTGTATTCAAAGCTAATTATTTATCTAATACTTGTTTATTAGTTGCTATTATTTTATTGTGGGGTTTTACTGGTTAGTCTGGCTTAAGAATGGACACTTTGGTTTATAGGCAATTTTTGCCTAAGGTAGCCCGATTTTCACATAGTTGAGCAGTACCTAGAAAACTCCATCATCTCCAAAATTCAAGTATTTTTAGATATTTACATAGGAACTAGACATTAGAAGCCATTCCCAATAGTAGCTTGTTTGTGGTCTCACTAAGTTAGTAAATATCTCACATAAATAGATAGTGTTTGTCTCTAAAAAAGTTACTAAAAACAATTAAAATACTTATTCCTCTTACCAAGAGTAGTTGACCCTTATGTTATGGAAGCAGGAGAAATGCATTTGGAAGCTTTACTTAAAAAAAACCCAACCTGTTCTTCCTTTGTAGTATAGGAAATCCTAGTCATCTTTTCACTGTACAAAAGAAGGGAGATTCATAATACTTCAGGTCTGGAAGAGGACACTAAATCATGCAGCCTGTCCTCCTTTTCACTATATTTCATAGGAAGTCTACAGATTATACAGAATCAGTGACATCTCTGAAAGTGATCCACAAAATCTAAGCCTTAATATCATGAGTCAGTAACATTGACCAAGACCCTGCTATCACAGCAGCACGATTATCTTAAAAGCAGTAGTGTTAAAAATGAATCATTGAGATAAAGTCCTCGGGAACCCAGCTCATCTATCGTGATAGGGGCACCACTGTTGCCTCCGATCAAAATCGGGATGAAGCCGCGTTTTTGGCACATCATTACCATCTGCTGGACAGGAGGGAGAATGCAGCTCGGAAACGAGACCGAGCAAATGGACACCGAGGCAGCAAAAAGGGCTGCCGGGTCCATCAGGAAGTCCTACACAATCTTCTTCCCTACATCCTCGCTTCACCTTTATCCTCCGCACACTCGCCCTACACATGGCCTCTCCCAGAAGATAATCAGTCCGAAGGTGTGAAAATGGACCTGGTAACTAATACATAACCCAGAACCATGCCAGGAATAGAGCCTGAGGTGTGCCAAGAGTACAGTGAACTAGCGCACGAGGCTTCTCTGGCAAGTGATACACAGGCACTATCTAGTTCCCAGCAGCTTTGACAGATGGAAACCCTTAGATCACGTTCCTGATGCAAAGTTACAAAGGCTTTCCGGAGATGTTTGAAGCACCTTTCCCACTCCTGGAAATCATTTGCACACTTTAGAATGAAATTCAACACTTTGGGAAGATGCAGGAGAGCAATATGACCAAAGAATTCGAGGATGACAATGATTTTCCCTGACAGAGAAGTCTTTACTTCATCTCACAGAAATCTGTCTATATCCATGTGATGGAAACATCTGCTTCTGAAAATGACTGCACATCCATATGATGTATCCAAAAGGAGCATATTCCTCTTGAATACAAATGTAATCGAGCCCCCAGGAAAATGCTTTTTAAATCAGAACCAGTATTTACTGAACTGTCACAAACCATTTAAAATAATTTAGATAATAAACACTATCAAAGAACACAAAATGAACGTAATACATACAAAACGATGAGGGACAACTACCTAGAGAATTAGATTATATATGAACTTCGCAGAACTGCACATAGCTTTTGGTAGCAACTGGATGACACTGACCACTTCTGGGTGGAGTACAATCCCAGTCTTCCTCCTCGCTATCCCAGATCCAGGTACTATGCAGGCTGAGGAGGCCACCAGAGTGGTGGCAGCTCCCAGAGGCTGGGTCAGCATCCCCATCCTATGCCACTGAGCCACAAAGTAGTGTTTGTTGACTTATATATACTGCACACACTGAGAACTGATCTGGTACTTTAGGGAGACTGGGAAATACTGCTTAATCTGTTTGGATCATCTGAGCAATTTCAAACAAGTAATTTCCACACAATCTCCCCTCTGTTAGTTTTTCTCTCTCATTCACCAGCAGCCTCCCTACCACAGGAAAGGTTTATACTTGTCCCACTAGCAGCTTCATGACCTTTTCCCTCAACCTTCAGTAACACTGAACTTCCTTCAGCAATTTCATGAGCTGAATTAACGTGTTGTTACTCAGACCTGCTTGGGTGGTATATGGAAAGGTGCTGAAGCTTTCCATAGTACCTGGAACAGGATATTGTTAAAACCCACAGCAACCTTCACTCTGCAAAGTACTCGTAAAACTAAGATACAGAAACAATGCCCCAACACAACTAGCTGCTCTGATTTTTCTGGAGATTAAAGACCACCTATAAGAAAAGGAGGGAAGGTTTATTTGCCATCAACCCCTAAGAGCCATTTTTGCTTTGGACTCATTCTTCATGGCACATGGAAAAGACACAGCACATTGGTACACAGCTCTCCAGAGTGTTTAATACATGGAACTCACCTTGCAACTGAAGGAAGAGGTTCATGAATCTCTAACATTAAAGCAAGGATCCTGTCTCTTCTTTTTAGATACAATCAAAAATTTGCTTTCCAGAGGAAGAAACGCTAAATGTGCATGTTAAATAAATACATTTAAAAACTGGGCAGAAGCACCAATTTCATAATTCTCAGCTTTGACACTCCTCACATACTAACACTCACTTCCCAATCTGCAGAATGACACACATTTCTGTTGTATTTTATCAATATTAAGTATTGCAGAGCAAGATTTCATGTAGGAACAATGCTGGTAGAAATTACAAAAGTGGACACAGTATCTTTGTCTAAAATGGAGATGGTTTAACACCATGAGGTACTAAGAAATTAAAAGGCTTACATTAGCACTGGGTATGTACATGTCAGCAGGTTTTATAGACAAACAGGAACTGGTCTATATACCAAAATTTAGTGCTGAGGATCTGCCACCCCTATAGTACGTATTTCAGATTTTTCTGTTTCTCTGTTTAAACTTCAGACCGGCTATGCTTCAGTGCCTTGTCCTGAAACTCACTTGTACCTGGTGTGCATTCAAGACTTCGTGAGCACATCTTCTAATTTAGTCTCATTAAAAAAACAAAACATTAACTTCATGTACTTCATGTGCTCTTCTTCAACCAAAACTGACCAAAGAAGACTGATTGGGAAATTCACTTCGGAGGAACATTCCTGGTCCGAATTAAAACATGAATATAGATGTACTTGTTGAGACACTCATTTTTGGTGGTCCCTTAAGTTTTGACAAATTACCATATCTCAGTAATAACCATGTGGAAGCTCATCACAGAAATAAGATTTATATTTTTGTTGTACCTACATAAGGCAATTACTAACCTACTCCCTCTGCCAGGACTTTAAGCATATATACGCTGAATTGTTTCCTCCTTTAAAAGAGCGAAATTATTCTCAGACTGAGCTTAATCACAGTTTGCCATCTCAGCGGGTAAACTGAAACTGGCTTGTTCCTCTCTTTCCAAGGTTCTGTGTTTTCTATTGTCAAAAAATATGCCAAATTGCCTGTGTTAGTTACTCACAGGCCTGAATTAGTGCATGGGATTCCAGGCATGGCCAGCATACCAGAGACAGCCGCATCCCTGTTCAAAACCAGATTGTGCTTCTTAGCTGAAGGATGAGATCCTGCTCTTGCCCACATTTCAGGACGATCTGGATGTAGAGGAAAGGACTCACATAGCAGCAGTGCCAGGGCCCAGGCAGCCCCCTTGCTCTAAGTGAGCCATAGATATCACATAAGTTGTTTCTAGTTTGTAACTTGACATTTGTAGCTTCACAGTCAAGCTAGCAAAATGGCTGTTGTTCTGAAGGCATTACAAAGCAAACAGAAAATAATAAAAGCTTAAAAAAATACATAACAGGGAACAGAAGTTCATCCATAAGCTATTACTATGAATGCATCCCAATAATCCATTTTGATCATCACTATGATTTAGCAGGACCTGATTTCTCAGTGACATTATCCTGGCAGTATCAACCCAGCCTGTGGACTAGCACCCAACATCATCAAAGTCATCACAGAAGTTAGTGTTAAAGTGCAACATTGTGGAAAGGGTCTGCAGACAGGAAAAGGGATGAAAGTCACAAATAGAGAGACATCCTTTCACAAACCCAGATGTGGTCCCTCATATCTTCCCCCTGAGGCACACTGACAAAACAGGGCAGTGAAACACTGACTTTTGCTGTTCTATAAATGGTGTACACTCCTCCGCTCTGGAAACTTTAAACACTATCCATTTGAGACCCTTTCACTTTAAGGAAACCAGTCAATGTATTTCTGCTTGATGTAAGTTTTAACATTTAAACAAGTTAAAAAGGTGCTTGTTTGAAAGGATGCTAAAGAAATAGTAGGAAACGACCAAAACAGTGTTAGTCACCTGTTACATTTCAACAACTACTGAACTACAAAATCTTCAATCAATTCCTTCATTTTTTTACAAGTCAAACACCCAGGTAATTATCCTCTGACATGAAAGAGGGATTTTACATTTTTGGATGGAAGAAATTAGTGCCTTATCTGCTTCCTATGTAAAATATCCCTTTTGCTACAACCCCTTATCTAAAGCTTTCAGAAAGCCTAGTGAAAGTGAGAGCACACCTTTCACACTTTCAAGATAGCACTGAAATTTTCACCTTACATATTCCAACAAGGCAGTTAGCACAAAATTTTGAAAAGCACAAGAAGACATAAATATATCAACATAACTCACTGAGAACAGAGTCTCAGATTCATCTCTCAAACAGCCACTGTTTTTATACTTTCCTTCACTGATGAAACTATAGTAACGAAAGAGTTATAAAATATCGAATGTGATGGATGGAGTCAAACAGAGATGAATTGATATTTTATTATTATTTTAATAAATACATAATCTAGCTGCTTTACTGAGATAAGACATGAAATGGTTCCAGTATAATTATTTCTATTGCTTATGGGTTTTGGTGCTATATGAGAGTAAATCCCTGTCATCTAAAGCCAATAGGAGAGCTAATCTTGACTCCCTATAAAAGTGAAGTACTATACAACTATTCAGACAAAGGGAAGAGGACCATTATTTCAACTGATGTTCCAATATTTTATGAACCTTGTTATAATACTGACAATACTCTTGGGAAAATGTAAGGCCTGTTTTCTGACCAGAATTTGTATTGTTTCAGTATACACAGTACAACAGCAAACCAGGTACCAAAGGAAAAACAGAAAAGATAAACAGTGCATGAAATACTATAGTGAAACAATGAGTGATCATGGCCGCATCTTGCTGCTGGTGGAAACGAGGACAGACTTCCATTTCCCATATTGTCAGAGTCAGAAAGCATGTCTGGGGAAGGGGCACAGCACTGCCCACCCCAAACCACAGTCAACAGATTAACAGAAGGTGGTCTTTCCGTTAAGGCTATCTTTAATAAATAGGCTAAAAAAACCACTTTTAGTGAGTATAAATCTTGATTAGTTTCCTTGAAGAAATAATTCTTTTCAACTGCTTCAGCATAGTAGCTCCCAGGTAAAGGCAAAAAAGAAAAATTATCGTTACAACGACTGTCGTATTCTACATAGTACCCATCAGACACCTTTCTAGGAGCTTTCATGCATGTAAGGCATTGCCTTTGGGACCATTTGCAATAGTAACAATAAACACAGTTAAAGATAGAATTACAAAGAAAATTTTGCACGTATAAGAAAATTTTAAAACACTAATTTTGTCTCAGTCTCAAGAACCAGTCTGTGGAAAAAATGCACAAAATGTATTTGGCACTTCACGAAGAAGGGATATTGTTTTGAAGAGCTGTGTTGGATTTTTCAGATGTAATTTTGTGATACATTTCAATTCTTACCCTAACCAAAAAGTTCATTGTTTTTGCAGTATGATCTGCTTATGATACACTCCATTTCTGCTGGAAGGTGGAAAATATGCTAGGAAATATGTACAGTCTTAGGAGAATATATTGAAAGTTATGAAAAAAGTATATTAAAAAAACCCAAAATAAAATATGTCCAAGACAATTAGCATCAGGGTTAGTTTTTCTTTTCCACCTCTGTTGTTCAGAGGTAAGCTTTTCAGCCAAAAAACTGCTAGTGGTTTTAATTGGGGTAGCCAAAACCAGGTCAGCAGGTCCTTCTAGATTTTCTTAATTCCAAGCCTAACATGAGGCACTAGAGCTAGGAAATCATCTCTTGAAACCTTCCTTGCAGTGGACCAGGAGCTGCATCTGGCAGGAAAAGCTGTAAGTGCAAGATCACCCTCCCTACTCTCAGAACAAATGAAAACATGAATGAAAAGCATCCATTCATTCTTCATATGTGACTACACCAGCCCTGAAACCTGCCTTCAAAAATTAAATTATGAAAACACAGCAATGTAACATATTTGGAACAGAGGAGATAAAATGGTGATGCAAGGTGATAATGGTGTCTCAAAGGGCAGAAGGAATTCAGAGTTCACCTCTGCAGAGAATATGTACCTCCATGTCCAGACAGTTTTGGCAGGCATATCTTGTTTCTCTGTCAGCCAGTGTTTAAATGGGACTTCACATCTACCTCGCTTTTCCATATGCATGTACAAATACGCATTAAAAAATCTCAGGCAAAAAAGTGATAGTTGATGTAGAGCAATAATCCTCTGCTAAAACATTTTACAAAGGATGACAGAAAGAAGGCAGCACTAGTAAACCTTTGGAGAAGATACCATGGCAAAATGAGAAAACATAGTAAAAGAAAATCAGGTAATTAAGGCACTGATATAACAAACACAGTTGAATGACTAGAATTTAAAATAAACATAGATTAGATCATAAACTTACAGGTGTTGTCAATGTACATTAAGGCTGAAAGAAAAATCCTCTGTGACTAAGGATGATGAAGTTGTGTGCTCAGTTAAAAAAAACAATATGAATTCAAAACAAAAAGGTCTCTGGTACAAAAAGACGGAACCTGTAAAGGGAAGAAAGCAAAAAAAAAATGTTAAAATAAAGGGCCCAAAGTAACCCCCTAAACAAAACAAACAACAACAACAGAACAAAAAAAAAATTAAAAAATCCAAAACAAGGTAAGAACTCTATCAAGTTGAGCAATAACAAAAAAATCTACAAAGTTAGAACTATGGGGAGGAAAAACTGTCATTTTCTAAGAGGATCAAATGCTCAAACAGCTTCAAGTGCTGCGAGTCTATCAGTCTCACCAAAAGAAAAATGTGCCATCTCCACTTATTAAATTCCAAACACTGCAGTGCAAAGACGTAACACCTTTCACACTATATTAATAGTATAACTGCTGCCTCTGGAGAGGCTGGAAAGTCAAAAAAGCTAAAACCAAATAATTGAATTTTAAAGTATACTTGGGCAGCAATTAGGCACGATATTAAGACTTTAAGCTAATGAGACAAGGGTGTGAGATTCCTCCCTTGGGTGGGGACGCCCCCCAAGGATACTCCTTGATGTTGAGAGTGAGAGATCTCCCCACGAGCATTGATATGGGTAAGTTACATAAAATTTCTACTTAATTACTTCTTTTTGCAGGCTTTAATATAATTGTTTCAATAATTGCTTCAATACAGTGCACTATCCTATCTTATACTATACTACTAGTAGTTTTAGCTTTTTATATTGTGTAGTAAATAATTCTGATTAAGATCTTTGTCTGGTCATTTGTAATAATAAATGATTCATTTTATATAAATATTCTCATTTTGCCAATCTTAAAACCTGTGGGACAGAAGTGGTTCAATCACACCTCTGTAATTCCTTAAATTTAAACCACTGCCATAATCCCAGGCTAAAACTGGATTCAGCAGCACCTAGACTCCTCTCTGAGAAGGGGTCTGGAAAGGAGTCCTTCCTGCACCCCATGACTCAGCAGCAGGGCTTCTTTAATACATTTTGTCTAAGCTTTCCATTCCCCACTATGACAATAGTGACCCAGGATGTATCTTTTCACCATATGCTGCAAGTATGGTTTCTTTACCATCCCAAAAATTGAACCAGATGATCACCAGAGGTCCCTTGAAACCATTCTGTGATTCATTCCCCAGCTGAGCAATAAGATGACACTGGCATATTTTAGGAAGCACACTGAGATCTATTAATTATACTAGATAGATAAGAACTCAGTGTTAATAGTATTTTCATCAAGCCAAAGACAGGATATGCAAAAGACTCTAAGTTACCCAGTAGCAAAAAAAAGTTAAAGGGACACCCAGGCTTACATATTGCATTTTTGTGTGAGATTTTAATTTAGTTAAAGCAACTTCCAATATTACTATACCTGAAAGGAGTTGAGAGTAAAAAAAGAAACCCCCATTTGTTTATTGTGTTTAAAGCAATTATTGTTTGGTCAATTTCCTTGAAATGTTGCCTTGAGTATTTATATTTAATTCTTCCTGCAATAGATGAATAATACTTCGAGAAGAAAAACATAAACCCATGATATCTGCTAACATTCTGGGCACTGATTAGTATCTGAAACAAATTTTATTGTAAGACTAACTCCCTACTTTGTATATTCCCTTTAAAGAAGGAAACAGGAGTTAAGTTTTGGCTTTGTTAATTACAAAATATACTTACCATAAATTGTTGACTATTGGGTGCTAAGGGTTACTTACCTACAATAAAAATCAAACAATAAGAGAGTTACTTAACAGCACAATAAACTGCATAGGAGAGTAGATATAATTTAGGTGGCTTGATTATCTTTCTATTTTGAATACCAGGCTTAGATGGAAGAACAGAATGAACCAAGAATTTAGAAAATAAAATAAAATATTAAAAATTCCAGCTTGAATACTGATGATGTAAGTGCAAAGCTCAGTCTCAGCAGAAGTGCTTTATGACTTGAAATTCATTGTCCCCAAGGTGATGGGAAAGCTGCCAAAACAAAAACTTGTTTGTTCTGACTCTCCAAATTACTTCTGTCCCACATAAGATGAGCACCTGTTACATGGGATACAAGCTCTTTATAAGGTACAGTCTCCAGCACATTCCTTTCCCAGACTAACCTCCCGGGAACCATGAACCAATATAGTTTATATTACAGAGAATTTCACAGATTAAATGAATTCATTAACAAACTCTACAAAGGCCTGTACACACTCACTGAGAGATGGGTAAGAGTGCTCCCATCACTGCATCTGACATTGCTGTGTCTTGGTCTCATTGTTCTAAAAACTTTTTCCTGCTGAAAATCATAAATGTAGTATCTGTTACTATCTCTCTATCAAAGGTGACAAAACTGCAAGGCTGCAAGTAATTAATAAGTGTATTTAATCAAACAGCGATAGAAATGTCAGTTGGAAGGAGCCTCTGGATGTCATCTAGTCCGACTTCCTTTATTGGGAGTGCATAAAATTAGATAAATGTTTCATTGATGAAATATTATAACTAAATAGTTCTCACTATGTATTACAGTCAGACACTGCATATTTTTATAGGAGACACTTTGTTGTTGTGGTACTTAGAGATACAAAGGATTGAAGTTAATCGAGTTAACAGCTTTTTCATTAAACCCCCAGTTTTGCAAAAATGCTCTTTGGCATGCCGCATCTTTGGCACCAAAGATGTTTTGTTTATCCCTTAAATCAGAAAATGCATACGAAGATGCCAAATTTTTTAATACATAGTCCATACCATATCAAATTCATGCTTTTATTAAATTAAATCCTAAATTCATAAACCCACCTTACATTTATATTCGGGGTCTGGAAGCTTCCATAACAGAGAAGACTGACAAGTGGACCAAAAGTTCATTTAGCAATATAATCTATTACAATCCACCATGGCAATGATGTCTTTTGCTTTGAAGAATTTAAAATAGAATACAAATTTAAACAAGAAAACTCACCAAAAATAAAAGATATATATTTGGAAGATAAATAAATAAATAAAAATCCTGGGATGAAGATGGAAGGAGCAGTGCAGCCTTAAAAATGGCAACCCCTTTCTCTGATAGTTTGCAATTGCTCATACCATAATCCTTGTCAAATGCGTTTCATCTCAGCTCAAAATTTGAAACTGGTCTCATGTGCAGTCTATATAAATCCAGAAAAGGCTCATGTGAATATTCCTCTTTTAAGCCAAGTTTGTTAATCAATCATGCTAATGATTAGAGAAGAACAACGATCTTTAGATTCCTATCAGCCCAACAGTTATTTCTCGAATCTAGAATTCCCCATGTGATGTAAGGATATTAATATGATACACTATTCACAACATTATGACATGCTATAATTATCTCCATGGATGACAGAAATTATTTTGACCACTGCAATAGACTGGATGCTATCCAAAAGAAACAAAACCAGTATAGATTTTAAAATATATGGGTACAAGTGTACTACGATTGCACTGACAAAAACTTGAGGAACGGCAAGGGCAGCTGGGGCTGGGAAAGGATGATGCCAATTTAATCTTCAAGATTGACAGCTCTGTTTGGGATAAGGAAAGCTAAGTGGATGTTATTCAGCAAGGGAGAATCACTGTGGAGGAAGAGGAGCTGTAGAAGCAATATATTAAAAATAAATATGGAACTTGAGGGCATGTTTAATGTAAAGCAAGCCAAATGCTTTACTAAAAAATGTGTCCTTTGTGCTCTTTTGAAACTGTCATCATTTTTTTCCCCCCTTGAGCTAAGTCCCTAAGCAGACATTATAACAGTTGTAAACAGTAATTAGTATTCAGAAACCCATTTTAGCCTGAGAAATTAAAATGCGCCCTGAGGAGGTCAGCCTTGCTGCCCTGGGACAACTCTGCCCCCAGCACCATCCCTGGGCAAACAGCTTTCCAAGGCCTTGCATTGCCATGGTTCCAGGGGCACAACATGACACCAGTGCCCATTCCTGCATCAGTGAATCCCTGAGAAAGCCCAAGAAAGGCGCCAGCAAGTGACAGTCAAGGCTCTGAGTGGCACAGACACACAGGTCTGCCATCCTAGTGACAGTGAGTGATAAGCATTGCTTGAGTCTTCCAGAACTGGGAAAAATCTGAACCCATAAACTAGATAGAGGTAGGGAAAGCTGCTAGGAAAAGCTTCTCCAATTAAAGTGAACTCCGCGAACAGATGTAATTTCCCAGAAGATCCAGTTCTTGTGTTTGCACAAGTCTGGTACTTACACGCTGCTTGTAATAATAATTCTGACCCAAGGTGCACTGCTTTAAGGAAGAACCAAGACTCTTCTAATCTTGCACATCCTCTCCAAAAAAAAGCTGACTGGCAGATCTGCATCTGCTCCTGCTCAACACAAGTAATCAAGTACGCAGGATTTGGCTTCTCAGCCTTCCCAGACCTGCCTTTTCATGTCCTGCTCTTCTCTCTTGTACACTGGAGAAGTTCTTCTTCAAGCTGGCCACAGAAACAAGGCCAGGATTTGGCCTCAAAAATTTCTCAATCCAAAAATTCCATTGATGCAACAGTTGCTCCCTTTCATACGATGACAATAAAAAGGCACCAACAGTGCAATCTGATGCCATGCCCCTGGGGATCACTTAAACTACTGGCTTGCATCCTGCCATGCACATTTTCCTCTAGGAAGCAGAAATATAATACTCTCAATGATTTATAGAGAGCTGTTGAAAAGCCTTTGCCAACCTCAGAAAATCAGGAAAAGTTGTGTTTTTACTGGGTTTGGAAAGAGAGGAAAACAAGACAGAGACTGTAGGTGATGTTTTGGGTTGCTTTTTGAAGCCATTAATTGATCAAATGGCTAACTCATCATGACATCGCTGAATGAGGCTGCAAGATGCAAGGATGTGCTTTTGGTCAAGAGGCTGTAATTCATTTGTCACTTGTAAGAAATTAGAGTGCTTACTCACATTTTGCTAAGGCACAGCAAACCTGCACTGCTACAGAGTTCTAAACTAACAAAGGAAGGTCTCCAGCTTCCAGGTTTTTATACATATGTCTTTCACATTGACAATGTCAGTATTCACTGGAGTAAAAAGAAAGAGTCATTTCTATTTGCACAATAACATATATCTGCAGAAAAACTTTGCCTATAAAGGGTAAGGAGCATCCCTATAGCTCTCCTTCAAAGTTCCTACTGTCTTTACTGTAATCCCAATAGAAATCTTCAATATTTGGGCATTACCAAAAACCTCTTATTAAAACTAACACTCTCCTTTGAGCCCAGAAGTGATTCATGAGCTGGTTTCTCCACCTATGATCAGATAAAAGGATTTATTCCTTTGGACAACACTGTAAAGCATATGCTATTTCTCTGATAGGACTCTATTTCTGCTTCACAAACACTCCTTACCCTCCCTCCATATGTGCTATAACTGATCTACTTGGCTATATCTACGTTTAACATACATTAGTAAAATTTATTGCCTAAAAAAGTTTATTCATTTCCTAAACATAATGTTCCAGCTTTCAAACGTACTTAAGATGCACCCAACTTCAAACATGTTACACACTTATCGAAAGCATGTTGAAATCAAAATTTGGATTAAATTTTTGGTGCTCAATGTTTTTTAGCATACTTCATTGCACTCCAAAACATTTAATTCCATTCTGGAACTATATCTTAAACATAATTTTCCAGAAATAATAATTAACAAGTCAGGAATTAAGCGGTTCCTAAAACAGAAATTTTAATGAGCTTGGATTCACTAAGTTAGTTTCGCTCCATCCATAAGATGTGAACAGCAACTGCTATCCAGGTACTGGTAATGGGCAAAAAAAGGCTTATATAAAACCTAATGACTTTTGGAATCAATAATATTAAAAATAAAAAATTGTTTGTAAATTAAATGTAGATCTTGGTGTACTCTCATTATACCTGAACGCTCACTATAATAATGCACTTCAGCTCTTTTCTAGAAATCCTTACATCTCTTTAAGTTATGGGACAAAATTCTAGAATCCTTACTGAAACAGATCATTAACTAAGTTTTGCTGGACCAAGGACCATAGATTTTGAGCATAAATTCAGCAGGGAGCCTGGATAGGGAAATTCCTCTTGCCAATAGATCTTTAAATAGTACCTTGATTTCTGTTGCAGGTCTGACTTAATCTAGGTAGATTCTCAGGTGTATTGCAACAATTATTTCTGACGATATAAACTCAGTTGATTAGCTTTAGAAAATCTGCATCTCTTCCCTACAAACAAGTTCTCCTCCTTCATGTTGAAAATCACCAGTGTCAAGACGAAAGCCAGTGCATGAAAGCTGCAGCACAACGGATCACCTTGATTTCAGCTTTTCCCAGTATGGCAATGCCACAGCTCCAGATTTCATTTTCAAAACCATTCCTTTCTCCAATCATCAAACACTCGTTCATATCACCAGCAGAAAAACTACTTAGAAACAACCACAATAAGAGCTGTGATCATACGTGCAATTGTGCACTACAAGAAACTGATGGAAGTTTTGTTCTGGAAGCTGGCAAATTTGTATGGATTTATCCAATCTATGCTTTGGATAAAGTCATTCATCCCAACAAATAATCTCAGAAGCTCGGTGGTCAGAGGGATTGAAAGTCTGTGCTTGTGGTAGAAGGTGACATTTGAAATGCAGCAGAAATGCCATTATGTTTAGCTTTGCACATTAATAAAAACTCCCAGTAACACAAAATACAATAATGCTGAGGTTTGCTAGGCAACACCTGATCTAAACCAACACAACAGGGGCTCATACAACCCAGACTGCAGTTCCATTAATTCAGTTCCTACAGATCAATCCAGTTCAAAGACTTTTTTTGTCTAAAAACTGAGACACACTGCAGTCACTGTCAGTGACTGACCTTGATGCAAACATCAGTTGATTATCTGTCAGACATCCCCTTTATGACAGGCAGCTTATGTTTCTTTTTTAGCAGCATATGGCTTTCCAAACCATTGATTATTCCATTTCTCACCAGCACTGCTATTTTCTACTGTCTGCTTTTGATTTTTAAATACTGGAATAGAAACTATTCTATTGATAACCTCCTTAATACTTTCCTGTTCCAAAGTAACCCTCTTAAATATCCTTTAATATTTCCATTCTTTCCCATAATTTTGACTCCCACGTCATTTGTTGCCTCTTATCTATTTGTTGGTATTTCTGCATTCTGCCTAAGCTTTCTCACTGTTACTCCTGACACATTTTACATTGACTTGTTATTTTCCAGTGAAATACCTGTTTCATCGATAGTCTCATGTTACTCTACCCCATATATGATCACTAAATACATAACAGTTTTCAAATTAAATACAAAATATAGAAATGCTGCAACAGTGGAGAATTTCAAATCATGACCTCATTATCACAAATACAAGAACCAGTTTTCAGACAGAATTCACTTCAATTTAGTTTGCTTCACCACCAAGCTATCCAAAACAAAAATCTCAAGTGGATTATCAAGCACCACATAAACTTTCAAGTTTATGATTTGGCTTAAACTTCATGCAGGACATATAATGCTAAAAAATCCCACATAATTGGGAAAAAAAAAATCAGTCAAAATTCTAAGAAAATTATTAGTTTTTGGTCATCAAAAAATACTTTGAACTTGACAGCACAGAGACCCAGTGCATATATTGAGTACACATCATTCAATCTCTGTCACAAATGTTTCTTCCTACGAGTTGACTTTTTATCTTGGCCCTCCTCAGCAGAAATGCATATACAAAGACCATGCCCAGGCAACTGACACATGTGGGCTCACTGCACTGCAAACCCAAGCTCTCCATGATGTGTCAAGCCTTACCACATGCATGCAAGGTACAGGCACTGGGGAGCACCTGCAATTTGCCAAGGAATCCACAGACACGCTGTTACTCCTGTCCATGTGCTCGAGAAATAACAGGGCATGACAGAAGCAACCAAAATGCTACCATATGTACTGAAAAGTCAGGGAAATTCCTCCTGAACACAATGTCTACCCTGAAAAACACATATGGCTTATTGAGCAAAAGGCTACCCCTGCAGACCTCCATGTCAAAGTCAGTTTGTTTTTTTTCTGTTTCATGTACTTTTCCAACTGCTCCTTCTGAAAGCTGCTCCAAGGCCTCACCAGTTTCATGGTTAAAAACTTTTTCTAACTGAAAGTCTTCATCTATCCCTTCCCATTATACTTACTAGTGGTAATGAACTTGCAGCTAGCAGTAAGATGCCTTTCAAAGACTTCATTTTACTTCCCTGACAATCAAACTCTTTTAATCCTCCCTATTCCCCATAATGAATCATTTTCATAGCCCTGCTTTGTACCTGCTCCACTTTGATTTCATCCATCTCTAACAGGACTTAAGCTACATTTAAAAACCACCTCTGGAAATTCCTGAGCCAATAGCTTTCATGGGTGCATTTGCCCTTTTTTGTCAGCATCTCACTAGTGGTTGGTGCTGGTGGTTCATGGTATGACTTAGCAGTACATACCAGTACATGCTGATCAGTCATTTCCAGACTGGTAGAAATCTCTAGGAGTGGGGACTGCCACTCCATAAACAGTTCTTGTTACCTGCCCCCAGTCACTGCAATTCAGTTTTGTTGATTTTTTTTTTAAGACAAAGTGGTCAAAAACTTGGAAACAGGTTGTCCAAAGCAATTGTTGATTTCCCTCCCTGGAGGTATTCAAGACTTCACTGGACACAGCACTGACAAAGCAACCTGATTAATTAGACCTGCTTTGAGCAAGGGGTTGTACTAGATGACTCCTCAGAGGTCTCTTTCAACCTAAAGTGTTCTGGAGTTCTTTTCTTCTAGTGGCTTGATCAGCCAGTTTCTTATAATTTTTGAACCGTTGTTATCATTATCCACAAGGTGCTCCTTACACTTATTTTGCAAGATTTAAGCCAGTTCAGCAATTTTCACTTTATCCTCATTTTTACTAACTGTGACAATAAAGCTGTGTTTTTCATTTGCTGTAAGCTTTTTGTTCACTTTTTAGGGTCTATTTTGGAAGCAGTTATTCATCCAAGTAGATGTGGAATATTTCTTTACTTTTCTTCCCAAGAAATACAAATATTCAGGTTTTTCTACAGGTTTTGCATTTCTGACCTATGGAATTCTAGTCTGGGCCTATAGTCTCTTCTGGAGCTCATCACTGTAGCTATCGATATGAATGAGATTCCTTAAAGTTGATGCTAAAAAAGAAATTACAGACTTACTTTTGTCCATTCAATCAATAAATATAAATAGCATTACAGAAAGGCTCTTCTGAGACATCATTTTGGCATGCCTAAGTCTAGTCCAAAAGAGCACAATCCCCTGCTGCCACAGGAGCTATTAAGCAAAGAAATCTCTTATACAGCCAGAAAGAACTGGGTTCATGTCCTAGTTCAGCAGGTGGGACCAGTTATCACTGTGTGCGGGGTGATCAAAGCTATGTATTCTACCCCCTCTATTCATTTCCCAAGAACAATGGACCATTTGCAGCACATTACTAG